>WOVY01012205.1:0-69868 GCA_013436015.1 Rhipicephalus annulatus | reverse complement strand
CGACTTACCAGGTCTTAAGTTTTTTAAAACAAAAGCCGTCTGCGTGCCAATTATCATTATTGATGATAATATTTGTTCGCCTGTTAGGTCAAGAAAGCATAATTTTTAGTCAGTATTACCTATGGGGAGCCCCTTAAATGAATAAATATCCTATACTTCGTACTCAATACCTTATAGCTCTATCTTATTTTGGTACTGAGCAAACCTATCCTCCAATGAGCAAGTTGATTATACCGCTCACCAAGTGCAAGTAAACTATCACTCTAAATACATACATACTAACTGTACTTTCCTGAGAATAACTTCGGCTCGGTTTTCCTATGAAAACCATGGCTACTTATACTTATATGCTATGGTCATTTATCATGATAAGTGAATTTAATGCCAAACTAACTGGACATTTGTACTCTCTCTGGTTCTAAAGGTGGATAACACAAGTTGGAAAATGCCGACTAGACGATACCCACTCTGTCTCTGCACTCTGTCATTCCATCACATTGAAGCAAAAGGGAAAATACAAAGACGCTGCACCACATACCGAAAAGAAGTTTTCAGGATCCAAGCCATGTAATATAAAACAAGAATACTAGAACAAGAAAACTGCGTGGGAAAGCTTACTCCTTCCTCTCACCTGCTCCCCCCTCCCCTTGTATATACAGAAATACTAAACATACGTGGGCAGCTTTTTTTTTATAGCGCACCATCCTTATTTACATCACACCAACTGGATAGCATGTTCGCTTTCAAGAACTTCGAAAGATATGACTCTGAACCTAAATATTTCCAGATGACTCAGCCTTTTTCAAATGTTCAGCAGAGATCAGATAATCCCTGTAACTGAAAATGCGAGAGATAGGATTTCACACGACATTAAATAACATTGATAAAGACAGCCGCAAATAGTGGCTAGAAATATGCGAGCAGATTCGGTGTGCACAACCTGTACGGTATAACCAGGGGTAATTGTTTTTTAACGAAAAAAAAGACCTTAATATCTTTTAAGTATCTTGCCACAAGAGCATAGTTCAATTGATTGAGTCTTTTTTTTCTTTTTCTTTCCTTTTTTTGTCAATATTAGCAGCGAGGTTTGTCGTTCCCTCGTGTTAGCGGCGAAATGAGGACGAGGTATGGCAGGAAAACATACCCTTGGAGCTGCAAACTAGCCGGCAGATGAAACGACCAGCCCTGATTACTTCAAATTATTGCAAGTTCTTAGCATACCGCTTTTCTGTATGTTCTGTTAATTCCAAAACCTGCTTAATTGAAAGATTTCTCACGACCCCAGTGACCTCGAAATAACGAAGTTTTACTGCAATGACATAAAACTTGTACGGACTGGGTGGCAGAGAAAGATGGTAACAGCAAGGCTGAGACATTTCGTCACAGTTGACGTTGAGCTTCATCTTGAGAGACACCAGGAGCAGGGTAACTGAGTGCGTGTTCACGGAGACGTGTTGTGCGCGCTGCCTCCCTGGCAAATTTAAGAGTAGAATTAAAAACAATTCATTATGTAGCTTAGGGCAACAAAATATTCAGCTGTAAACAACGTTTATTATAATTTCAAAATAAGTAACTAATTTTTAATAAAATGCACATATTTTATTTGTGCCATGACAATGTGTAAAGCATAGTTCGTTCAGGACAAACTTTTAAGGTTCTCTCCATTAATGGCTCATATTGATCTACATTAACGGTAGAATGAAAATAAGTATCAAGAGTGAGTATAAGACAGTTTAGTGGAGTAGAAAAAGTCACAGCTTTGCCGCAAAGGCGGAGCAATGAACGCGATAGCAACAAATTGGAAGGTCACGCACAGAACTGCAGGAAAATTAAACGTTCCCCGTGTTTGTCACGCACAAATGATGCACAAAACGTACTCACAGGTACAGAAGAACGCGAATAGGTGTCTCAGTTGTTAATTTGCTGTGTCTGAAAAGTGCGCCCTTTCCGCAAGCGGAGGCTGTGCAAGGATTGCAGTAACCTTTGTGCGCCCCGTAACTCCAACAATCGTTTCATGCATGCCACACGTAGGCCAAGATGTATGATCTTCCCCATCGGGAGATAAGGGCGCGCAAGACATCGTCCACTTCCTTCAACTCCACGGGTCGATGTACGCGCTTATTGCACCATCTTGCTGATAATGCTGAAAACACAGTAGTCCCCCCCTCCCCCCTAGATGCCAGCCAACGGCGGTAAATGGCAGATATAAATAGCTTGCCACTTAAACATTGATGGAAGTACCCTTCGGAGGCTTAGTGGTTAACGCCTCGCATTAACGGCGTGGAGGTCCCACATTCGATTTCGCACGCCAGAGTATTTTTTGCTGGATTTCTTTTTTGCATTTTCATTTATAAAATACGTATATATATACGGTACATGACATCGACGCCGACGGCGAAATCACGCGGAGAGTGTTTACATGATTTCTATCGCAATAAAATTGTAATGTGAGAGCTCTTAGAATCTTCAGAACGTACCAATTGCTTGCTTTAGGTTTAAAATAATTATACAGATGATATCAAGTATTAAATGAGATACTTGCACACTTCACATGTTAAGGAATATGTGAACAATATCTCATCGTGATTTGACTATCAGAAGTACCAAAAACATCATGTCTAAACTCAGGAAGTTTCCTAAATGTGGGTCCAGAGAAAAACTAATTTTCAAGGTATAAGTCAAAGCTCATCCATGTGGCAAGAATATGTATTTTAGAACGATTCCTTCCATCGAGAGAGCTTGAAAATCAATTATTTTGAGCATGTGGCCTCAGTGAACTGCTCATGCAAACTGCAAGGCAAGCAACCAGGTGACAATTTTTAGGAGACTAGACAGTGAGCTATTTATAGTTTTTAGTAGCCACCTTATACTCTTTAAAAAAGTGATTTTCACCCTTTGCGGTCCTCTCAGTTAGCGCTTGACAATGCAACACGGCTGCAGTGGTCTGCCTCTGGCACCGCCCGACAAATGTGTTCGTGGTTTATATTCCGTGTTTTTTTTTTCACTGAAAGTCGCACGTATCTTTGTAATACATGAAGCGCTTTCTCTTGAAGAATGAGGGAGCTTACTTTGTTGAGGTTTACTTTTCTTTACACTAGGGTGCAGCAAAATGTTCAGCACGGAGCCTAGAGCGTACCCACTCAAGCATGGTTCGCTGAGAAGCATGGTCACGCTTCTACTGCGTGCAATTTACGGTGGTGCTTTTTGCGAAAGCTAGGACGACTGTATTGAAGGAAAGAATTACGTGCCTCCACCAGACAGTGATGACAGTGATTCGACAGAAATGAGTGACGGAGACGACGACGACGGCAGTTCAGAAAACGTTTTCGTTCTGCAAAACCTGAAGTAAAAACCCCAGCCGGCACCCAGAGAATGCTGTGAGTGGTATCATAACCAGCCCAAATATCGCCAAAAGAGTTGCCACCTGAATGCAGGAGCCAAAATATTGGGTCAGTTTTTCTTCCACAGTTCATGTTACTCTTTTCGATGCCAGAAACTGGCGAAATAGTTTTGAACCGGTAGAGGCGCAAAGTGGGTAACAGTTTTCGACTGCGAAGGGTTAACCTACTTTTGGTTTCATTGCAATCTTCATTTAATTTGTTGTGAAACTAGAGAAACCAAACTTACAAAAGCAAATAAAAATGAAAAATATGTAATTTTGAAAAAAAATTGTGTTAAGACTCGCATCTCCCTTTAACAAGAGATGTGCCACACTTGCATCCTTTTAACATAAGAATAACTCAAACCTCGATATAACGAACCCAGATATAATGAATTATTGGTTATAACAAAGTAAGTGAAGAATGGCTCTGTCATTGATACAGTGCCACAAATACAATTTTTTAATGAATTTTCAGATATAGTGAAGTATTTTGATTGACTGATATGTGGGGTTTAACGTCCCAAAACCACCATATGATTATGAGAGACGCCGACGTGGAGGGCTCCGGAAATTTCGACCATCTGGTGTTCTTTAACGTGCACCCAAATCTGAGCGAACGGGCCTACAACATTTTCGCGGGGCATAATGAAGTATTTTCGTGACTGGTGTGATTGTAATATTGAGGTTTGAGTGTATTTCCGAAAGCTGGTTTGGAAAGCCCATTAAGCCATGCCGAACACAATCATCTCTCTTCTTTACCTTTTCCGGTCATTTTTAGTGTATGTATGTATGTATAAATGTATGTGCGCCTAACAACAATGAGAACTGCCACGACAACCATCCTAATATTAAATGCAATATTAATGCCATAAAAGGGCTATTAGGGAAGCTATTGTAGGGACATCCAAATGAATTTTACTTTGTGAAATTCCCATTTGAAATTAAGCACAGTTAAGCATATCCATTACGCTTGTCTATGTAACAAGCACCAGCCCACGCAATGAGGAAAGTGTTCAGCAGTTCTAAGGCAATAGTCTGGAGATGACAATGTCTTCACAAGGCATTGTTAAATATACTTGCGATTGGGCCTCTTAAACAATGAACTGTAACGAGGGCAGTGGGCATGGAGCTCAAATATAGAAAAGGAAGATTTGCTGTGATCACAGGCTTGCGTTCAGTTAGCCCTTGCGCTAAATAAAGCTCTCCTTCGCCGAGTCAACTCCTGCTTGTTCAACAACCCGTTTCAAGTGGTGTAAGTGCTGGGTACATCTGGGCCTCACCCTGGAACTTCGCAGCCGCACACTCCAACGACCTCCTACAATGACAGATCCGGGGCCATCTCATGCTGCTACTCCAGATCTCGCACCTGTGCCTGTCTTCTGCGCTGGCGTTCTCCGGCAGCGCGACCCCCCATATTTGGTGGCACAAAGGACCAAGATGTGGACAACTGGATTGCCGAGTATGAACTGATGAGCGCCGTCAATAAGTGGAACGCAGCCGATAAGCTCACAAATGTGAGTTTTTACCTGACCGACGTGGCAAAACTATGGTACAGAAATCATCAAAGTGATTTCAGTACCTGGTCGGAATTGGCGAAAACCCTGGCTGAAGTCTTTGGCCGTCCTGCTGTCCGCCGCCTTCGTGCTCAACAGCGCTTGCGCGGCAGAGTACAGAGAGCAGATGAAACTTTCATGAGCTACATCGAAGATGTGCTATTTCTCTGCAAGCTCGTCGATTCGATTCTGGACGAGGCAGGCAAGATCAAAATCATCATGAAAGGAATCAACGACAGTGCATTCCAAATGCTGGCTGCGAAGAGTCCCCAGATGGTCGCCGAGGTGATTCAGCTCTGCCAAAGCTATGATGAGCTGCGTAGGCAGCGCGCTTCTACACGTTGCGCTGCTCAAGACACCGCGGACATCTCATCCCTCGACTATCGCCATGACACCGCCGACCACTCTGCGTTGATGCCAGTCATAAAGCAATTCATACGCGAGGAGGTCGCACGGCAGCTATCTATAATCACAAGAACTACCGAGCCGATGCACCCTTGTCACCTTAGCTTCGCCAGGTCATTCAATCGCAAGTTGCCGAAGCATTGCCGCAAGCTCCGGCTCCACTAACTGTTACCGCACCACTAACGTATGCAGCCGCAGTTGCTCGGCCACGTGCGCCAGCGTCTCCGGCCATCTACGTACGAAGCTACTCGCCACGTCTATTCGTCGACGCCACCTTCCCGCTCACTGACCGTCCCGTCTCCGGCTGTATATGAAACAGGTCAGAACGTTTATATGACGCCGCCGCCTGCATGACCATTTACGGTACCTTATTCAGCGAACAGTGCCCCTATCGTCAGCCAATGGCGCACACCGGATAATCGGCCGATATGTTTTTCATGTGGCATCCCAGGCCACGTAGCTCGTCACTGCCGTCGTCGCAGCTTCCCTTCTCACGACATTGCAGAGGCCTCACATTACATGCCCACCATGCCCACTCAGCCGCGATATCCCGTTCCTGCCGATCCACCTCTAGACGTACGTCCCGGTCGCCGACCATTCGGCGCAAGCCGTTCACCTTCTCCTCGTCGTCGATCTATTTCTCGATGTTACGTCGCAAGAGCGCACCGCGAGGGGAAAACTGACGGGCGCAGTTCCGGAGGCAAGAACTGCGTTGGCAGCGAAAATTTCAAGACCTAACTGCTGTCCCCCGAACGAAATCGAACTCTATATTGATGGCATTAATGTGCACGAACTTGTTGACACTGGAGCTGCCGTATCTGTAATTAGCGAGAAACTGTGCCGAAACTTGAAGAAAGTGACCACACGACTTACCGACCTATCTTTGCAGACAGCTACGTCCCATCATATTCAGCCTTCAGCTTTGTGCACTGCACGAGTCGTCATTCAAGGTGCGATGTACGTCGTCACATTTGTAGTTTTATTCCGTTCTTCGCATGACGTTATCCTTGGGTGGGACTTTTTTTGGTCAAATTCTGCATTGGTCGACTGTGCTCGTTCTGAACTCACGTTATCTGTGCCGTGCTATGACCCCGACGATAGTGCTTCGTGTAGAGTGTTTGCTGCTTCTGACGTTGACATTGCGCCTTTCTCAGCTGTTGTTGTCTCGGTGTCGTGTGCCTCAACTCCGAAATCGCCTGTGTTGTTTATGCCATCGGTCGTATCTGCGTGCCGTCGAAATATCATGCTTCCGCTTGCCGTCGTCATTTTTCGCAATGGTCACGCTGCCATTTATGTGTGCAATCCCTCGGACAGCCCGTCATCCCTACTACGTGGAGAATGCCTGGGAAGCTACGAACCTTACGAGTGCATTCTTCCGGCTACTATACCCGATTCTACTTGTTCGCTCCCAATTTGTGCTGTCACTACTACTAACGCGCCTAATGATGCTCTGGACGTATTCTCGGATGCCATCGACTCTGAGCTCGCACCAACTCAGCGCGAAAAGATTATAAATCTTCTTCTCCACTTTCGTTCTTCATTCGATCGTGACCAGTCAGGCTTAAGCCGAACTTCTGCGGTCGTTCACCATATTGACACCGGTCAACAAGCCCCGCTAAGGCAGCATCCATACCGTGTGTCATCTGCTGAACGCCGTGTCATCGAGGAACAAGTGGACGACATGTTGAAACGTGGCATCATCGAGCCCTCCAACAGTCTCTGGGCTTCACCGGTTGTTCTCGTCAAGAAAAAAGACGGATCCATCCGGTTCTGCGTTGACTACCGCCGACTCAACAAGATAACGCGCAAAGACGTATACCCTCTGCCAAGCATCGATGATGCTTTGGACTACCTACAAGGAGCACAGTTCTTTTCTTCGTTAGATTTACGCTCCGGCTACTGGCAGGTGCCCATGGCAGAGGGTGACCGCCCGAAGACAGCCTTTGTAACACCGAATGGACTATATGAATTCACCGTTATGCCCTTTGGCCTCTGCAATGCGCCTGCCACTTTCGAAAGGATGATGAATACCGTCTTGCGAGGTCTGAAATGAAAAACGTGCCTCTGTTATTTGAACGACATTGTGGTATATTCAAGCGACTTTGCGACCCACTTCAGCCGCCTCGAGCAAGTTCTTACGTGCATTTTCACGGTGGGTCTTCAACTTAACTTGAAGAAATGCCACTTGGGCGCTCGCAAGCTTGTAATTCTTGGCCATGTGGTTTCTAAGGACGGCATCCTCTCGGACCCTACAAAACTTAATGCAGTCGCGGCGTTCCCAAAGCCAACCACCATCAAAGAGCTTCGAAGCTTCATCGGCCTATGTTCTTACTTCTGGCGCTACGTCCGCAATTTCGCCTCCATTATCGCCCCCTTGACCAATCTTCTTGCCGGGAGTTCTGATTTGTCAGCATGGTCACAGGCGTGTGATGATGCATTTCAGGAACTCCGACGGCTCCTCACCACGCCTCCCGTACTCAGACGTTTCGATCCGTCTGCTCCAACGGAGCTTCATACGGACGCTAGTGGTGTCGGGCTAGGAGCCATACTGGCCCAACGCAAGGATGGCTTTGACGAGTACGTCGTTGCCTATGCCAGCCGCACCCTCAGTAAAGCCGAGAAAAATTACAGTGTAACTGAAAAGGAGTGCCTCGCCATTATTTGGGCAATCGGAAAATTTCGGCCTTATTTATATGGACGTCCGTTTGATATTGTAACAGACCACCATGCGCTTTGCTGGTTATCTTCACTAAGAGATCCTAATGATCGGCTCGCTCGTTGGGAATTGCGGTTACAGGAATTCGATATCCGTGTTATCTACCGTTCTGGCCGGAAGTATTCCGACGCCGATGCCCTGTCACGTTCGCCATTGGCTTCAGAGCCTGTCGGCTCACCTATCTCCACTAGTGCTGCCTTGGCCATCAGCATTTCGGACATGCCTTCCGAGCAACGCAAAGATGCTTGGATTTCTTCTCTTTTGGACTTTCTCGCAAACCGGACGCCCGCTCCAGTTTCCAGGACGCTTCGCCGTCAAGCAGGACACTTCGCTATTCGGGATAACCTGCTTTACCGCCGAAACTACAGCTCGATCGGCCGTAAGTGGTTGCTCATCATCCCTCGACATCTGCGCTCTGACATCTGTGCCACGTTCCACGATGATCCGCAATGTGGCCACGCTGGTGTGTTAAAAACATACACCCACTTGCAGCTGCGGTACTACTGGCGCGGTATGTACCGTTTCGTTCGCCGTTACGTAAGGTCTTGCCTTACGTGCCAGCGACGCAAAATGCCCACTCAACATGCCACAGGTCCCTTGCAGCCGTTGCCATGTCCAGCACGAGCTTTCGATCGTGTCGGAATGGACCTTTACGGTCCGCTTCCCTATACTTCGAGTAGCAACCGCTGGGTCATTGTCGCTATCGACCACCTAACGCGGTACGCTAAAACAGCTGCGTTACCTTCTGCTACCGCAAAAGACGTTGCGTGTTTTATACTGCAAAACCTGGTTTTAAGGCATGGAGCACCTCGGGAGTTACTAAGCGACCGTGGCCGCGTTTTTCTCTCCGATGCCATCAAAGCGTTGTTGAGCGAGTGTCGCATCATACACCGCACTACCACAGCCTATCACCCGCAAACTAATGGAATGACAGAGCGTTTTAATCGTACACTTGGGGATATGCTGGCCAAGTACGCTTCAGACGACCAGTCAAATTGGGATAGCATACTCCCTTTTGTGACATATGCTTACAACACTGCAACGCAAAGCACCACTGGATTTTCGCCTTTCTTCCTTCTTTATGGACGCGAGCCATCATCAACAATGGATACCATTCTTCCTTATCGACCGGACCCTTCTGAGATGACTACCGTTTCTCGAGCAGCAGCACACGCTGAAGAATGTCGGAAGCTTGCTCGTGCGTTCACGTCACATGACCAGACGCGCCAAAAACATCGCCACGACGCGTCAACCACGCATATGAGCTTTGCTCCGAACTCACTTGTGTGGTTATGGATTCCTTCTACTCCTCCAGAACTCTCCCACAAGCTTTCGTCCAGGTACCATGACCCTTATCGAGTTGTACGCCAAACATCCCCTGTCAACTACCTTGTCGAGCCGCTGGATGCATCTCCGGACAAGCGCCGTCGGGGAAAAGAAATCGTACACATCTGTCGGCTCAAGCCATACCACGACCCTTCTGTGTACACCTGTCCTTAGGTCGCCAGGATGGCTCCCTCATCGGCTGGGTTTGATTGTAACGAGGGCAGTGGGCATGGAGCTCGAATATAGAAAAGAAGAAGACTTGCTGTGATCGCAGGCATGCGTTCAGTTAGCCCTTGCGCTAAATAAAGCTCTCCTTCGCCGAGTCAACTCCTGCTTGTTCAACAACCCGTTTCAGAACATTCTGTTTTGTGTTTTAGAGAAATGAACTAGTAAGTAGAAATCTAAATTCTTGGTCCCGATTTTACTGGATCATTGCGTAGTCTATGAATGTAGCTCGTTCCCAGAACAACTTGTGGCCAGCAGATATTGAAGGCAGCCAAGTGGTGGCTTGTCAAGTATAGTAGTATTGAAACTTTTCGTTTTTACATTTCTGCAGATATCTTTGATGAGTTAAGTGCACAAGACCAGTGGATCGACTCCTTTAGATGCCTTCGACTCCGTCACTGAAAGAATTTCCAGAGCACCCATTGCGGTTCACACCTCGGTGCCAAGGTGCGTTGAGTGACACCCTGTGTCACACTCACAGCTGCCGTGCCTCAACGTAATGGTGCTTGCCAAGTGCATTGACCTGCCTGGACAGCAGCTTGCTTTTTATGCTGGTAGCATGCTCGCTCATTTGTTGCACACTTGGCAGATTTGGTAGGCTTTTGCGATGCACTTACGGTGCGCACTTGAAATGCTCTTACGGTAGCACATCGCAAAAGCCAACATGAACCAAGTAGTACCTTTCATTCGATAATTGGTCGTTAATTCGAATTCAGTTATTTCAAAAACCCAATTAATTCAAAGTATTTCGGCGGTCTCATATTTTGCAATGCAAGTTTGAGCGAATAATTTGAAGCAGTGGTCAGCACAAGTACGCTCAATTCGAAAAATTTGGGTGCAGTGTGCTGATTCTTGATCCTGATTTCGCCACAAATTCGCGGAAACGGCGGCCTTCAAGAGCCACCAGGCAATGTACTTGGGAAATGCTAATGGGTGGTAGCTGAAGCACCCCTGTCTCGCTACTTCCAGCACAAAATATAAAATGACTGTCTAGTGATCAGCTAAAATATGCAACTGTGGAAAACAAGACAAGCTTCACTGCAATACAGTAGTGACGTGCGGCCAGCATGTCGCATGCTTTTCGCAACGATCGCAACGTCAGCGCGTCACGATTTATCCATTCCTTCTGGAAATTTAAAGAAATAAAGGACAGTGTGAAGAAATCTGCGATATATGCAAACTTTTGCGAGCCGATTGCTCCAACAATTCGCGCACTTGCACAGCTGGCGGAGGTCTTGCCTACAACGCCTACTTCGAAAACTCCGGTGGAAAATTTCAATGATGTTTCCCGCCAAAACACATCGTGAATTTCGTCACACATCGTGACGAAATCCAAAACACATCGCGAATTTCGTTATTGAATTCTTCATTTCCCGAGAAATAATAGGAGAATGATTGCATGTTTGCAATCATTCTCCTATTCGTGCGTGCTGACACAGCTACGCGCAAGCGACATGCTGCCCGTGTCACTACTGTGTTGCACGCATTTTAGTTGATCACGTTTTGTTTTTTTCTGACAGCAGTTAGGCTCGAAATTCTCCATTTTTCGCAGCAAAATTGACTAGGTATTGCTGAAAAACATGACCCTTGGAGTCGCAAACTAGCCGGCGCAAGAAACGACAAACCTGATTAATTTGAATAATAATATGTTCATTGCATTAAACTTTTTGTAGGTTCGGTTACTTCAAAAACCCACTTAATTCGTTCCTCACAGTCCCAGTGACTTTGAATTAACAAGGTTTTACTGCACTTTGACGTATGCAGCATTGTGATCAGTGCATCTTTTTGATGTGCAGTAGCTAACGCTGTCTTATGGTAGCATTATGCATTACATGTGCCTTGCAAGTGCCCTTAGGGCAATGTTTCGGGTATCTTAATTCTTTAAATTCAGTCACATAATATACTGTTTCAACAAGCACAATTCGTAAACTTAAAGTATTTATAATATTCTCCACTTATTTAAATCCAACATGTCATGTTTAAAGAGAACAACACAAGATAACTTGCCAACATGGGGAAGTGATACAGTGATGCTGGCAAAAAATTTATTCCGAATTCACTTCTTCATTTCTGATATTTTGTATCATTTGTACGCATTAGGTATATTTATGTCCTATTCTACCCAATTAACCATGCATTCAGCACCGTATCTAGATAAAACACACAGGCCAGAGTGATTCGCGGCCTAATGCGTAGCAGTGCAATGCCACTGTGAGTGTGTACACACCTTTGTGATGTTTAGGTATGGGACGATGAACCGGTACTAGGCGATCTGCCCTGCGCAGGCCTCGCGGCGGTTGAGGTGCAGTGGTCGTCGATGATGGACGAGGAGAACAGCTTGTGCTGCACAAACACGCCCAACTGCGCCAGAGTGCCAAACGAAATCAACGACAAGCTCACGTTCAGGTCATACGGGTGCTGAAAGGCCTCCAGGGGATTGGGAACCAACCACTGAAAAAGAGCCTTCCCACAGGCATTGTCGCGACTCGCTTTGCACCACGCATGACCAAGCTGGAAAGAAAAAAGGCCGGTACAATTTTCGGGTTTTCAAGGGATGGAAGGAGTGTTAGTACCACTCGCAGCATAGACAGCTCACGTCATGCGGGACATGATCGAGAGAATAAGAATGGGGTGGAGCACATTTGGCAAGTACTCTCAAATTATGACAGGTAGATTGCCACTATCCCTCAAGAGAAAGGTATATAACAGCTGTATCTTGCCGGTACTTAGCTACGGAGCAGAAACCTGGAGACTTACAAAGAGGGTTCAGCCCTCGCATACAACTACCTGAAGTTTGCCGGAACAAAATTCTCGCTACAAATCAGTGGAGAGGATTTTGAAAGCTCATGTCTGTGTTTAACACAATGTTAGTGAATACTGGCAGAAATCGAAGCCAAGACCAAGAAAGTACACGAGATGTTAATACATCCAAACCTTATTATAACAAAGTTGCATCTTACATGAAAATAGGTTTGCTATATCAAAAAATCCGTTATAAAGGTCTATTCTTAGCACTATACCTATTCCAACTTTTCTTTGTTTACTTCGTTATAACTGACTTTTCATTATACCTGGGTTCGTTATATCGATATTTGAGTGTTGTACTGTTTAAACTCTTTCAGCGAACGGGGAGCGCGGAAACATGCACAAGAGACGCAGAAGAGCCACGCAGCCCGATTGCTCACTCTGTGCTGTGTGGCTCTTCTCTGTCTGTTGCGTGATCCTGTACTCCCAGTTCGCTAAACGAATACGAACTACCAACTAGGCTACCTTTCCATACTGTTTTAAGTGTACCGTAGAAATTCTGACAGCGACGTAAACAAAGTAAAGGTGTTGTTGTGTCACAAAAGGAGCAACGAACTCAAACTCGAAGATATTTTGTCGCCGGGTCAAACCAGACAACGCCGGGCCACTCTGTAGTGCAGTCTAAGTGATAAATCGCCTCCTCGTCAGGTACTTGACCGCTTTACGGTACAACTCCCTGGAGGAAAATGTCGCATCGGCATCCACCAGCGGAGCCTGCTCGCTGAAGAATGTCCGATAGGCATCCAGGAACTCGTCGTGACCTTCTCTGCCATCCGGTGGGATTCACCAGAGTTGGAGCTTCAGCTGATCGTAGCTGTTAGGCATGCTGCATAGCATCAAAGACTTTTTAAAACAACGGCGGGACCGTCTTATGGTCAGTTTCATCAAGTTGCAGTTATTTAAAGTGCACCAAATGGGCTGAACATGAGTATCTGCATTCGACTCGCAATTCCACTGCAAATCAGGTGTAGGAAAGCAGTGTCATGCTTCAAATCAGACCACTATCACCTCTGAGCTAACATTTCCTTCACTAATACTTTTGAGTCATTTAAAAACGTGCCCAATGCACAAGGTAGCAAGAAGCGAGCACTGACTAAAATTGTTTGGCTTTGTTTACGTCCAACAAGAGCATCAACCTTGACACACGAACCTAGACATGAATCTCAAAAGTTGCTCTTTAACATTACCCAATAATATTGTTACCACATGTGTAATTTAGGTATGTGCACCTGTGTAGCGGGGAACATGGTGGTAGCAGAAGAAGAGGACGTTCGGTTGGTGGCAAGAGCTCGCTGCTTCGCGTTCACTGCGGTATACCGTCGAGTCGACCGTTACGTCTGCTTCGAATAAACCCCTCGTAGACGTAACAGAGTGGTGGAGGTGCGGGGTACGACACGTCGACGTACCACGGAGCCACAGCTGTTCGGAGTTCGCCGGAGCCGTCGTCTTGCCGGTCTGCCGCCGACAACAGTCGTCATGACCCAGAGCGAAGGTCAGGAATCAACCGCCTCGACTTCGCGCCAATCTACACTGACTACACCTCGGCATCACTACATGGAACCCCGCCCGTTCGCGGGAATGGCAGGAGAAGATGTGGACGCGTGGCTAACGCACTACAAAAGGGTGAGCCGGTACAATCACTGGAACTCTATCGATCAGCTGGAAAACGTCGCGCTGTTTCTCACGGACACTGCACTGATGTGGTACGAAAACCACGAAGAGTCCTTGACAACATGGGCTCTTTTTGCTCAAGAACTCAAGAAGTGTTTTGGTGACTCCGACTCAAAAAAGAAAAGCGCGGAGCGGACTCTTGCTGGAAGAGCCCAGATTCCTGGAGAAACCTGCACTGCTTATATAGAGGACGTCCTTAAGCTTTGCAAGATTATAAACCCGCAGATGTCCGAAGAAGACAGGGTCGGACACCTATTGAAAGGCATAGCGGAAGACGTTTACAATTTTCTGATAGGCAGGGATGACCTCACCTCTGCCTCCGACGTCCAACGCCAATGCCGCACGTTTGAAAAATTGAAGACTCGTCGCATCGCCCCGAAATTTGGTAGGCTGGCAAATGTGACAACGGTTGCCAGCGTCGACGTGAGCCCGCCCACCGACCTTGCGGCTACTATTCGGGCAATTGTGCGTGAAGAGCTGCAGCGACAAGGTGGTAGGGTCGACGAAACCATTCCTCATCCACCTACCAATCCACCCTACTACACGGCGGCACCATCAGCTCCTTTGCCACCATCGGTATGTGTGGCAGACATCAGCGAAATTGGAAATCCGAGGCCACGTCGTGACTCATTCGCGGCCGACCAGCGATATGGCCAACGCCTTCGGCACGGCCCCGCCACACAGAGGTGGGCAGCCCCCGCTCAGCAAGCTCGTCACCGACCCTTCACAGCTGAGCGGTCTCAGCATTGGTTCAGCGAGCGTCCTTTACCAGTCTGCTACAACTGTGGCTTCGAAGGACACATTGCCAGGTATTGCAACCACCGGCAGCCGCCAAGGTACGACCGATCACCGAGATTTAACCGTTCTGGCCTTACCCGAGCACCGACATTCCCGGGAAGCGCGCCTTACGAGATCTCAGGACCGCTACGAAACCAATCTCCGGCCTCTGACCGCAGTCTGACACCACCACCTGCCCCTCGCGCTAACCGATCACCGTCTCCTCGACGCCGCCACTCCTCGCCTCCTACGGAAAACTAGCCGGCGCGGCCGTTGGAGGTGAGGTCGCCGGACAGTCTTCGATTTCAACAGATATACCTCCGTTAGCTTCCATGCTTAGAAATAAGGTTCGAGTGCTTATCGATGGTGTACCGACGATGGCGTTGGTGGACACAGGTGCAAGCGTGTCAGTGATGAGTTTAGTTTTCACCCGCCTTCTTGGACGAAAGGTTATGTTTCGTTGGGACCGTCCTGATACGTTTCGTGGAGTGAGCGGAGAGGTGTTACAACCTGTTGGTGCCTGCACTGTGACTGTTAGTTTGGCATGCCAGAACTTTGTCGCGGAGTTTGCTGTTCTCCCTCATACTACGCACGACGTCATTCTGGGACTCGATTTCTTGAAGCTATGTGGTGCTACTGTTGATTGCCGCACAGGACAAATTACAGTAGATTCTGATATCCCAGTTTCGTTTATGGAAAACTCGCCCTCTCAAGAAAGTGCTCTTTGCGTGTCTGTGGACACAACTGTGCCGCCGTTGTCTGCAAAATGTGTCCCTGTTGTCTGTTCACCTGCAAGCGAGAAAACATTTGACGCAACTGTGGAGCCCGTGCATCTCAGTTGCATAAAGAAGACAGTTTTAATACCGTACTGTACGCTATCGGTTGTGCAAGGGCATACTGGTTTGTGGGTGATTAACTGCTCTAGTGAACCTACAGTGCTGCCGAAGGATCTGAAACTTGCAGAGATTCGTGAACACCAAGTATTCTCGCTTGCCACCCTCGCAGAAAGCAATGATTCCCCGGATAAGACCCGTTGCAATAATCTGCACGCCAGGGACACCACCATTATGGCTATGATTGATAAGTCACTCAGCACCAAGGAACGTAATGAACTGGCGAGTATTCTGCGCAAACATTCCGGTATTTTTGATTTCGCTCAGCATGATTCACCGTCATTCCCTGCTTCTCGTATAAAGCACCGAATCGACACGACATCTCACAGACCTCTCCGACAGAAACCATATCGTGTATCGCCGTCAGAACGCGCAGTGATCAATGAACAGGTTTGCGAGATGCTCAAGCAAAATGTAATTCAGGAATCATGTAGTCCGTGGGCCGCTCCAGTAATTCTAGTGAAGAAGAAGGATGGGACATGGCGATTTTGTGTTGACTACCGCCGTCTCAACGCCATCACTAAAAAAGACGTATACCCACTCCCACGGATTGATGATGCTATCGACTGTCTATCATCGGCCTCTTACTTTTCGTCTGTGGATCTGAGGTCAGGCTACTGGCAGATTCCAATGCACGAGGAAGACAAGGAGAAAACGGCATTTGTTACAACAGATGGACTATTTGAATTCAATGTGATGCCGTTCGGACTCTGCAACGCGCCCGCAACTTTTGAGCGATTTATGGACAACATTCTGCGTGGATTGAAGTGGGAAGTGTGTATGTGTTACTTGGACGACGTTGTAATTTTTGGGCGCACCTTTTGTGAGCACAACACACGCCTTGGGCTCGTACTGGACTGTCTAAGCAAAGCACGCTTGGTGCTGAACTCAAAGAAATGTCGTTTTGGAGAGCGCCAAACACTCGTCCTTGGACACTTAGTAAACAAAGAAGGCATAAGACCGGATCCCGCCAAGACGGCCGCAGTGGAGGCATTTAAGCAGCCAAGCTCGGTGAAAGAACTGCGAAGCTTTTTGGGGCTTTGTTCATACTTTCGCCGATTCATTCCTGGCTTTGCCAATATCGCATACCCGCTCACGTGTCTGCTTCAGAAAGGTGCGCAGTTTGACTGGACCCCGGAATGCGAGTCTGCTTTTTCGGAGTTGAAGTTTCTTTTGACGTCCCATCCGATTCTTCGCCACTTCAATCCTCTCGCTCCCACTGAGATTCACACAGACGCCAGCGGTATTGGTGTAGGCGTTGTCCTGGTTCAACGCTTGGATAATCAAGAACACGTCGTAGCGTATGCACGTCGCTCGCTCAGCAAGTCCAAGCGTAACTACACTGTCACAGAGCAAGAATGCCTCGCAGTAGTCTTCGCTGTGCAGCGCTTCCGGTCCTACCTGTACGGACGCCCCTTTACCGTCGTGACAGACCATCATTCTCTCTGCTGGTTGGTTAATCTGCGTGACCCATCTGGTCGACTGGCGCGCTGGGCACTTCGTCTACAAGAATATGACTTCACGGTTTCGTATAAAAGCGGCCGACGTCACGCTGACGCAGATTGTCTTTCGCGACTACCGCTTCCAACGATGGAATGTGACGCGGACACCTTCGATACCTACATTGCATCACTCGACCAACCATTTCCTGATAACACGACCTTTAAGGATGAGCAACAAAGGGACAGCACCATACAACAGCTTCTTGCTACCAAACCAAAATCATCGCCTACGCGCTTCTGCATCCGAGACGGGCTAGTTTACAAAAAGAACTACACCAACACCGGCTCACGATATCTTCTGGTGGTTCCGAAGAGTCTTCGCGTTTATGTCTTGCAGGCTATGCATGATGACCCAACATCCGGTCATCTAGGCACAGCGAAAACTCTTTGCCGTCTTCAAGAAAGATTCTACTGGCCCAAAATGCGCCACACAACGGAACAATACGTGTCTAGCTGCAACGAGTGTCAACGTCATAAGCGCCCAACAAGTGCTCCTTTAGGGCGATTACATCCGGTGCCGCCCCCTAGTACTCCATTCGAGCAAGTCGGGATTGACCTCCTTGGACCCTTTCCCCGGTCTTCTGATGGAAATCGCTGGATAGTCGTTTGCACCGACCATTTAACACGGTACTGCGAGACCGCTGCCATACCATCGGCAACTGCAGCTGATGTGTCTTCCTTCATGCTACGTTTTGTCATTCTTCGACATGGGCCTCCCAAAATCGTAATCAGTGACCGTGGCCGACAATTCACAGCAGACGTGATGGAAGAGATGCTTCGTGTCTGTGCTTCAAGGTTTCGGCACTCTACGCCATACCATCCCCAAACGAACGGTCTAACTGAACGAACGAACAGAACTCTCTCGAACATGCTGTCTATGTATGTTGCATCCGATCACAAGGACTGGGACAGTATTCTACCCTTTATCACATATGCATTCAACACCGCTCAGCATGAAACTACCGGCTACAGTCCTTTCTTTCTTCTATATGCTCTACCACCTCGTCATACCCTGAATACCATCTTCCCGTGTTTGGACCACCGTGATCCCTGCATATCCGAGATCATCTGTCGGGCAGAAGAAGCTAGACGCCTTGCTTATTTGCGCACTCTTGCTTCGCAAGATCGCTCGAAGGCACATTTTGACCGCCGACGCCGACACGTGACGTACAATCGCGGCGACCTAGTGTTGCTGTGGACACCAACTCGAAAACGCGGTTTGAGCGAGAAACTGCTAGCGCACTATGCGGGACCTTATCTTGTTGTAGACCGTATCAGTGATTTAGTTTACCGCATAGCGCGTCTCCATTCAAACGGCCGACGGTCTGCAAAAACTGAACTTGTCCATGTTGCACGCTTGAAGCGCTTTATTCCTCGAGAGACTGTTTAACTCGCCCAGTGGGCTTCGTCTGCGCGGAGGGAAGTGTTACCACATGTGTAATTTAGGTATGTGCACCTGTGTAGCGGGGAACATGGTGGTAGCAGAAGAAGAGGACGTTCGGTTGGTGGCAAGAGCTCGCTGCTTCGCGTTCACTGCGGTATACCGTCGAGTCGACCGTTACGTCTGCTTCGAATAAACCCCTCGTAGACGTAACAATATGTATCTGAATGTAGATAACATTATTACAATACATCCTGGACTTCACAATTCAATAAGTATGCATGAATGGGCCTTGAAAGTTGCTACTTAACGTTACCTACCTAATCTTACGTGGTGACTACTGATGACATTACTGTATTATATCAGAGATTGAGCAATTCAATCAGTGTGCATGAACTTTGAAAGTTGTTACTTAATAACGTTGCCTACATCTACTAATCTGATTGGTGACAACGTTATTAGTATATGTCTTGGATTGAACCCGTGACCAAGCTTGGCATCGCTATACTTTACTGCTACTACGCTACCATGACATCAGTTTCCATTTCAGCACAATCTAGGCAATACAAGATGACATGAAAAACAAATCCCTTGCACTTTTAACGACAACTCAGGAAGGCCAGCATAAAAACTGACTAAGAATGAAAAGCTCCGAATTAATGAAATGTTTAAAGCTCTACAAAAAGCCATTGCAACTGTTTATTTTTTTATATGCACATTGCTCCTACTTGCTTCATTTGTGGGACGATGATTAGGCTGTCGGCGAAGCATGCATTGCTTCTCAACTGACCTAACGGCAACGAAGAAAGTTTTAGTGTTGCAGATAAATTGCAGTCAAGATTATTTTAATCTTCACATGCTTTATACAGCCTAGAAATAGTACAAGGTGAAACTGTAGAGCCGTGAAACATTACTACTGACAAAACCTAAAGCGAACTTACAACCACAAACAAGTCCCAGAACATGCATGGCGCTTCAATATTCACCGACATCACCATACTGCCCTATTTGTACAACTTAATGCAACTCGAATCTACTATGGTATATTTACTTCAAAAGGCAATAAAAATTCATTTCATGCCATCTATATGCCTTAACATTGTTACTGGAATGTAATATATATTTTACTAAATACTGCATCAATGTAAAAGTAATCATTTTGGTGTCTGATGTGCTGCGATTCAAGTGTGGCACAAGCCCGGAAATGCTACCTTCCATCACCTGCCTTAATAAAATAAGTGACCACATAGTAATTCATGCCACTTTTGCACAAACCCAGGCTGTGCATCAGTCGCATAAAAAAATCATTCGTCTCTACGATAAAGGAAATTATTTAGCGATCAACAATGAATTTGAACAATTGTACGAGGAATAAGAAGCAAAATTTCAAAAGAGCGACATTCATGAAAGCTGGTCTTTAAACTGTCATCATTTGCTGGTTTCGATGAAATCACATCAAGTTTCTGAAGAACACCAAATTCATTTCTGCGGCATATCTAATGCTGTTGTTTACCCAGTCACTGTCACCTGGAAACCTACCAAAAGAGAGAAAAAAGGCCAATTTCGTTCCAGTCTACAAATCAGGCAACAAGAGTTCACCCCTAAACTACCGCCTCATTTCCATCACATCAGTGCTTTGTATGATGATGGAGCATGTCACATACACTCTTATAATTCGCTTCCTTAATTATGAACATTTTTTTCGCGATTCTCAGCATGGGCTCCAGAACGCACTGTCTTGCAAAACGCAATTAGCTGCATTTCTCTTGACTTCCACCTAACCTATATGCTAACATTCAAACTGATGCATTTTTTTAGTATTGCGAAATCATTCCACAAAGTAGCTCATCAACGCTTACTACTAAAACTCTTCCGACTAAAGCTACAACCCGCAGTTAAAACATGGATTGAACAGTTCCCCACTAACCGCCTGCAGTCAGCGCACATCAATAGCAACTCTGAGCCTTTTTCAGTACGATTCGGCGTCCCTCAGGGTTTTGTATTAGGCCCCCTACTCTTCGTAATATATATTATTGCCCTACCATTGCATGTTACTAGCAAAATCCACAAGTTTGCCAATGATTGCATTATTTATCGTTCAGTTGTTAACATTACTAACCAGCCTGCTCTTCAACAGGACTTGTACAACATTGAGGACTAGTGTCAATGCTGTTTAATGGTTTTGACTGGTAATTGCAAAACAGTGTCATTTTCTCGCAGTTCTAACCCGTCAAAATTTAAATATGTAATAGCAAATCAGCAACTAGAGACCATATGCCAATATAAATACTTGGGTGTGATGATATCAAATAAACTAAACTGGCGTGTGCATGCATGTGACTAACGGTATTGCACCATCTAACAAAAAAAATTGGGTTTTTACGACCTAAATTACAAAGAACTCGGCAGCATGTCAAATTAATAGCTTACAAAACACTAATATGGCCCAAATGCATCAGCCACTTAGAATCGTTGCCAGATTTTCCTCGGAAACGTCCTTAAGGCCTTTCAGAATAGTGCCATTAGTTCCATTCATTTCACCTATTCATACAATTTCAGCGTAACAACCTTGAAAGCAGAATCTGGCTTACTAACATTTTATCATGGACGCCTCATCGCTAGTTTATCATTATTTCATAAGTTCTACCACAGCGCGCTACATCAAGCACCGTATATTTCATCACCATCACACACATCCTCTCACATAGTTCAGCCCTTGAATGTTGCCTGTCCTCATGCTCGCATAGTTACCTTCGCCTCTTCATTTTTTCCTCGAGCAGTGAAGGACTGGAACGACCTTGCACAAGACATTGCCAACTCAAGTCCTACTGCTTTCATTGAAGCGATCACATCACAATATACCATGTGATAGTGTGTTCAAACTGTTGTCTATATCAAAACCCACCCCTTATGTAACACCCCCTAGTGGGGTCTCATGTTTCAATGTTACTTTAGGAACAGGTCACAATAATATCAGAGATTTTACATCCCAAAACCATGATACGATTATGAGAAAAGCTGTAGTGGGGGGCTCCAAAAACTTCGATCCTCTCGTATTCGTTAACATGGGCTGACCTTTCGCCTCCATCGAAACATGACCACAACAGTTGAGATTGAAGTATACGACCTACAAGTCACCAACCAAACACCATAAGCACCGTTCCACCACGACAGACTTTTGGAACAGCTGTTATAAATTATAAAGGTGCTGTAATGAATAGATGCCAGCTAAACTAATTGGGCTAAATTGTTCTAAAAGTAAGTGTGTTGCATACGGGTGAATCCGTTTTTACAAAACCCAAAGAGCTAGCAAAATTTACTAACTTTTTTAAATTAACAGCTACTAAATGGATTTGAACGGCCATATATCCGGCAGTCACTGGAATGACAGTTCCAAGGGTATATCTGCAGAATTCCCCCCCCCCTCCCCTCTTGCAGATGCAAGAGAGGAGGGGGCAGTCAGTACTGGCATCTTTTTTTTTCAATGCAGTGGCATGACCGACAATAGTAGAAGGGATGGATTCAGCCACTCATTTCAGGGGGCGAGAGGTGGCGGGTTGAAGTAACACCGAATAGGGGGCATGGTAGTTAACTTTTTACGAGCACAAAATCTCAGTCATAGCATAAATACCGTTAATGTGTGGTCAAAGTTGTCCCGCTCATTTGTCCTGATTGGTGACAGCAGGTGAACGACAAGCACTAAAGAGAGGGGGAGGGGGTGCCAACAGGCTTCGGAGAGGGAGAAGGGCTATAGCCCCTACCGCCCACCCTCTGGATCCCCCAGCGAATAGTAGTGAATAGTGTGTTACATGCGAAATTGGCTGGCAATCCTGAAAGCTGCGACCCGAGTGTGCCAACCAAAGCTGCGTAGCTTATTGCGAAATTGCAGGGCAACCCCCCCCCCCCCACTTGTATCACTCTCATAACGCCTATGGGTGAAACAAATCTCAGACCACAAGTTTTGTCCTAACACCGTTGGCGTCAGACCATTGGCGTGATCAGGGTCGGGTTAGACCACCTGAAAATTCTGCCTGTGACACACAACCTTGCACTATCATGCTGGAGATGCAAGGCATGCTTTTAACATATTCCCGGTTTTGCACAGTTTCCAGCAAAAAGTAGCGATGCAATTCAATAGCAAAGCCAGATTTTTTTTTCCGAGGAGGAAGGGCTCAGTACTTTTTTATGTTCGTGCGTGCGTTTGTATAGTAATACAAAAATATAGTGGGAGGGGGTATTTTTATGCTTCTAGGGATTAAATACGAACCCATTTTTTCGTTTTAAGCCTGCACTGTTTCGTGAGGCAACACATGGAATGTTTCGCACCAGTTTTGTACATTCAAGTCTTTACACCTACTGAAAATTTAACTCGTTTCAAGCAGGCTAGCTTGCAGATATTACCCTTAATAGGGCTACGGCAACACAGAATCGACTCATAAAATGTCATTTCGTTCTAAAATGACTAAACTGCGTTATGGCATCACACACTGATAGACCGCTCGGACACAGACACACAACTTGTTGAGTTACCGAGTATGCATACGTGCAGCTTTTCATTTTCTCTGCTACCTGCATTAGCACAGTTACACCATTACGCAATAAACGTCAACCGACTAGCCCAACTTGGCGCTGTTCTGCCATGTTTCATGCTTCACAGCGAACCGCCGCAGCCACTTGTAAGTTTCCACAGCGTAAATACACCTGTCACAGCCGAAGCGCTGCATATATCTAAGGACGGAGCGTCATGCATGGTGGTCATGCCACGCTCTGCACCCCACCAGTCACCTTGAGCGGGAAAACAAAAAAAGAAACACCCTGCCCGTACGACGTCCATCGGATGCAAGAACGAGCACAGCACCGAAAGTAGGGCAGCCGTGAAAAGAAACTGTAGAGGATACCTGTTGCCATCCCGGACCATATTGCCGCGCTGTCACTCCGCGCGGCCGCAACGTGAAGGGCCAGAAATATATTCCACGTTGAAGTTCCTGTCAACGTTCAAAAGCTCGTCCGCCGGTGCATCGAGTTTCGCAGAACCGCGCCGCATGACGTTGCAGCACATGGCGCCAACGCCATCGAGGCAACAACGCGACTAACAGAAGGCACAGAACACCTACCAGTTTTGCGCCGGAAAGCACCTATGTCATGTAGGAAGCATTTTTCCTTCCGCCATGAACTATGCCCAGGTAGGTGTTCTGTGCTATGCCTATGTGACGCCGACGGCCCGTGCCGACGGCGCTTTGAAATGCCCCGCGCGGCGGAAATGCGAACAAAAACACACACGCACCCACACGAAGTGTTTTCACTCGGGAGATGACGCTAGTTGTTTCCACGCCCAGACGCGGGTTTTTTATAGCCTTGGAGATGGTAAGCGCAAACACGCCGTGCCATAAAGCTTCTTACCATACAACACTAAAAAACTCATACAATATTATTGTAGAAACTTTTGTGCAATACTATTGGATAAAGTTTTATTTGCCTTGCATTCCTTGTCATCTCAAAGTCAAAGGGCATAGTGTCTTTGAAGCCTCCAAAATAACAAGCGCAGCGTGTTTTTTCTGGTTTTCTCGCGCTCCCCAACAAAATTATCGAGTATAGTATCACTACAGTGCACTAGATACAGTGCACTAGATATTAGGATGTTGAAATAAATCTAAAGTTAGGAAAGAGAGGTAAACTGGGGGTCAACAGTAAGTTTTCTAGAGTTATCGAATTTTGACCAATTAACAGGCGCATCCAAAACCTCAGCACCGTTGTCACGTGCAACCGACCAACTCCAGGAGACGTACCCCAAATGAACTGGTCATGAGAACGATTGCAGTGGCGTTAGTTATGCATAATATTTATCAATTTCCGTTGGCGACGTGTGTTGTCATGGTGTGACGCAGGTTCTTGTTGCTGATTTGTTTCTCCTGTCCTTAGCCTTGGAGATTTCTACTGATAAGGACAAAGCCGTTCGTTCCACAAACAAAACCTAAACATTTACTGCAGAACTAAAGAACTACAAAAGGAGTATCTGGCGAAAAGCTGGCTTCACAAGGAATACAAACGTCTAAAGTCCCGAAAATGTCGGCTGAAAGTCACAGCTACATCTTACAGTTCGGACGCGGTTATTCGGTGGAGCAGGGAAGACCGCAAGTTCGATCTCACCAGAATGTTAATGCTGGAATGGTGGCGATGGCGTGTACCGATGCTTATATAAGTGGTTATAACAGAAGAAAAGAAAAGAAAGGTGCCGACCCGTAACTGTCTCTCCTTACAAGGACACCTCAACAGGTCAGCACAGGAATGGGATATGGGGAATAAAAGATATAGGGAGGGAAAGATTGGAAAAGAGAGAAAAAAAAGAAAGGCGAGGGTCATTCGTTCTGCTTTCCGCAACGGACTCACAAGCCCCCACGCGCCATGCACAGCTGTTTAGGAAGGCTCCCAAGGGCCGGAGAGGTATCGTCATTGAGAGGAGGACAACGGTTTGATTGGCGCGTCGTACGGAAAAGCGCGTAATCTCTGTACGGAAAACACTGTACGGAAAACCGTAGCACTCACTAATACGAGTCCAGTGGACATCGATGTGGAGACACTAATGTTTTTTCAGTTCACAAGCGCTCAAATAGCGCAGAAGTCCTCAGGAAGGAGATGAGGGCAACTTGCGCGCGCTTCACCAGGCATGCGTGCGCACGGGGAAAAAGAATCACATCAACAGTGCTGGTGCAGAGTCCCAGTTTGCTGTAAGCATCGAAGAGTGATCTGCGCGCGTCCGAATACTCCTCACATTGGAAGATAATGTGATGGAGTGTTTCGGGCTGTGGGCAATGACGGCAGTTTGGGTCTCCACGTCCCGACTGTCTGTGAACCCGTTCCGCCGTGCGGTAGCAGCCGATGCGCAGGCGGAGAAGGAGGGCACGCTCCTCTCTCGAAAATCCTGTTTTCGGGAGTGGGCGTGGTGGCTGCCCTGCCGCAACTCGTGGGTCCGGGTGGCGAGCGGTGACAGAGCACCGTGTGCGAAGCCTTGCTACGTCGAATGTGCTCACCGCTGTAGTCACAGGGGTTCCTGGAGAGTGTGCTTCTTTGGCCAGCTCGTCGGCCACTTCGTTGCCGGATATTCCAACGTGCGCTGGTATCCATTGCAGCACAAGATCACACCCTAGGTCCTGCACTGCTTCGAACTTTCGCGCGATGCGCGTGGCAACCGGAGGTCTGCGGGCGTCCTGCGCGAGTAGTTGGAGAGCAGCACGTGAGTCCGAGAGAACGGCAGCCGACGGAACTCTCAGTTGAATGAGGGCATCGGCGGCGAGGTCAAGCGCGGCGAGTTCGGCTATCGTCGACGATGCCTCGCAGGCGAGGCGGCACTGATTGTGAAGTTCCAGCGAAGGCACCACACACGCAGCCGCAGCACACCCGTCGTTCAACACTGAACCGTCAGTAAAGACGAGGAGTCGTCCCGCGAGAAGTTCGTCAAAAGTGGCAGCAGTTTCGTGCCGAAGTGCACACACTGGCGTCGTCCGCTTGCTTGCCACTCCCGGTAACTGTGTCCGAATCTTGAGAGGGCGATGGTGGCAGGGCGGGGCACTATAGTCATTCACATCCGGTGAGCTCGGGATGAGGGCGTAGAATGCCGCAGCGCATTGCCCCATCCGTGAGTGCGGAAGTGAGGAGAGCCAGAATACCAGCTGCTGTCCGTGGCGCGAGCGTTTCATACGCTCTATGTGATTTAGCGCTCGAAGATCGGCCCGGAGTGACAGTGGCATGTCTCCCGCCTCAGCAAGTGTTGGGCCGATTTGAGATGATCTGGGCAAGCTGAAAAACTGGCGAATCGCGATACGATGCGCTGCGTCCAGTGTCTCCCAGTTGGAACGCGTAAGCGCTGCGAGAGGAAGGCCGTACAAAATACGCGCCACAGCCATTCCGTTGTAGATGCGGAGAGCTAGGGACGGTGTGCATCCGTTGCCGCGAGCAAGGAGCGCTCGAGCGGCGGAGGCGACCCTTCGCGCGTTTCGAAGCTGGTCGCTGACCGCTGGTGACCAGTTGAGGCGTTGGTCCAGCTGCACTCCGAGGTAGGTCACTCGCCTCTTCCAAGGGATGGGGATCGTTTGGAGAGTGAACTTCGGTGTGTGGCGCTGGGCGCCATAACTGGGGTGCAGCAGCATCGCCTCCGTCTTCGCCGGTGAAAGCGTCATCCCCCTGCCCGTGATGAACGCGTCAATAGAATCCAGGACGGTTTGGACACTGGTGCGAATACACCGGCCACTGGGCACAGGTCCCGTCGCGAACACCGCAATGTCGTCCGCGTAGACCGCCACGCGCACATCACAGGGAAGAGCACGGGGGATGTAATCGTCGATGTCAGCCAGGGCGAGATTGAACAAGAAGGGGCTGAGTACACTGCCCTGCGGAACACCGACACTCACGGGACGCGGCTCACTAAGGACTCCACCGACGCGCACACGCATGGTTCTGCCGCCGAGGAAGGAAGCGATGTACGTGAAGAGGAGACCGGTCACTCCGAGATCGCGCACCGCGTTTAAGATGGTGGGGTGTGGCAGGGAGTCGAATGCCGCCTTGATGTCTAACAGGATGAGGTACCCGGCCTCTCCTTTGTGCTGTGCCTCCTCTAGCGTTGCGATGACGTCGGCAAGGGCGTCGGCAGTAGCACGCGAACGGCGGAAGCCACACTTCGAAGGCGAGAAAACATCCAGTGCCTCGGCAATCCATTCAAGTCTCCTCAGTGCCATGGCCTCGAAGAGCTTGCCCGCTGCGGAGGTAAGGGAAACAGGGCGATAGGACGCTGGCTCCGAGGCGGGTTTGCCCTTCTTGAGCACGGGGATGACGATGGCTTCACGCCACTATCCCCGTGCGCCACACGTCGTTGTAGGCGGCCAAGAGCACTGGGAGCTGGGACTGATCGATGTTGCGAAGCATCTGGTATGTCACGCCGTCAGCGCCTGGCGCTGAGCGCCGTTTGCGCGACGCCAAAGCCAGGCGCAACTCCCCGAGAGTGAAATCCTCAGTGCATAAAGCACGTACTTGATTGCGCATGCTGGTGGTGAGGAAAAAGCGGCGAGGTTTGTACCACTCTCGGCGATGGTGCAGCGGGAGTTGGGGAACCTCGGGCAAGCTTTCAGGAGCGCTGAGGCGGAGGGTGTCAGCCAGTAGCTCGGCCAGTTGCTGGTAAGTGATACAATGTGCAACAGCAATGGCGAGAGCTGGGAAACGTAACTCAACGGGGCAGAGGACGGCACTGAATATCCTCCACGCACGCGCGGAGCGTCGCGGGTCGTCCAGCGTGACGCATAGACTGCCCCAGGAGCGGTCGTGTCTTTGCCGTGCGTGTCGGCGACACACGGCGTCAAGGCGATTATACAGTGTCCAGTGCTCCTTGCGGTCAGTTTTAGTCGCACGGCGCTGGAGCCTCCGGCGAGCCGCGCGTAAATTAAGTTTTATGTCCGGAGCTGGTGTTCCCACTGGCACTGTGCACTTGCGCGAGGCCGCTTTGACGCAACGGGCGACGTGCGAGAAGTAGGCGACACCGGAAGGTGGGGAGGCAGCCGAAAGTTGCCGAAAACGTGGCCAGTCAGTGACAGTGTATGTGCGCGTGCCCGCGCGGCGCCGATCAAGTGGCTCTAGGTGGAGGGGGTAATGATCTGAGCCCCACGTGTCTGCCTCCCTCTTCCATTCGTACCGGCAATGGTCACTCACAAGTGAGAGGTCTATGGCACTGCTTTTTACGCCGCGACGGACGAAAGTCGGACAGCCCGTATTTATAATAAGCAAGCCTGTCGCAGCAATGGCATCCAACAGGTCTCTGCCTCTGCAGTCTATGTGGTCACTCCCCCAAGCCGTATGGTGCGAGTTGAAGTCTCCACAGATCACACAGTCACCTTGTAGGCGTCGCACCAAACGGGTCACAAATGTCGTGTCCCACCTGTGGACAGGATGGACATAAACACACGCCACTGCCGTGTCGCACTGCCCGAGGCGCACTTTAACCGCCACACATTCAACCTCACTGCACAAGGTGTCGGAAACATCAACAGTGCAATGTGAGAGTCCATTGCGCACGTAGATGGAGGCGTAAGAGCGGGCGGGAGGATGTGTGGGGTCGCAGCACACATCTAAGTCGCAATCGCGCACTTGACACCTCGCTGTACAGTGGTAGCTCGAGTAACCAGTGAGTCTACATTCGCTTCCGCGTACATAAGCCTCCTGTAGTGCGACGATGTCGTACTCGTTGAGCAGCAAGTACTCAGCGAGCTCACTGTGACGATGGCGCAAAGAACGACAGTTCCACTGAAGGATGCGCGGCCGCCGTGCACAGTTTTTACTCGCCATGCTGTGTCAGAGCTTGTTGCGTAGCCAGCGCTGCTATGCAGAGCGGGCGAACCGGACAGTCGCGAGGGAGGAAGTCCAACGCGGCACGAACTGCGGCCGCGAGCACCGAGATCGCCGAGGAGTTCTCTGGAGCGGTGGTGGTGTTCGTTGATGCATCAGCAGTAGAGCCACCAGCGGCCGCCGCATATGAAAACCCTTCTCGAGTGGCAGATTTGTGTGCCATGGGGTTGTTCTTGCGAACAACTGCAAAGGCCTCGCGGCGTGTCATGGGGCGGGCCGATTGCGCGCGGACCTCTAGTAGCTGACGCTCTTGTTGCCAGCGAGGACAGCGGGGTTCTGTGGCCAGATGGGTGGCGCCACAGAATATGCAACGCGGGCGCTGCGCGGTGCAATCGGCACGCGGATGTGGCCCGCCACAACGCACACAACGTTCGTGTGCTGTGCAGGTGATGTCCGTGTGGCCATAGCGACCGCACCGTTCGCACTGCACAGGACGAGGGCGGCGAGCACGAACCGGGCGTCGTTGTTTGTAAAGTTCGATGTCCTGTGGAGGTTTCCGTCCAGAGAACATGATCACGACATTGCGTCCGGATCGCGTGCATTGCAGTACAGGGAGCTGCGATGCGATGTTGTCGCGTAGTTCCTCCTCCGTGAGTGCTGGGTCGACATTGTGGATTATTCCACTGCAGGTGTTGGTTGACGCCTGCCTGGCACGCACGGGAATCTCGCAGATGTCGGAAACTGCGAGGAGGGGCGCGAGCGGTGCTCCCGCGGCAACGTCGACAGCGATAACATTGCGGCCGAAGTTAATTCGCACGCGGTGTGCCCCCTCAACTGCCGCTAGTTGTGCGGAGATTGCCTCTTGTGTCGCAGACCGAAAGGAGGTTTTCCTGGCGGTTGGCCTGTAGAGGACGGTCTCCAGCTGGGAAGTAGACCCAGGTCTCGCAGGTAGCTGAGTGGGTGGGGTACATTTTTGGGTTGAAACCGCAGGTTTTTGTACCCCCTGGTTCTTCTGCCGTGTGTTGGTAGTAGGAACCTGTGGTTCGCAGAGTTTGGTGCCGTTTGGAGCCCCTGTGGATGGCAGTGAGGGAAATGGCTCCTCGGGCGGCCCCAGCACACAGCTGTTGCGAGCAAGGGGGCGCGGCTGCGTTTCTCGAGATGCGCTGGATTTGTTTACCTCCCGGCGTAGCTGATTAGGCGGTCTGGAAAGAGGTGTACTCGGGACCGAGAGGAAAACTTGTTTTTCTCCCTCGGCTTGTGGGGTAGAGAGGGCTGCCTTTCCAGGTGTCCCTGTGTCGTCAGTCACCAAAGGGGAGGAGGAGCCCTGCTCCTTGTGTTCCGGGCTGCTCTCTTCTACAGAGGTGTTGGGAGAGGAGGCCGGCGTGTTGTGTGACCTCGACGAGGAAGAGGTGGGGGACGACGTTTCAGTGCTGGGGGAAGAACCACTGCTGGCTGCGTCGCTCTTCTGAGGGGAGGGAGACAGCTCACATTCTGTCTTTTCTGGGTAGCCAACCTCATTACTGCTGCTGGCTTGAATTCCTGTCTCCTGGCACGGAGACCGGTTCTGCAGGATGGCGGGCGTCCCTAAAATGGCGGCGGCTGCTGTCTGCCTTCTTGTGACTGCGCGCTTTCTCGGTGCTTAAGCTCCCAGCTGCAGCCTTCCTCTTGCCTGGTTCGCCTCGAACTGCCAACTCTCTTGCCCTTCGGGATTGGCTTGCTCTGGGGCACACTTGTCTCGTCCTAATTGGCCCTTAAAAACTTCGTGGTGACCAGCCATTGGCCCTTGTTTCTTTTATGACTTGGATACATGCGCTCCGCGCTCTCACGCGCACTGGTTCTCGACGTCGTCGTTGTTGTTCAGGTGACGCGGCACGTGCATCCGGTCATCTTTTGATTGCGCGCACTTTTCAAGCATTCAAAATAACTAGTCGCATCACCACCGCATCACGCATAGCAAGCGCAGCCTTCAGGAGCCTAGAAACGAGGTAGCTCGATGTTTGATATAAGACCACTCACTCACTCTGGCAACTTCGTCTTACGGTGTTTTCGTTTCGGTTTCGTTGGCAAGATAGAACGAATTTCGAATGTGTCTCATCTTGTTTTAGACGCATTTCCTTATTTTTGTGACTACATTCTATTGAAGCTACGTCAAGGAGGTAGAAACTTACAGGTTTTTGCAGATGCGCTCAGAAAGCAGGAAAAATCAAAGGTGCACTGCCAGACCGCAGTCTGGTTGTCTGCCCCGTTATGTCGAAGCAGCATTCTTCGAAGTGAATAGAACAGAGGTGGTCACCGTACGTAGCCCTCCAACTATTTATTCTAACAGCACCTTCCCAGGCAGAACACAGCACACCATATCTTTCGAAAACTTGTAACACGGATAATCACGGCATGGAATCGTTATCTACGTATGTGAATTCCTCGATAAACATGGACCAAATTCGATATACACTCGCCAAGAAAAATATGCATGCACGCCCTCATTCTTGCCTTGTAAGACAATACCAGAAAACTTGGAATTAAAAGAATATTCAGACGTCCTACTCGTTCCAAGGTTTGATACGTGCAGCCACAGATGACAAGTCTTTTGTCCATAAACTTAAAACTCAGGAACAACGTCGTGTAAGCGAGCATTTAAAGCTTCAAGTTACCTTCCGTACAGCTATGCGCATGTATTACACGCATGCGCACCTTTGATATTGTTTCTAATTTAATGAAATACGCGAAAAAGTAGGCGATCGTCAGCGAACGAATCGAGAATACTTACACGTAAAAAGGGATCCCAGGCGTCTTCTTGATGTGATTTGTGCCACCATAAGCGACGCACGAAGTCACAATGGCCTTGTAAAATCTTTAATTGCTTTACAAAAGCATGTTACAGTATTCAGCGGCCACTACGAGAGCGGAGCTACGAAGCGCACTTTGCCGTCTGCTTCAGAGTCTTTCCTTTTCCAATTAGGCGGCGCCGGCGTCACTTATTGGTATAGTCAACGCCTCCTAGATTTCTTATGCCTGCCGGATTAGCAGTGGTCACTTGGGAAGAGGCGGTCGTCGGAACTACGGTGGTGACGCCACTCAAGTAGGAATGACTTCAAAAATGCTTTTACGTTTTTGGAGCTTATATGCAACAAAAATAACGTAAAAAGTTTTTAAAAGGCGTAAACGTAATTATAATTAACCCTACATAAAAGACACCATCATTCAGCAAGCAACTTTTTATACAAGGCGTCGTCTCTGAAATTAGTAGTAAATGCCAAAATTGCTGATCTCAAAGGTTAAGTACAAAAACATTCACTCCTACGTAGGCAGCGTCTTCATAGATGTCGGGCGTTTCTCGCTCATGCGGCAGGCAAGAAAAATCTAGGAGGCGTTGGTATAGTGTACTAGAATATGCTAGAACACTGTACTTATAAGGACGCACCATAGAATTTCCCACAATACTTACTAGAGGGAACTCTGGCACTAGTGTCTATGGGAGTTGCAAAACACGGCGCTTTAACGAGCATGGGAATGATGGGTAGTACACACATTTGACAAATTTTTGTACTTCTGGCCTGCTTCTGGCTCCGTGAGTGTTTGTGTGGCTTATACCTGTTTTTTCACGAAAACATAAATTAGCAAATGTTCACCGTTTGTGGTTACGCAACCTTATTCTTTTAAGCTTACTATTTTGAATCAACTCCCTAAGTTCAAATGGTTTCGTTTTTTCTTTCAAAACAAAATCGTAACCCGTAGTAAACGAAGCCGCAAATACGATTCGCCGCCCGCAAGTACGAAGACTAGGCAAATTTGCTCACTACCCATCATTCCCATGGTTGCTGTACGATCGCGGCGCCAGAGTGCCCTCTAGTTATATGGGAAAAATCTATGGTGCGCACCTCCACTCCAGAAGACAGGTGGCGCTACCTATAACCTGTTCGTGTGCTACTCTATCGCTGTTTGGACGGCGCTTAGGTAAGAATGCATTCTGCGATGAACCGCCGGCATATAAGTGACAATTTTTTTTTTACACTTAGAAAGCTGATCGAGTAATCTGTTCAGTGTGGTCAAGTGTTTATTGCACACTGGTTGACCAACATGGGAATCCATACACGTATGTGATGTCGGCCTATGTGGTGTCGCGTCCGTTGAATTGCAAACCATTTCTTAATATCTTTCAATATGTTTATTTCTAAATTATGTTTATATCTCCACATTAATTACTCTCTATGAGTGCTTTGTTGGTCGAAGTATGAACACAAACGTTGAAAGTGGCTTCAGCGAACAGGTCTTGACTAGTTTTCCAATGACTAGTGCACGGCCGGGCTAGACTACACCTGCGCGCACGCTTCTTAGCGAAGTTTATAGAACTAGGTAAGCTGCAAAACTCCCCGCGTCAGACGACCCGTCTCACGGCGCCGAGACAAGTTTCGGTTTGGTTGCACTGAAGGCGCAACAAGCTTCCGCTAGCAGACGAAAATGCGCAGTCGTCGTGGCAAGACGCCGTGGCGGCCGTTCTGAAAGAGCTTTGCACACAGTACATTATCGGGATTTCTTGTTGTGCTGCCGCAGAAAGTAAGGCAAATACACCATAATTATGGCTTTCTGAGCTGCCCACAATAAACGACGCTTGATAGCATAACATACGAGTCTGTCCGTTAGTTTCTAGTTAGTGTACGTTCGCAAATAACTTTTAGACGCAAAAAAGTCCAATTACAATGTCTCGTATCTTCGCTTGTGACTGTGTTTTTCGTGCATTGAAATAAATTACAACCATGTGGTGCAATCCCGTGGCTTTTGTCTGGTTCTGTAGTCAGTTTTTTTTTCATGTCTTATAAACTCTTTAGAAACTTAGGCCATCAAAAGCTGCACGTGTGGCACTTTTTTAGGCAGGTCTTCCCTCTGTTTATTCTTGAGTTCCTCTAACGAAACCTGTTAACACAGCTGAAGCCAAAGCTTCAAGCAGGGACCGCACTTTGGGGCATCGGTAAGCACTTCGTAGTCATTACTCACGAGACTTCCCGCGGACGCATTGGGACACCATGAACACACTTTCAGCTTTTATATGTCTTCCAGAAGTTCGGCCAATTGGGTGATATTATCTGCATTGCCAGGCGACTTGGCTAAGCGATGGTGACGGCTACTAATGGTGACTGTCATTTCTTCTGCGACGGCTACGCATTTCTCCACAAATAGCGCTCTTTTTTCTTCTTTGAGGACTATAAACGCCCCAAAACGTTTTTTCTCGCCATTCTCAACTACTTTCCTCCAACATGCAGCAGGCAAACAAACGTTTGCTGTGTACAAAGCGAAATTATGACACCACTCGTTGACAGCTCACTGGAATTTATTTCACCGTCTTCTAGCTCAGGGCTCGGAGATAGTTAATTCTTTTTCACCGATGATATTCTGCAAAGTACCCCACTCCTGATGGGCAGCTTTTGCTTCTTTCTCGTGGGTTTTTAAAGGTAATCGGGCAAATTTGCGATATCCGTGGAATGCATATCTTCTGATAAGGTCCCCCTTTTCTCTGGTGATTTGTACCTTCTTATTATCGATGACGTGAGTGAAAGTCTTTAGCATGTCCTCGTCATGAACGTGCATATCACGCAAACGTGATGTGCTGGGCAGTTTTTCATCAGCACCAGGAATAGCGTGGTTCCATAAATCTCGCTACTCAGGTACACACGGGGCACAAAAATGTCGTGGTGTCTCTCATTCCCTCTAGCCACCCGTACAGCCGGGAACGCAACATGTGGGCATGATGAAAACACGCAACACATACAAAGCAGAACAGGGCACGCTGAAGCACAAAACTGTTCACGCAAAAAGAAGACTCCTCAACTTCACTACTTAAAGTACCACTCCTCAACTTCACTATTTAAAGGAAAAAAATCAATCTAGTTTTGGGTTCCCTAATTATTACGGCTAGGTGGTGCCAACCACCGCCCGATCTAAAGGGTACAACCACATCAATTGATCCATCCTTCGCCGATCCGTGCAGTGTGCTCAATGCCAGCACATGAGTTAGGGCGCGCTTGTCCACTCATCGCGCGTTGAAAAATTAGTTGCTTAATCGTTGAGGATGCACAAATGGTTTGTAGCATTGCTCATAACTGATGATGCTGGGCTTGGACCTATATAACTCTGAAGAGAGCACTTTGCTGGCAGCGTCACAAGCCTCGAAGTGCGCGCATGATCGTAGAATTTTGTGACAGAAAGCGCCATATCACACACCTCTCACAAGTTCGTCTGCGTACGCTGAACGCTTTCTTCATTCTCATTCTATTTGATGCAAAAGAAACACGGCCTTTTTATTTCCTTTCTGTGCGTCTCTGGTGATTTTCTTAACACACGCGTGGTTTTCGCTTTCACAATAATATTGGGACGCATTTTCGCTCCTTGTTCAGTGAAAGCGTCTTGTGAAGTTGAAACATCTATATCTGTTTCATTGGTCTCCGCTTTTCGCTTCCTTGATGTTTGACGTAGGGGCCAACCTCGTGCAGCAGGATCTTTGCGAGTCTTCTTTGCACTTGGAATCAAGTAGGAAGGATAGTCCTCGAAAAGAGTTGGCGCGGAGTCAGGGATACGTTATCGGATGTGGAACGCAGGCACATAGTCGTCATCACGCAAGTGTCTGCTGCATACAACTGTTTCATGCAGACTTGTCGTTGATGATGAGAAATTCTCTCGCAAGATTCTTTTGTCACTTGGCGCAGAGCTGAGTATTGCTTGAGAATCGGTCAAAAAAAAAACACCGGGCGTCTTCCCCGAACGGAACTTGTAATACGAAGCCACGGAGATCGAGTAGCCGTGACGGAACGCAGATATACACCTTCACACACCTTATATCATTGTGCGTAATGCGCGCACTGAAGACTGCGCGACTGTCTTCTCGACTCGAGAAATCACTGTACACTGAACAGTGAAAATCGCCGAATGAAATGTAATGTGATGTTTCGGTTCCAGCTTCATGGTTGCCAGATTCAGTTTTATGTAAAGCATGTTGCCCTCAAAGGGCACTACCCTGTGTATATATTATATTAGGAGATATCAATGCGCACATAGAAGATATAGATGGAAAACTGACCCAACAGGCGGAATACTAACGGATATGTGGGAAAGGCATGATTTAGTCATTTGCAACAGCACCGAGAAATGCGAAGGGCAGATGACACGGGAGGTGGGAAGGCTGCAGTCGACCATAGATTACGCAATAATGTCACATAGTATGTATGATCGGCTAAGGGTGATGAACATAGATAAATATGGGTCCAGAAGCTTAGGTAGTGATCACAAACGTATCAAGCCGAGTTTTGGAAGAAAAATAAAAATGGAAAGGCGGCACTACGAGCAACCACACGGTAATACTTATTCAGAAATGCAAATAGAAATTGCAACTAAAGAGATTGACTGAATAATCACTGAGAATACTAAAACAGAGTGGACGTACACAAATCTAACTCGATTTTTTGAGTGTGGTCTTGCTAAGGTACGAGTCAAATCAACCGAGAAAAACAGACACAAACCCAAGAGCTGGTGGGATCAGGAAGTTAAGGGAGCAATGGTAAGACGTCAAGAAGTCTCGAGGGAACACAGATACGCTGAATTGAGGGGTGAACCGGAAGATGATATTAAAAGAAAATGGATAACTTTTTGAGGTGCAGAAGGGAAGCGTCCGATTTGACCAGTAACAAGAGTAGAAGAAAGGGGACCCAATGAATGGCGGAAGTAGAAAAAAAAAGGGATAGAAAGGCTGCTGCAAAGTTTTGGAACCTGCTAAATTCTCCGCGTAATAATACAAGCATGAAACAGAGGCTCAAGGAGCCAGACTAGAAGGGAGAAGGCAATGGAATATACAAAAACAATGGTGACTGAAAAAAATAAACACCAAGAAAACGCTGCATGCACCATACCAGATCAGGATAGACCAATTAGCTCAGTGGCTCCACTGCGACAGCGAGAGATGAGAAAGGACACAGGAAAGAGTTCCTAATAGCACTTCAACAGGCCCTGACGGCATCCCAATTATGCTAATAAAGAAACTAGGACCAAACTCTAAACAACCATTAAGAGAGGCAGCGAGCAAATCAATAATGAAGGGTGAAGATTCTAATGGGTGGAAACTAAGCATGATGAGCATGATCTATAAAGAAAAGGGGGACAAAGCCGATATAAACAACTACTGTCCTATAACAGTGACACCAATAGTTAATGGCTGGTGATGCAGATAGTAAGGGAAGGACTATAGACATGGAAGGAGAATGAGGGGGTGCTGGGAGAACTACAAAATGGGTTCCATAAACGAAGGAGGTTGGAGGACAATCTGTTCTCTTTGATGCTGTGTGTTGAAATGGCGAAAAAAGAACACAGGCCCCTGTGGCTGGCGTTTCTAGATATCTAGGGCCTGCCGTCGTTGAGGTCTAGATAGACATTAAGGTGCGGAACCCTGCGCGGTGCTCCCACCCTTCCCACACTGGATTGCCCAAAAAGTCTATTTCTCTCTCTCTCTTTTCTAGATATCAAGGGAGCTTACGATAGTGTGATTATAGAAGACTTGTGGGGAATACTGGACACACTAGATGTGGAAGATGGAATAACTAATCTTCTAAAGGATATCTATAAAAGCAACAAGGTAGTTATCAAATGGGAAGAACAGGTATTTGAACCTATAGAGGTACAATGCGGGTTTCGACAGGGATGTGCCTTGTCATATTTGTTATTTATGCATTATCTCCAGAGATTAGAAGCCAAATTGGAGGGGAGCCGATTCGGCTTCAGCCTATCTTTTGCCAAGCAAGGAAAACACATAGAACAGATATTAGCAGCACTGATACATGCAGATTATATAGTATTATTAGTCGACAACAAGGAAGATAAGCAGGCAATGATAGACATCTGTAATAATGAGGGAGATAGATTAAATGTGAACTTCAGCAGAGAGAAGTCGGCAATCGTGATTTTTAACGATAACAAAGGCAGTGAGCATAAGATACAGGAAGCCCTGCTACAAATAGTGGATAAATAGAAATATTTGGGCGTATGGATAAATAACGGGGCTTAGTATCTGAGGTGGCACGAAAGATACGTAATGACCAAGGGCACCAGGAATGCAGCTGTTTTGAAAAATAGGGCTCTGTGGAACTAAAATAGGTATGACGTTGTGAGAATGATTCAAAAAGGTGTCATGGTGCCGGATTTGACGTACGGCAATGCGGTCTTGTGCATGAAATCAGAAGTTCGAGCAAGATTAGAAATGAAACAACGTGGCATAGATAGACTTGCTTTGGGAGCTCACGGGAATACCCCAAATCAGGGGGTACAGGGAGACATAGAATGGACATCGTTTGAGTTCAGGGAATCTTGCAGCAAGATAGAATTGGAGGAGCGATTGAGAAAAATGGGAGAGAAGCGTTGGGCTTGGAAAGTTTTCAGTTACTTGTACTTGAAGAATCTCGATACTAAATGGAGGAAACGAACTCGAAATTTGTCAAATAAATATTTAGACAACAGCAGAATACCAAGCCAAAAGGAAACTTTCAGTCTCCTCTTCATGCGTTTGCTTTCTCTGGGAATCCAGTCAGTTACCCTTAATGACCACCGGTTATTCTGCCTACGTGCTACGTGCCCGGACCATGTCTATTTTCTTTTCTTGATTTAAACTATATCCTTAACACCACCTTGGTACCTGATCAACTCTGCTCTTATTTTGTCTCTTAAAATTGCACCTAGCCTTTTCCTTCCCATCACCCGCTGCGTAGTCTTCAAGATAGGCTGAGTCCTCTTTCTATGCCTCCAGGTTTCTGCTCCGTAGGTAAGTACTGGAAAGATGCAGAAGTGATATACTTTTCTGTTGAGGGTTAGTGGCAGATTATCATTCATGATTACTGAGTGCTTGACGAATTTGATCCACCCCATCCTTATTCATCTAGTTATTTCAATTTCATGGTTCGGCTCTGCGCTTACTACCTATCCTAAGTAGACGTATTCCTTACAACTTCCAGCGTCTTTCCACCTATCGCAAAGTGTTGTTTTCTGCGGAGAGTGTTGCACATTACTTTAGCTTCGTGTATATTAACATTTAGACCTACTTTACTGCTTCGGCCGCTTTTTACAGCCTGCTTAAATTTTTCCTTCTCATACTTACTGATGTCGGCTATTTTATGCCTATTGATTACTTTGGAAAGGTCCACTAGCTCTATTTTGTCGGTTGCAGTTGAGGTTTTGATAGTTTGTATTCTTTTAATAAGGTTTTTTGTCCCCTGAATTAGTTTGCCAGTTTTCTGGCCAGAGTCCGTACTTCCGACTTGTGTAAATATGTGAATTCGCTTAAATTAGGAAAAAATTGGGGCACCCTTATGCTTCACTTTCAAGAGTTGACTGCGATTGCAAAAACCAGCCCCTAGTGCACTCTTCAAACTGTAAGTGTATACCTAGTAATAGGTTTTTTTTTACACACACACGCCCCGCCGCATTGGTATAGTGGCTAAGGTACTCGGCTGCTGACCCGAAGGACGCGGGATTGAATCCCAGCCGCGGCGGCTGAATTTCCGATGGAGGCGGAAAAATTGTCGGCCAGTGTGCTCAGATTTGGGTGCACGTTAAAGAACCCAGGTGGTAGAAATTTCCGGAGCCCTCCACTACGGCGTCTTTTATAATCGTATGGCGAGTTTGCTACGTAAACCCCCCACACATATCAATATATTACATACTTACGCACGCAGACACACGCGCACAGTAGATTTACAAGCACGCGCGCTTGAATGGTACATAGAGGTTTTTGATCAAACGCAAGAGTTTCATGGCCTCCACGATACACGTCGCTCGCTAGCCATATCGGAGGCCATAAAGAGTGTCACAATGCCTCACAGATAGCAGCATATTATCTAGGGTTTGATGTTTGCTTGATCAATGCCTTTGAAAAGGTATGATATGTTTTCCTCTAGATGGACATAGTTGTCTATTTTAAGAGCTGTTTGAAAGTACTGTGTGCTTTAGCGGCGATGGCTGCACTATCCCGGCGTTTTTCGACGTAGTTTGAGGCTTCCAAATGTGCCCAAAGATCGCCGAATGGGCTTGTATTTGTCGTGAAACCTGTCGAACAAAATGCGTTTAAGAGGCCCTCAAACACTTGTAACCATGGGATAAATTTTGTAGAAGAGTCTACTGGCTCACGAAATCAACGCCACAAAAATTTTACGAATCCGTCCAGCGCGAGTGGAGTTACAAATTCTTGTCGCATGCTGCATTTGCATTCTCTCTTATCTCGTCCCGAGGAAAGCGCTGAAAGCTAATCATGGGAGGGATGGCATCTCAACAAAAAACTATGTCACCCATGCCTTGTGACCTTAAGCACTTTTTTTTTCGAATGCGCGGCTCTATCAGTGTGATCGCGCGCGCACACGTGGACAGGTAGCGGCCTCCCGTGGTGATCTTTGTAACGAGCTTTTTCACTCATGGACAGTTTTTCGCTGACAAGCAACAGGGCCGAGACAGCCAGCGGAATTTCATTTCTGCGACACGAGCTCCATAACGCTCTTGCGTTAATAAAGAATCGGCCATTTCATGTACCAACTAAATCCTTCAACACACTTCCCTTCACAGAATAGAAAGTCTATATAATGTAACCTTTCATGCTATGAATGTTTTTCAGTCTACTGCCGTTGTTTTTATCTCAGCTTTGCACTGTTTTAAGATAGTTTTTTCCCAATATACATATTCTACCCTTCTTTGTTTTTAAGCAAGCCTACTACATAGTTGTGTATATTCTCCTTTATTTTTCTCTGTCATTTCATGATTGTCGTCTTGTCTTTTATGTTTCCAATTTTTAGCAGATTTTTCGTCCCTGTGTTCTCCCTCTTTTCATTCTTTTTTTTTCAGATAGTAATGTATTGTTTATTTTTTTTAATGGACCTGCACAAAGACCTCATGTTTCTTCAAACGCGTGGTAAATAATTGATTGAGTGATTGATTATTGGGATGACGGCTAAAGAGAGAACTTAAGATAAGGATGAAAAAAGTGTCCAGCTTATTTCTCTTCTGTAGGACAAGCCACGCAATACATGTGCTTAGTCACACACCACATCATGATATCGAAAACAACTGGACATTAAATTCGAAAGTTAGCTTTGAAATTTCGAAAGTTAGAAATATAGTTTTGTTTTGCTATTTATTGCTTCATTGTGCTTTACACATGGTTTTATTTGCATTTATCTTTGAAATTCACATGATATGTAGATCAATAAAAGCGAATATTGAACTCACCAGGGTAGTCTAGTGGTCATGACGCTTCACTGCTGACCCGCAAGTCGTGTAATCGAATCGCAGCCGTGGTAACCACGTTATCGATGGAGGCGCAAACGCTTGAGGCACGTGTGCTTAAATTCAAGTGCACGTAAAACAACCCCAGGAGGTCGAAAGTGCCGGAGACTTGAGCAACGCGGTTTCTAATAATCGTATGTTTTTGAGACGCGGAACTCCAATTATTATGGAAATACAATTAACTTAGAAGGGGAAAACAATAATCCAGAAATAATAGGCCAGAAAAAAGGCACGTCCTCTTTACGTCACGCGTATCTCGTTTGTGGCTAATCTTGGATGTGATATTTTCAGATAGGGGCTTGATTTCTTTGGCCGTATTATCAAGTTTATCACGCATGGCATCTTTCTTCGTTCTTCTTGTGATATCGCGCAATTTGTTCACTTTATTCGCTTCTCAAGTAAGAACGAAAATACAAAGTGTTTGCTGTAGTTATGTTTTAGTGCAAACTTCCGAGACAAGGTAGACAGAAGCCAAGCTATTACAAACTGCTTTTTGGCATGCCTCGGTGGAGGCAAAATGGTCGAAGCCGTGTACTGTTTTATGTCAAAGCACCAAAATTAACACCAGATGGTAAAAATTCCCCGAGGTGTCCCCTACGGCGTCTCTCAGAATCATATCGTAGTTTGGGGTCGTGAAACCCCAGATACTTTATTATTATTGATATTGCACAAAGCAAAAAAAAAACACGTAATCCTCATAGGCATGGGTGTGATTGGGGCAGGGGAGGCCGCCCCCCCTGGTCACCTAAGAATGGGGAGGGGCGCAAAGTGTTCCCCATACATTGACCTAACAGGGAAGGAAGCACTGCGACGAGTCGTCGCCCTTCCTGAAAGGAAAGCCTGCGCACACCTATGCTAATCCTAGGTTCACGCAAGTTGAACCACAAAAAAAAATGAGAGAAGGCTAGTAAAGTGTTCGAAAAAGAATTCCCAGGCAACTCAAAACCACAGATTCACTGGAAATGCTCATTATGCTGAGATTTAAAATGTGAAGTAAATAGATAATCTCCAATTACTCACCGGTATTTGCGTAGAAGTCAATCTCATTGGTGCATTTCCGATGGAGGCGGAATTGTAGGCCCGTGTACTCAGATTTGGGTGCACGTTAGAGAACGCCAGGTGGTCGAAATTTCCGGAGCCCTACACTACGGCATCCTTCATAATCATATGGTGGTTTTGGGACGTTACAATACACAAATCAGTGAATCAATCGAACTCAATGGAGCTGAAGGCAAAGCGATGCTGCAGTGTGTAAAAAAAACGATATTTGAGCGCGAAACGGCAGTTTGATTCCTGCTTAATTCGAAAGGCGACAAGAGATTTCATGAAATAGAATGCAATTATGTTTTAGCGAAAAACAGACTGTGTTCGCAGGGCTTCTTCAGATGCTGAGCGAACATGGTGACGTCATCCTTGGTATGCAGCGCTGCTGAGGCGTGGCCTCCTCGCTTAGAGGTGTGCGGCACGGTCATTGTATGTATAAGCCCAAAGATTGTTATCATGTCCTGTATAAGAACTAACGAGCGTTGATTATCAAGACAATAAAAAGCAACAGCAACAGCCATTCAAACATTCCTCTGCACAATTCGTAGCTTTCGTGTGAAGCAGCGATGGCCAATTCACACAAGACAACCGAGAAGCACAGCCTAATTTTTGTACTGCAAATGCATCGACACATGCACGCCCATTCTTCTTTTGCAAACAGGCTTTCTCTCATTTTTATTTGGTTTGCCACGGTGTAAAGACGCAATTTTTCGTGACCCGGGTAGCTCAGTAGGTTGAGCGTTAGGCTTTTAACCTAGCGGTCCAGGGTTCGAGCCCTTGCTTGGGCGTCAATTTTTTCTGACTGGTATTAGTTGGTTATCTCTTTGCTTGTCTTTATAGCACGGTTTATACCTATAGCTGGCTACCTATATACCTATATTCAGTCCTATAGGGCCAGTGGCTGCCACGTCGAGAAAGTGGGTGGGCTCTTACTATGACAGTGTGGACACTGTTGTCCACCCACTTGAAAACGAGGTGCCACCTGATGAAGATTTTGAATTTGTACTAAGCTGAAAAGCGAAAATACGTAACCCCAGGGTCTCATCATCGATGGCATCGAATGAAAGAGCGTATAGCGAAGGCGCGAAGGCAACGTAATCGCTGTCGTTCCTACTGTCTGCAACGGCAACATGAATCACCTCAACAAGCACTCTATCTCGGTGCAGCTCGAGGAACTGGTGCCAAGTAAATCATCGACGTCAGAATGGAGCCCCGTAGAACATCCCATGTTTCCGCACTGCACACACTACGCAACGTAACAGAGCGCGATCTGACCACCGTCCGCTCCTACCTGTCAGCAGTTACTGCAACATCTTCGCTGGCGTCATTACGATGTTGACAAATATCCACTCCAAGCTCCGGTTTGTGCGGCCTTGTCAAGCTGGGTAATGAAGCTAACGTCATCGGTGCTTACACGTAGATTTTAAAGGCAATCAGCTTTCCGCCTTCACGCATGTGTAAAACTAGGCCAATTCCTTCACCTTTTAAGATTTTTAGTGTCAATGCCACAGCAATAAAACAACGGCATAGTATATGATCTCGATATGCTGAAACTATTTATTTATTTATTTGAAGATACTGCTAGCCTCACATCTGAGGCTGTTGCAGGAAAGGGGGTATCTTCAAGTCGGTGTGTACGTTGGTAAGATTGAATCAGACAATGCATATATTCTCTACATTAACTATACAAGGGCTGCTAAATGGTGGCAGTAATAAACAGCATATTAGAATGGAGATACATATTCAAAAGAACACAGTTTAAGTAGGCACTAATATAAGTTAGGTTCGACTAGACAGTGCATATGCACTAGGCAAAAAATTATACAATCGCTACAAAAATGACAATATGACATCCAACACACTCAGTGTAAGGCCCGACAAGTACAGCATAATTCATGAGTAGCGCAATTTCCCGGCAGTAAAAAAGACACTGAGAAGTGAAACATATTATCATTGTGTAATGCAGAAATCTTGCTTGGATGATAACTATAAAGCATCCCCTGTTATCTTGAAGATAAAAGCTTCAGTGATGTACACCCATCCCAATTTCAAATTGCTTGCAGGAAAAACGTATACCCGAAAATGTCGTTGTGAAACCTGTATTAAGCTAAGGGCTTGGTATGTTTAGTTCGGGAACTAGTTGTATCCGAGTGTAGTAAGTACGGTAGTTGTTCGCATTGATCTTCATGCTGCCATTAAGAAGAAAGAAAAGAAACTTAAGGCGAAGCAGTCTGGCTCGATCTTGTATGGTGGGTAAAGTGACTTGCTTCAATAGTTCAGTCGGAGAGTCGTGACTCACGATACTTTTTAAAGATAGGTTTAAACCTAAGTGCCTTTCTTTGTACACCCTCCAACTATTCTCTGTAATGTTTATGGAAGGGAAACCAACATATTAATGCACATTCCAGTGTTGATAGAACGAGTGACAAGTATGCTTGGCGTTTAGTATCTACGGATGCGTATCTACGGATGCGCATCTAAGCGAACGTTTAGAAGAGTACAAAACGGTCGGTGCTTTGTTAACAACGTATGTTAACAACGTATGTCCCATTTGAAATCTGACGAAATTATGGCACCTAAATATTTATATTGTTCTACTTTCCTTAACATCTATCCTAAATAATAGTGGAAGTTCATGGGCGTTCTTTTTTTTGTCACTGTCATACAACCTGTTATATCTACACTAGGCATCATCTACCAAGTCTGACACCACTGTGTTATATGTTCAAGGGCTTTGTTTAGAAAAGCCATCCCTTACTCAATCGCTAACGTCATCCTCGAACACGTGCAATCATATAAGTATCTCGGTGTCACCCTGTGCAATGATCTTAACTTGTGCCTGCATGTTACCAACATTATATCATCTGCAAACAAATCCCTAGGTTTTCTGAAACGTCACCTTCGGCACGCCCCGCAGGACGTCAAGTTACAGGCTTACAAATACCTTATTCGCTCTAAATTGGAATATGCCTCTGCAATCTGGAACCCACACCAAGCATATCTCATCCACTCACTTGAGGCAGTTCAAAACCGTGCTACTAGGTTCATTCATTCTTCGTATTCGTATAATATTAGTGTATCATCCCTCAAAAAAGAATCTGCTCTTTTAAACCTTGACGTTCGCCGTCTCATTTCCAGCCTCTGCCTGTTTCAGAAAATTTTTCACAGCCCATTCCGTCATCCCTACATTGTTCTACCAGCCCGCATATTGTCACATGCGTCCCGCGAAAAAGACGAAGGCGACAGCGCATACGCGCATCTGCACGCTTTTATGCAGAACGCAACAACGAGAAAGATGAGGAACTCTCTCTCACGCGGTTAACAAAAAGACCGACCCGCTGCTGTTTTCTCAGCGTCTTCGAGTACGACCTCTCTCTTGACGTCGCCACACTGGTGGAGGTGCTGGGGCCTGCAACCTGATGCAAGAAAGCGTTGTTCGGGACCGTACACCCAGTCCGGAGCCTCAACGTCTTGTTGCGACTCCAGTACACCGATTCAGCCGGCGCCTATTAGGCCTAAGCCCAGAACTCTTGACGGCATCTCCTGTTACCAACATGGCAGCCCCTTCAGCGTCTGCGAATCTTCCCCCGGCCCAGACGACTCACCCTTACCAGGTAACTTTTGAGACTCCTCGTGTTCCCGAAGTCTTCCGTGGAGAACCGTATGAAAACGTCGAGGACTGGCTCGACCAGTTCGAGCGGACCGCTGTGGTGAATCGTTGGAGCGTGCAAGAAAAACTTGGCCGTGCCTACTTCGCAATGGAAAATAGCGCTCGCACATGGTACGAGAACAGGGAGCCTACTTTCCAAACCTGGGACAATTTCCGCCAAAAGCTTCTCGAGACGTTCCTCAGTGCGGACCGACGGGATCTCGCACAGCAGATGATTGAAGCCCGCATGCAAAAGCCGAATGAAAGCGTGGCCATGTTCGCTGAGGATATGGCCCGCCTATTTCGCCGCGCTGACCCTGACATGCCCGAGGCAAGGAAAGTTCGTCATCTGATGCGGGGAGTTAAGGAACCGCTTTTCGGCGGCCTTGTACGAAATCCACCAACAACAGTGGATGAATTCATCAAAGAGGCGACTGTCATTGAGCGGGCGCTCCGGCAATGATGCCGCCACTTTGACCGCCTGCCCGACCAAACGCCTGTTGGTGCCGCCGCTCAAAACGCCGCCGTTTCTGAAAACTCTTTACGGCAAATGATTCGACAAATCCTGCGGGAAGAGCTGCGGGCCCTCGGCCTTCCGTCTACCGATCCCCCAGTTGCTTCTGTTGCAGAAATCGTGCGCCAGGAACTACGGCAAGCCTTTCCCTCACCGGCGCCACCACCCGAACCACGTCCACTGACCTATGCTGATGCCGTCCGCCGTCATCCGCCTGCCCCAGAAGAACCACCCTTTCAGCCACGGCCCGTTACCTTGCCGTGGTGGCAGCGTGAACCTGTGCGGCGACCACCAGTACGTCGGACCGACTTGTGGCGCACCGCCGACCGTCGACCCCTTTGTTTCCACTGCGGCGAACCAGGCCACATCTCGCGCTACTGCCGTCATCGAGAAACCCGGTTTGGAAACTTTTCTCGGCCCGCTTCTTTTTAGTCTGGAGACCCTCGTGACCATGGTGCTGATCACCTACCGGCCAACCAAGCGTCTTCACCAAGTCGTCGCTGGCGGTCTCCCTCACCTGCACGAGGTCAGAATTCCCCGAATCGCCAAAGATACGCGGACGCCATCAGAAACCGCTCCCCAAGCCCGTGCCAGGGAAACTAACTGCCGCGACCTCCGGGGGCAAGGTTGCCAATTGCCGAGACGCCAAAAAGACCCCTTTGCCTCTACACAAAGACGACGTGACGACGGTGATGACGAAGACGACAACAACCACGAGTACTACTGCCAATGAATTTGTACGTGCCGACCTCACCGTTATTATAGACGGACACCACGTAACAGCACTGGTTGACACTGGTGCTGACTTCTCTATTATGCGACAAGAGCTCGCCGACCGCCTTAAAAAGGTTAAGACGCCGTGGAGTGGGCCGAGCATAAGGAGTGCTGGTGGGCAGCTAATGACGCCAACCGGTAAATGCACCGCTCGGCTCGTAATCGATGATTCGAACTTCGTCGCCACTTTTGTCATTTTACCGGACTGTTGTAAAGAGTTGATTTTTGGTATGGATTTTCTGCGAGAGTACGGTGCTGTCATCAACATCCCAGAACGTATCGTCACCTTTTCCGCCCATCCTTACGTCGACGCCACCACTGAAGAACAACTGCAACGTTTACGTGTAGCCGATGGTGTGATGCTCCCGCCGAGATCTTGCTGCCTTGTGTCGGTGTTGTGTGAACGGCCGTGCCGTAATGAGGTGATAGCGGAGCGAATAGACACGCTATTGCTTACGCAAGGTGTTTCAATAGCGAGAGGCATTCTGGCACTAATTGATGGGCGGGCAGAAGTCCTCATCACCAACTACAGCAACGAGCGTCGTCACATCCAGAAGGGCACCACGATTGCCTACTACGACGACGTGGACCAAGCCAGAGATTGCTTCGCTTTACAAACGGACGAGGCGACCATCCCAGCCTCGACACCTTTGTCTGTCAACATTTGCTCAACCCTGTCAGCCTCGGAAAAACAGCGCCTACTAGAGCTGATACACCAGTTCAAAAATTGTTTTTCGTGCAAGTCGAAAGTCAAGCAAACACCACTGACCCGGCACCGAATCATCATTGAAGAAAATACGAGACCGATCCGTCAAAACCCATACCGTGTGGCTCCGAAAGAACGTGAGGAGATCCAAAAGCAAGTTCAGAAGATGCTCCAAGATGACGTAATACAGCATTCCAAGAGTCCCTGGGCATCCCCCGTGGTATTGGTTAAAAAGAAAGACGGCCGCTTGCGTTTCTGTATAGATTACCGCAAGTTAAACCAAGTAACGAAGAAAGACGTCTACCCACTGCCACGTAGATGACTCTTGATCGGCTGCGGCATGCACGCTATTTCTCATAGATGGACCTGCGAAGTGGCTATTGGCAAATAGAGGTCGACGAGAGAGACCGTGAGAAAACTGCTTTCGTGACGCCCGACGGTCTTTATGAATTTAAAGTGCTACCATTCGGGTTATGCTCAGCGCCAGCCACTTTTCAGCGTTTAATGGACACTGTACTATCAGGACTTAAGTGGCAGACATGCTTGGTTTATCTAGACGACGTTGTCGTCTTCTCAGCTACATTCGAGGAACACCTAAGTCGATTATTCGCAGTTCTAGAAGCTATACGTTCGGCTGGCCTGACTTTAAAGCCAGAGAAGTGCCACTTCGGTTTTAACGAACTTTGCTTCTTAGGCCACGTGGTCAGCCACGAAGGTGTTCGACCTGACCCGGGCAAAATCGACGCTGTCGCAAAGTTTCCCGCACCGCATGACAAAAGAGCAGTGAGACGCTTCTTAGGCCTCTGCGCTTATTACCGACGATTCATCGCCAACTTTTCGTCTATTGCGGCGCCTCTGACGCGGCTCACACGAGAGGATGTCCCTTTTCTTTGGAGCGAAAAGGAACAAACAGCGTTCAACGAATTACGCCAGCGCCTCCAAACACCTCCGGTTCTGGCGCACTTTGACCAGGAAGCGCCAACAGCACTTCACACCGACGCAAGCAATGTAGGCCTGGGCGCCATACTGATACAATGGCAAGATAACTCCGAGAAAGTGATAGCCTATGCCAGCAGAGCTCTTTCTCGCACGGAAGAGAACTACTCGACTACCGAGAAAGAGTGCCTCGCCGTGGTTTGGGCGGTTCTCAAATTTCGACCGTATATGTACGGCCGCTCATTCAAGGTCGTCAGTGATCACCACTCGCTTTGCTGGCTCACTAACTTGAAAGACCCATCCGGCCGTTTAGCACGCTGGAGCCTTCGGCTTCAGGAGTTTGATATGACCATTATTTATTAATCAGGGAAGAAAAGAAGCACACCGACGCAGACTGTCTCTCGCGGTCACCCGTTGAGCCTGCCGCTATTAATGACGAGTCTATATACGCCGCATTCTTGGGAGTCATCAACGCGGCCACTATCTCACAAGAGCAGCGCCGTGACCCTGACCTGCTTTCGCTTATCGATTTCTTAGAAGGACGACGGGAAGACGTGCCGCGAATTTTTGCGAGAGGTGTGCCATCTTTTTGTTTAAGGAACGACGTCCTATACAAGAAAAACTTTTCTCCCACCGGCAGCCCATACTTGCTCGTCGTCCCTGCATCACTGCGAAAAGAAATTCTGGAGCCTGCCATGATGAAGTCACCTCTGGTCATCTCGGTTACACTCGAACATTGTCCCGTCTGCAAAACAGTTACTACTGGCCTAACCTACCTGCTTCTGTGAAACATAACGTCCAAACATGTGCCGACTGTCAAAGACGCAAAGCACCACCCGACAGGCCGGCAGGCTTATTAAATTCCGTTCAAGTGCCAGCAAACCCATTCGCCCAAATCGGAATGGATTTCCTGGGCCCATTCCCAACTTCTACCACAGGGAACAGATGGATCATTGTCGCCACTGATTACTTGTCTCGCTACGCAGAAACTAAAGCCATGCCGAGGGCCACAGCAGCAGAAGCGGCTCATTTCTTCATAGAAAACGTCGTCCTTCGGCATGGTGCTCCAACAGTTCTCATCACGGATAGAGGAACTGCGTTCGTGGCAGAACTTTTGGAGTCGGTTCTCAGACTCAGTGGTACAGCTCACCGGAGAACAACGGCGTACCACCCACAAACGAACGGACTAACAGAGCGGCTTAATAAGACCCTCGCAGACATGCTCTGCATGTACGTCGACACAGAACACAAGAACTGGGACGAAATCTTGCCTTATGTGACCTTCGCCTATAATACTGTCCGGCAGGAAACTACCGGAATGACGCCGTTTAGATTAATACACGGGCGCGAAGTCACTACAACGTTGGACGCTATGCTGCCGCACGAGTGTGACGACACTCACGCTGACGCCGAAGAATTTGGTCAGCGTGCCGAAGAAGCCCGACAGCTAGCCCGCGTGCGTATTTGTCACCAGCAACACAAAGATGCGAAACGGTACGACCTACGACATAAATTGGTAACCTACAAACCAGGCGACAAGGTATAGGTCTGGATCCCAATACGTCGACGCGGACTTTCAGAAAAGCTATTACGACGATACTTTGGCCCATATCGAGTCACCCGACGATTGAACGACATCAACTACGAAGTTATTCCCGACGGCGATTGCAGTTCCAGTCGCCGAAACTGCTCACCCGAAATCGTGCATGTCATCCGGATGAAACCCTACTTGTCCAGCTAACTCTCGTTTGTCCTGTGCGTGCCGGTGCATATGTGCGTTTTTATAAGTAGAGTGCCTTGGCTGCGCATCGGGACGATGCCATTTTTGGAGGGAGGCAAATGTCACATGCGTCCCGCGAAAAAGACGAAGGCGACAGCGCATACGCGCATCTGCACGCTTTTATGCAGAACGCAACAACAAGAAAGATGAGGAACTCTCTCTCACGCGGTTAACAAAAAGACCAACCCGCTGCTGTTTTCTCAGCGTCTTCGAGTACGACCTCTCTCTTGACGTCGCGACAATATCTCACCGCACTAGACATCCACTTCAAGTTGCCCGTCCACGCATTAGAACAACCACTTTTTCTATGTCCTTTTTTGTACGGACTGCAAACGACTGGAATGATCTTCCCCACAACGTCGTGGCCATTTCCTGTCCATCAACATTTTTCGACCAACTGTCTGCACATCTTTCGCAACGAAAACCAGTGTCAATAAAAAAAATAACAGAACTTTATTTGTTAACCCACCCCTTATGTAATACCCCCTCAGGGGTCTTTAGGGAAATAAAGTGAAGTGAAGTGGCAAGTGATTTGTTTATAGATTATGTAGTCATCTGCAAACATTCTCACTGTGGAGTATACAGTCATTTGCAAAAAGTGTTGTATATTCCATTTCGTTCTAACGGCGAGAAACCCATACATTTAGCCAAGTGCATAACAACATAAAGTGTAAAATAAAACAAAATTTCAGAGTCGGAAGGCTTCTTGATTTTATACAATTTTATTTTTACAATCTTCTTTCTTTGAAATGCAATCAGTCGATTTTTACTAATATTGCACATAAAATCGTCCCTTTCACGCTTAAACAGCTCTGATCTTTTCTCATGCAAATAAACAATTTTATCAAAATGAGGCTGTTTCTACGCTTGAATATAAGATTTATTAAAGTACTAATACAATGGTAAAGAACAAATTCAGAGAGCAGTATGGAATAACTTACAAAAAGTTTCTAAGGTACTGAGGCACATTCACACATCGAATAGGTAAGAATAAACATATAAACAGGAGCGCCTAAATTCGAATACAAGAAATAATACCTCACCATACGAATCAAACAAATAGCATAGCTAACATAAAACTGAATATTTTGCAATAAAACTAATTTCCTGGTCATACAGGCGCCTCTCGGTGTCACTACCACCGTTCACGTTGCAGGCCGGGAACACTGAAAATAGCAGGAGGGCCTTTTCGAATATTCCTCATCGAGCCGACGACACTACCTCGTGACGCAGCATGCCCTGCGAGAGTTAAAAAAAAGAACAAGAATGAAGCAAGGAAATGACAACAGCTTTTGCGCGTCGTGAAATTTCAAGATGCTGCCAGACAGAACACATGCACAGGGCGATGAATTGACCGCAGAAAAGAATGGTGAAATACTAGAAAAGCAGCTGCTGCTAAGAACACAATTCCCACTAAATGAAGCAAATAGATTTTTTTCTTTTAGTCACACATTTGTTTTGGGTACGACTTACCAGGTCTTAATTTTTTAAAACAAAAGCCATCTGCGTGCCAATTACTATTATTGATGATAATATTTGTTCACCTGTTAGGTCACAAAAGCATAATTTTTAGTCAGTATTACCTATGGAAAGACTGTTAAGTGAAAAATATCCTAGACACTTCGTATTCAATACCTTACAGCTCTATCTTATTTTGATACTGTGCAAACCTATCCTCCAATGAGCGAGTTGATTATACCACTCACTAAGTGTAAGTAAACTGTCGTTATAAATACATACATACTAACTGTACTTTCCTGCAAATAAGTTCGACTCACTTTTCCTATGAAAACTATGGCTACTTATACTTATATGCTATGGTAATTTATCATGATAAGTGAATTTAATGCTAAACTTACTGGACATTTGTACTCTCTCTGGTTCTAAAGGTGGATAACACAAGTTGGGAAATGCCGACTAGACGATACCCACTCTGTCTCTGCACTCTGTCATTCCATCACATTGAAGCAAAAGGGAAAATACAAAGACGCTGCACCACATACCGTAAAGAAGTGTTCAGGATCCAAGCCATGTAACATAAAACATGGATACTAGAACAGGAACACTGCATGGGATAGCTTACTCCTTCCTCTCACCTGCTCACCCTTCCCTTCAATATACTGAAGTACTAAAGATACGTGGGACGCTTTTTTTTATAGCGCACCTTTCCTATTTACATCACACCAACTGGATAGCATGTCCGCTTTCAAGAACTTCAAAAGATACGACTCGGAACCTAAATATTTCCAGATGACTCAGCCTTTTTCAAATGTTCAGCAGAGATCAGATAATCCCTGTAACTGAAAATGTGAGAGATAGGATTTCACACGACATTAAATTACATTGATAAAGACAGCCGCAAATAATGGCTAGAAATATGCGAGCAGATTCGGTGTGCACAACCTGTACATATAACCAGGGCTAATTGTTTTGTTTACGAAAAAAAACCTTAATATCTTTTAAGTATCTTGCCACAAGAGCATATTTCAATTGATTGAGTTTTTTCGTTCTTTTTCTTTTTTTTCAGTGTTAGCAGCGAGGTTTGTCGTTCCCTCGTGTTTGCGGCGAAATGAGAACGAAGTATGACAGGAAAACGCACTTGGAGCAGCAAACTAGCCGGCAGATGAAACGACCAGCCCCGTTTACTTCAAATTATTGCAAGTTCCTAGCATACCACTTTTTGTATATTCTGTTAATTCCGAAACCTGCTTATATGAAAGATTTCTCACGACCCCAGTGACCTCGAAATAACGAAGTTTTACTGTATTGACATAAAACTTGTACGGACTGCAGGCAGAGAAAGATGGTAACAGCAAGGCTGAGACATTTCGCCACAGTTGACGTTGAGCTTCATCATTAGAGACACCAGGAGCAAGGTAACCGAGTGCCTGTTCACGGAGACGTGTTGTACGCGCTGCCTCCCTGGCAAATTTAAGGGTAGAATTTAAAAAAAAATAATTCAATATGTAGCATAGGACAACAAAATATTCAGCTGTAAACAAGGTTTATTATAATTTGAAAATAAGTAATTTTATAATAAATTGCACAGATTTTATTTGTGTCATGACAATGTGTAAAGCATAGTTCGTTTAGGACAAACTTTTTGTGCCACCAAACTTTTAGGGTTCTGCACCATTAATGGCTCATATTGATCTACATTAAGGCAGATTACCTACTCTGAATCCAGAGGGAGCACACCCTCTTCTCCAATCAGCGAGACCTCCACAGAAGTTGGAAGAGGTGGAGGAAAAAAATTGCCCGCAGCTTCCCTCGGGGGAACACTGAGGAGGATGCGGAGCATATAATTGGTTAACGGGGTGTTAAAGTGCGACTTACTTGGGTCGATGGCTAAATTGGTTAACGTGGTTGTAGGAGGAGGTGTTAAATGAGCGAACACGTACACACGTATGCGAAAGGACGGCGCTGGTCGAAAGGACGTCGATCATTGTGTTTATGGATTCGTTGGAATTCATTTCACCGCGACCTTGGACGTCGACGCGCCGTACAAACCAACCGACGAGCGGCAACTGAGCGAGCGAGCGCCGACCTTGAGTATATATACAGCGCGACGGCGCATGCACTGTCAGCTGTTGAATGTTCTCGAAGGAGAAGCGCGCGCGCGGCACAGATGGCGACGGCGCGACGGCGCATGCGCTGTCAGCTGTCGAATGTTCTCGAAGGAGAAGCGCGCGCGGCACAGATGGTGGGCGACGGCGCGACGGCGCATGCGCGCGCGTCAGCTGTCGAATGTTCGAGAAGCGGTGCGGATGGCGCACTACAAGGCGCGAGTATAAGATGCTTCCGCATCTAACAGGGTCTTTTCTATAGTATACCACGACCGTACTAAAGAGGCAAGCGCGCTTTCCTTCTTACAGCCTTCACTATTGCTTCGGGCACAATGGGAGCGCGTCTCCGCGGATAACGTCACCGTTCACCACGTGAGGGCGCAGCGACCCTGCTCTAGTTGTAGCGGTTGTAGTTTAGAGAGCTTCTTTCTACTGCCGTTCTGACATTGTCTCTTTATGTCGCGTGTTGCATCGTTCGACAGAGTGGATGCCGCAAGCCAGATACGTCGTGATTTGAGTACCTTTGACTCATAGCTTTTACATTCTAAGGGATATGTCTTACAATGCGGAGCAGTCAATCAGTTGCTGTGGGACTGGCCAGCGAGACCATGGTGTATTGTTGCGTACCGCACTGTAAGTCGCAGTCCAGTAGGACTAAAGGCGTTTCCTTGCATCAATTCCCGAGTGATGCAGAACTGGTCACAAAGTGGCTGAAAAACATTTCAAAGAAAAATTGAAAAGAGAGAAGTGATCCTCTGTACACACTTCTACAAAGCCAAGATTTTAGCAGGCTGCATTATCCAAAAGCAGAGTTTGTGGCACTGTTGGACAAAATTGTGTGCTTTTTTGAGAAAGCTGTCGTGCACCTTCCACGCACAAATGTGCTGGAAGTGCTACGTATCCTCATTCAGCCACATCTTGAGAACTCGCCGCTGCTGCGATGTCCGGAAGGCGTCAACAACAGCCACGAAGGTCTGCCGGCTTGATTTCCGAGAAGTTTGTGAGAAAACTTAACTACACCCAGAAGATAACAGAAGAGAAAGAGAAGTCGATAACTTATGCGCATAAGCCTTCCAGGGAACAATTTAGGCTTTGAATTTGTGTCCCAAGTGGGAGTTATTTCATCAAGAAGTGATGTGTTCTACATGACAGTTTTTAAATAACGTGGCATTAGTGAAGGAAATGCTCAGTTTGTTTTTATTTTCCGTCAATAAAAACTTGTTTTCACCGAGTGTGCAGCACCACCTCTTAATTGTTTTTAATGCCAGTGGTGCTCAAACAAAATACCAGCACTTCGGTTTCAGAGTTATGACGCAAATCCAAGCCTGGCGTTTCGTTCTGTGCAAACACTGCACGTTGCGTGGAAATTCGCCGACTCGGATCCATTACTAGGCAAGACAAAACTGCGCGGTGGTTGTATAGGAAAAGGGTCAAAAAGTCTACACCAGTGCATGGCAGTTACAAATAATGCGAGAATGCACGGCCAAAAGGGGAGCGAGCGCACGCTCGCCTTCAGTTTGCGCCGACGACGGAGGCGGAAGCAGTACACTGTAAACCAAATTACACCCATATAGGTGTTTTATAGTGTCTATAACTCACACCCTCACACCCCACGAAATGGGTGTATGAAGCAGGACTACACCTATTACCGTGGGCGGATTTCCGAATTTACACCCTATGGCACAAACATTTTTTGGGGTGTAAAAGCAAATGTACACCCAAGTGGCCTTAAGGGAGTGAGGGTGGAAAAGCGAATGTACACCCAAATAATCTTAAGGGCGTAAGGGTGTAATATTGCTGACACCCTAACACCCTTAAAAACAAAAGTAGTGTAAGGGTGTCATTCTCCCAAACAGCAAAAAGGGTGTGATGGTGTTCATGCTGAATAATGCCCCAACACCCATGCGAAAAATACCAGGATTCGAGTGTTACCCCTTTCCAGTAGGGCCCCTGTGGAAGCACGTGAAAGCTTACCCTTTATCATTCATGTGCAGATGTCCTATTGTAGCGGCTCCTGCCACAGTGTGGTAATCCTGGCCCTAGCACAGCTTTTATGGTGCATATATGAAGCACGGCATATAAGGCTCTCACATATAACATGTAATCCTAGCTGAATGCGAAGGCACCACTCAAAATGAGCTGTCACACATAACAGAACGTTCACAAAGTCATGCCATAGTGCAAAATGAAATCGAGGTTTATTTTATTAGACACAGAGCACATACAGGCTTCAGAGACAAATTGTACCTTAATCGAAAGCCTTTTTCAATTGTGCAGAACAGAATACCATTTGCTACAAAAGACCGAAAATAAGACAACAATGGTACGGCATGGAGCTCTAACTACCGATGCATGCATATCAAAGTACAACAGAATAGCCTTTATGTGCACTTAAAAAAGAAGAACTAATTTTAACACGCTTCAATGCAGCACAAAAGCACAGTGCAGTGAAGCGTACAAACAGCAAGAAGAGTAGTGCAATGCAGCATGCCTTATTCCTCCAATATACTGAAATAATATATCAATGCACACTACGATTGCCTCATTGATACGCCACAGTTTGCATGTGTTGTGGCATGCCATATGCATATTATGCAAGGCTAGTCATATTCTAATGAATGTAATGACAAAACAGTCGTAAAATGGCATTTTCATTTCGCAATAACCCTTGTGTTTTTAGACATTCATAATACTGGAGAAACAATATTACAGGAGTGAAAACAATAGGCAGAGTTACAATAGCTTAACAGTGTCACTAGATATTAACCATGAAGAATAATTGATTTAAAGATGTAAAATATCAAGCGCATCACGTATGTCTCCTTGAAACAATGCAACATGAAAGAACTTAAAATGGACACACAAAAGCAGGGTGAAAGAGTAACCACTTACAGCTAGCAGAGGTGGAACAGCCAAGCTATCATCTGGAGCAATATTTTGGAGCATCATATCTTGCTTTTCCAGGGATAAAATTTAAATTTGGAGCAGGTTTCAGGAAAAACAAACACAGCATTTTTGAGCCTGATATTCAATATTTACAGCATTAATTGATATGTGCAGTTTAGCGCCCCAAAACCACCATATGTTTATGAGAAACGTTGTAGTGGAGGGCTCCGGAAATTTCGACCACCTGGGGTTCTTTAACATGTACCCAAATCTGAGCACACGGGCCTACAGCGTTTCTGCCTTCATCGGAAGTGCAGCCACCGCAGCCGTGATTCGATCTCGCGACCTGGGGGTCAGCAGCCTAGTACCATAGCCCCTAGACCACCGCGGTGGGGCTCCAAATTTACAGTCGTACAACAAATTAGACTAAATCACACAAAAGAAAAAATATATGTAGAACTTATTTGACATCCGCTAATTCATTCAAAATGTACGAGAATGCAGCTATTTCAATAAAAGCATTCTTGAACTGTCCCACAGTGCAAACAATGCTAACCTCCCTATTTACGAACGCTCCTCGACTCGAATCTCGTCCTTATTTGAACAAGCTGAGCACAGCGCCACCACTTGTCTAAAAATGATGCTGCGTTTCTCGAGAATCGCTGCAGATTATCACTGATATTGGGTGACTTACTCTGCCAAGAGACTGCGCTGGAATCAACTTTCTCAAGTCAAGGCGAAGCATTTAGTGAAGGGACGTTCTAAAATACGGGGGTAAAACTCACAGTAGTATTTGCCGAGCTTGTCAAACTGTTTGACAGGCGACCCACAAACTCCAGATATTCGTAAAAGAGGAGCTCAAGGGGGTGGCGAAACGAAAAAAGTAGCATACGATTTTCCTTATTGTCGCTTAAGGCTGCAAAAACCTCATAAATCACTCTGAAAGACGGCCAGCACTCATACTAGTACTCGTTATTGAATGGCATCTGCATGGCAGAGTAATATAGAGAAAAAATATTTTGTGCCCTGTGACAGCGAGTATTAGTAGCCACTTCCAAATCATAAAACACTTTTCCGCAGAGCAAAAGCGTACTCTGGCAAAAGCGACTTAAAAAGCGTTATGGACGTCATAGAAAAAGGGGGAGAATTTTCTTTAAAACCGTTTTACTCTTTCCTTTTGCTGTGAGGTTATAAAATGGTCAATTAAAAGTTATAATTGCGGTTGGCCATCTGTATTAGATTGGATGATGATGAACCCGCCTCGATGGTTTAGTCGCCAAGGTACTCAGCTGCAGTTTTCATGCAGGCGAAATTGCTGTAGGCCCATTCGCTTAGATTTGGGTGCACAAGAACCGCAGGCGGCCGAAATTTCTGGAGCCCTCCCCTAAGGCGTCTCATAATCAAATGGTGCCTTTAGGACATTAAACTGCACACATAAACCAATTGGATGGTGATCCACAAACTTACGTTGAATAATAGATTTTATGTTTCTTGATAAAATTAACAATACTGAGAAATAATTGAAGCTGGTTGGGCATTTCATAATGGTTTTGTGCAAAATTAGGAAATTGTATACAATTGACACAATTGGCGCGGCTGCTGTTCTCTTGAACATGCAAATAGAATACGAAAATAGCATGTAATATTGTGCTACAGACATTAAACATGTGCTGTAAATAGACATGAATGCCTGAATTGAATAGTCTATTTCGCGAGGAAACAACGACCACACAAAGGAAACACATGGGCAGGACGGGTGCTCACTAGCAGCTGTTTGTAGCATATATTCATAATATAGCATATATTCATACACACAACCTTAAATAGGTGGCGAGTCGGCATGAAGTACTGATGGAGTTCGTGCCCCTAACAAACTAGCAAAGTTGCGCCGGTGCATCGCTGGAAATCATCCTGAGCAGCTGAAAGGCTGTAAAAAGAAGCACGCGTGGCCATTCACGAAGTCTGCCACTGAAGTGGTTTACAAACTACCCCTATCGTGCAGAAAGAGATATGTTAGCCAGACGACGAGGCGCTGCGTCAATGATCGAGCGATGGTACATGCCCTTACGGCAAAGAATAACGACGGTGCCCGTTCAAGAGCGCATATCACTTCATGTGGATTACACCAAGAGCAATTTCAAAGGGCTTTCACAAAAGAAACGGGGTATCAATTGCGTTAGCAAAACTTCACTCATCATGTATGAGCTGGAAGCACGGTATCTAGCGATCATGTGTCCTATAGCGTAATTAGGTAAGGGACGGCCCAAGTAGGTTGCACATGCGTTGACGAAAAGTGGGTTTATATCAGCCTGTTTCCTCAAGAAATAAACAATTGCAAATGAGTGCCTATCCCATTTATGTGTTTTTTTTGTTTGTGTGGTCGTCATTTTGGCGCAAAATTGACTAATGTTTAATGCAAACATGCACCAACTATCCCAACAGCGAGTTCTACTAGATATGAACGGCACTGCTGCACATGTAAACAACAGCACGTGCAGCCGCCTTAGAACTGTGAAAAAAAGCAGCGTTATACAGTGCCTCAGAGGAGGCACTTTCACTATATTTTTTGGTAAAGAAAGGGCTTAATAAGCATAGGACCTTTTTTTGTGCTCATGACATGCTGTTAGGGTGATTTCATGCCAAATGCACAGCCATTTTGGCGACCATCTCAAATGCATTAGAAAAATATTGAGCTGATTAACTGTATTGAAAGCAGTGAAACGGTAGGATATTTCGGAGAGAAAAAATGTTCAGTCACGTGGTTGCCTTCGGAACTTTCCGGTATGTCGTTTGGGTGTTTGTGAAAAAATTTATTTTAAAAGTACGTTCTATAGCAAACTTGGCCTATATGTTGAGTTAAAGTTCTTGTGTAAGGTGTTTGAAGCTCAGTAATATTATTGCAATTATACTGGCACATATGCTTCCAAGAATTAATCCAAAATGTGTTATGTTTTGGCAATTTTTTATTGCAATACTGCAGTATGTATAAATATCTGACTAGTGAATACTTACTCCATGCAAGGTATATTTTGAGAAAAAAATATTTGAGTCCTCTCAAGCTGGTAAACTTTGTGAAAAAAAAATCATAAATTTTACAAAGTCGTAGTTTTGTCCATATTGAGTTGCGATTATGCCATGTGGTGGCTCAACTAAAAATTACCTTTAAACATAAATTGAAAGCAAATAACCAGTTCTTTTCATATACTATTATTACAATTTTTTGTTTTTAGGAAGAAAATATTTTTTAGCATTCCCATTGGCGCCTATCTTTTATTTGGTCATACGACAGCTGCCGCATTGAAATTCCCTATTTTCATCAATGGGAAAGTTCAAAACTTATTTTCTTCCTTGAAACAAAAATATGTAATGAAAACAATTGGCATATGAAAATACCCTTTTTTTCCTTTCGATTTAGGTTTGAAAGTCATATTTATTTGGACCACTGTACAGTGAAAATCACGTCTCAATACAGACGAAAATGACGATTCTGGGAAATTTGTAATTTTTTGTCGTAATGTTTAGCAGCTCAAGATGCCTCGTAATATTATTTCCTCAAAATATACCTTTTGTGTAGTTAGTATTCATTACTCAGACATTCATAAAAAGTGAAGTATTATAATAGAAAAAACGCAAATATAACACATTTTGGCTAAGTTCTTGAAGGCGTGGTAGATGAAGAAAGTGTTTAACAGCGCAAACAAGAAGGGAAAGAAGACATGAGAACAGAGCCCTGAACATACAACCAAAGTTTATTGCAAACCAACTGCAATTTATAGAAAACACAATCTGCACATAACCACGCACCATAAGCAGAATTGCACATACATGCACCATACGGCCTATCTTATCAACAACCGGTCATATAAGTGGACCCCAGATAACTTTACAGCAGTTAAAAAAATTGAGGGTACGCTAACACAGGGAGCACCAAGTTGTTGAATATAGAAGGCCTCACTAATCTCGTGCTCGCGCCGATTTTTATATCCCCCCATGATCAAACACTTGTCAAGAATTGGCTGACAACAAGACTTATTACAATGGTCTGCCAAGTGTCTGGGAAGGAAACCTTTTAGAGAGTTAGCGTGCTCCCTCAACCGATCATTCATGCATCGCCCTGTTTGGCCAATGTCCAAAAGTATATAATATCTTGTAGAAAATCGCTAGAACACATTCAACATGGCACATAGCGTGTTTCTTAGTGCCTGCTTCTTTCTTAGGTCCTTCACTGTTGACCCTGTGACATAGGCCAGCGAGCTTGTCGCGTGCGCAGAACGCAACTCTTACACTATTTTGTAGCGTTAGCTACACTGGCCTCGATGAGCCAATTTCTCGTGACACTGGTCTGCGCATGCACAATGATACTCCGCCGCCGCCGCGCGCGCCTCGCCGCCGGTGTGTGCGCAATTCGATGCGCTGCGCAGACGATCAGTGGTGTCACACACTGGAGCCGGCACCTTTTCCAGCGACCTTCTTTAGCCTATAAGAAACTTCGTGTACGTAGGGAATAACAGCCTTGCTAGAATGAGGCTTGTTGAGTTAGCTGTTGCTTTGTGTCTTATTAGGCAATCTTAGTGACCTTAGGAGAGTCTCGGCAATAGAAGTTAGCAGGGGATTAGAAAAGCCTGCTTGTTGAAGGCAGTGAACTTATAGCGAGAAACTGCACTCTATCTGGCGGTGACAAGAGCCAGTTAAAATTGCCTTTAGGCAGGAAAAAGCAATGCTTCACTTGACTAGCTTAGAATGGGTGGATGTAAAAAGAAGGCTTTTTCTTGAGCAAGGTTCGTTGATATGTAGGTGTTTGACGTCCCAAAACCACTATATGATTATGAGAGACGCCGTAGTGGAGGGCCATGGAAATTTATACCACCTGGGGTTCTTTAACGTGCACCCAAATCTGAGCACACGGGCCTACAACATTTCCGCCTCCATCGGAAATGCAGCCGCCGCAGTCGGGATTCGAACCCGCGCCCTGCGGGTCAGCAGCCGAGTATTGAGCAAGGTTCGTACCGCCAATATACATGGTCAACCAAAAAAAGCATTTTCAAGTCAAGACATTGTAACTTGTCGTCATGAATTAAACTCCGACTTTAGTTCCAGTTGCTTCATTTCACGCTGAAAAACATCAAATATCTCACCAGTGCAGATGTGTGCATTGGCTCATGTTTAGCACTGGTTCTTTGTTACCTTTTACTCGCGCGGTATGAAAGAAGTCTCATGGCTAACTTCGATCACACGAGTACAGTTAAAGTGTTCGGCTACGTTGACGACTTTTTAGCGTTTTACCGCATCGATCAATCTGACCCTCGGCGAACCACCGATGAGATATATGACGTTTTCTGGCGTGAAATGAAGAAACTAGAAATAACGTCGGAGTTTATTTCTGACTACACCCTACGATGTCTACAATTAGAAATGCTTTTTTTTGTTGTTGATCATGTATATTGACGGTACGAGCCATGCTCAAGAAATAACCTGCTTTTTAGTTCCGCCCATTCTAAGCTAGTCAAGTGAAGCATCGCTTTTTTCTGCCTAAAGGCAATTCTAACTGGCTCTTGTCACCGCCAGATAGAGTGCAGTTTCTCGCTCCAAGTTCACCGCCTTCAACAAGCAGGCGTTTCTAATCCCGAGCTAAATTCCATTGCTGAGACTCTCCTAACGTCACTAAGAGTGCCTGATAAGAGACAAAGCAACAGCTAACTTAAAAAGCCTCATTCTAGCAAGACTTTTATTCCCTACGTACACGAAGTTTCCCAAAGGCTAAAGAAGGTCACTGGCAAAATAGGTGTAAGGGTTGTGTTCTGCGCACGCGATAAACTCGCTGGGCTATGTCGCTGGGTCAACAGCGAAGGACCTAAAAAAGAAGCATGCACTAAGAAACACGCTACGTGCCATGTTGAATGTGTTTTAGCGATTCTATACAAGATATTTTTTTTACTTTTGAGCACGGTTACATTGGCCAAACAGGGCAATGCATAAATGATCGGTTGAGGGAGCACGCTAACTCTCTAAAAGGTTCTCTTCCTAGCCACTTGGCAGACCATTGTAATAAGTCTTGTTGTCAGCCAATTCTTGAAAAGTGTTTGATCATGGGGGGATATAAAAATCGGTGCGATCACGAGATTAGTGAAGCCTTCCACGTTCAACAACTTGTGCTCACTATGTTAGCGTACCCTCAATTTTTTTAACTGCTGTGAAGTTATCTGGGGTCCACTTACATGACCGGTTGTTGATAAGGTAGGCTGTATGGTGCATGTATGTGCGATTCTGCTTATGGTGCGTTGTTATGCGCAGATTCTGTTTTCTATATATTGCAGTTGATTTGCATAAACTTTGGTTGTTTGTTCAGGGCTCAGCTCGTCTCTTCTTTCCCTTCTTGTCGTTTGCGCTGTTAAGCACTTTCTTTGTCTACCATACAGCACCAACCAGCCGTATCAAGCACTTTGTTAGTCTTGGAGGCGTATGTGCCAAAGAAACTGCACTAATATTACTGCGCTTCAAACACTTTACACATGAACTTGTACTTAACATGTAGACAAATTTTGGTATAGAAGCAAGGAGCAGTACTTTTAAAACAAAATTTTGCACAAACAAGAATAAAACGACATTCGGTAAGTTCATAAGGCAACTACGTGACCAAAAAATTTTTCTTTCAGAAATATTTTACTGTTTCACTGTTTTCAATGCAGTAAATCGTTACAATTTTTTCGAATACACTTGAGATGGTCGCTAAAATAGATGAAATGTTTGGCGTAGGAATGACCCATTAGTGAATCAACCTTTTAAGCTGGAGACATCTAGGCCGTCTCCAGTTTATCATACAACTCTAACATTATGCGTTGTACACAGTTTTCTACATGCACTGCTGTTAATCTGATAGCAAACTGATACTCATATTGGAAAAATAAATAGGTATATAGAACACATAGCTTGATATGAAGCCTTGCCATCAGAGGAATGTTCCTAAAATGTACAAGATATTTGGAGCACCCTATGAGTAGCGTCCACTTCTGCTGCAACCCTTTGAGTGAGGTCGTGAGCCCGGAACAGCTGCTTTCATGTTGTGATGAAGAGTGCACTGCATCGTCAGCACCCAGTCCATCGTAGAAGACGTAGTGTGCTTTCCTTTCAACATTCTGCATGTAAGAGATGCACAACATTCAACTAAGCATTTAAAAAATACTGGGAACAATCAGAACCTCATTACGATGTGTCATATAAAAAGCTCCAGCTTCCCCAATTTCAGCTTTACCACTATTCACTTTTACATTTACAAGCATCTGTGCATATTAGTGTACGAATGCAAGTGCCATGTTTGAGTCTACACCATGGTGGGTGGTGAAAAAGTGCTTCTCTCTTGAATCATGCACCTACCAAGAACTTTGAAATATACTGGGATGCTCACATTTCAGCGTTTTTACCAAGTTTTCTTGCTTAGCTCGAATACTCGAACCAATGGGCCACTACAATGGGTGATACAAAAAATTATATAAACCCATTAAGACAGAGAAGTAGCAGTATTTATCATTTACTTTGAAGGATCGTTTTGTAGACATGTACTCATCACAGATGTACAGTCTACTGTGTGAACTAGTGGTAAAACATCGAGCAAGCTCCAATCTGAAACGATCAACAGCACTTGTTAAATGACAACTGCTGCTGGAAACACAGCACTGTGTATTTGTGGAAGCTCACCTCTAAATTTCTTCTTCAGTTACATAAATTTGGTGTACTGGATAATTTCATAATATGTCTTTCACAGGTTGCTTATTGGTCAACAAAATGATAACTTTAGCCCTTGAGTAAAACTGACTACTTTAAAAAATCAATGAGACGAGTTAATCTTATTCTTCGAGTGCATGCGTCAGCTGCTAATTTGCAGTTGATTTTTTGAATTCATAAAAACAGCCATGCAACAGATAATGTATCAGAAGTAAGTTAAATATATGCTCAATAAGCTCTGAACTGCTCGACTATAAATATGTATAATTAAAGAAATGCACGACTTATTGGAGAAGTAGCTAACAGGAATATATGCATGGAGGGCTTATTAGTTGGATCAGTGTATTTGCATTCGTAAGGATGAAACCTGCACAGACAAAATGCATGAAACAGACAAGAACTGTTAGGTCTGCCTGCTTTCATTTACAGCCACCTGTGTCGCCATCCTCATTTCGTTTTTCGCGAGCGTGTTCTTTAGTGGCTAACTATGCCTACACCATTATCATCTGTGCTGTATCAGCTTAACTAAAAGTTTTTTGCGGGTGTTTGTTGGTATACTTTGGCTAAGCTCTCATATGTAACCACAGTGCCAAAACCCTACACCAAAATATACAGAATATTCTATTCTACAATATTCTATGTGCCCGCACTACAATGGTGCGAAAATGCAAAAAGATGTGTGCAATTGAGTGTGGCTGTTCAATCCCTTATTAAAACACTCAATATTTCTATATCCTGATTATCTACGATATACTAGTATAAATATAAACAAACCTAACAAGGCATAAAAAGCGCAAATCGCTGACCAAACAAGGTACATCTAAATTTTTTGGTTAGCTGCACGATTTGTAACAAAACACATGTCACGCCACTGCAAAGCGCAAGCATCAAAGGGGTACTGATACAAATTTTAAGTATTTTCGGATTCTTGCTTTAAATAGCGTATTTACTCGCATTAAAAACGCACCCCTGTCTTCAGTCACTGAAATCTGGATTTTTTTTCTCCCGCGTAATAAACGCGCCCTATTTGTCCACTGTAGTCCCGCTAACTGACAACTGGCGCCTCCTTGCCTCCTTTACCGTTGATCTGCTTCGTTTTATTATATTATTATTATTTTTCCATTTCTTTCGCCCACCTCGGCTCGCTCAACCCCCCCCCCCCCCATTTCTCACCCGCTGCCGCATGCCGTAAGGTCTATCTGCGCGCGGCACATCCCCCGTTTTCTTTAACCATGCGCGACAGCGAGGTCACGAACGCTGCGACTGTTGAGACATCGCAGCTGATAAGCACACAGCGAGCGAAGGTCACGAAGCGCGGCGCCATGAGACGGTCGCTTCCTGCAATGACGAGTATCGCGGGCAAATCGGGAGTTGGCAGGCAGGCAGGCACGCACTTTTGCACTTCGTTGTTCGCATGCACGAAAGCTTACCTTTTCAGCAATAGCACGAAATCCAAAAGCGTTCTCCATGTAGCTCCCAGCGTACACTCCGTTGATTGCTTGATCGGAAACACTCTGCTTGCGGCGTGCACAAGCTTCAACGAAAGCCGTTGACAGAGGAGACACACTCCGCCGCACCGAAGTTGTTTTGTACTTGCCGACGCGCCACAGATTGCAGTGACTCGTACTGTACCTACTGTAAGCGCGAGTTGAACCGTGCAAGCCGTATAAGTACACATCCTGGACAAAGCAAGTGAATAGTAAAATAATAAACCACCGTCAGCCTGCAGCAAACACGCATACGACATGTTACCACCCAATTCAAAGTCTGCCTGTTGACGATGGCGATGCGCAGTTGCCCCGAGACCTCAAAACCGAAACCGAAATTCATAGCAGCACCGTTTTATGATATAATTTTCAAGCTATGTCAAGCCTCCAAGATATAGTGTAAATTTTATGCTTGACAACATATTTATTTGCTTGCAGAGCTTGAAGTCGTTTTTTTGCCACTGACGTGTGCAGGGGCAAGTGCGTAGCCTTCGTAATGCTCATTTTTCTTTTCCCGAAGGAGGCGTGATTGTGGCGTTGTTTCGACATTTTGGAGTCAAAATTTGTTATTTGTGCAACATAGATATAAATGAAAAGTTAGGGAAGGGCGGCGGGGAGGTTGTTCTATATTTGACACAACTCCACCCCTTTCTTATGTTCGTTTGAGGAGCTTTTTTTTATTCGAAATGGGGCAAATCTAGAACCGAAAAAGCTGCCTTGGCATATACATGCTATCAACGTTTTTCTAGAACAGTGATAAGTATAAAGAATGTTTTAATTTTACTGTTTTAGAGGAAAGGTGAACGTATGTATGAGCCAAATGAGTGTCATTGGTGCTACTTTCGGGTCAGGATTTGGCCCATTTCGCACAAAAAAATGCAAGCTCCCGATTTGGTTTCTTAAGTATGCAACCACAACAAAAAATGTACATGCAAATGGGTCAGGCCCCCCTTTTTTTCTCTTTCTATCCCCCTGCATGCATAAATCCTAGCAACACCCCCGCTGTGCTATTAGCTTCTTTTAAATAACCCTCTGCCATTCAGCAAGAACCTGGGACTAGGCTTTTTTTACCGACAAAGTATGAATGACGCTTGCTTTTATTTCAAGTCTTAAATTGTGTGTGCGCATAGCAATGTGCGATTATCAGTGCATTGTAACGCCACAGTAACAGCTATCAATTACAATGCTGCAACTAGTCAACTATTCTCCATTCTTGTGGCACGGGTACATTGCGCTAGTGTTGTCTACGATCGTTCACGTGTATATTAAGTGACGCGCAAGCGTTGATATCAAGGATATAAAAAAGAACAGTAAGTGCCCACAGAGTGGTGCATACCATTGTACGAGTTCACCCGTGCTTAGCGGATGTGCGCTAAGCTTGTCCTGCGGCGCGGCATGCGTGCACAGCAGCTGCATTAGAGTAAGCTTAACCTGTTATTTGTAAACATGCCTAGTTCCACGGCAATGGCGAATGCTGCAAACATTCAATTCGAACTCATCCATGTTCATGGATCTAAATATAACTCACTGAATAAATCAGGGACTTGTGTATTGATGCGAAATACTTCAGTGTGAGGAAATATGTGGACCCCCATTAAAAATTGGCCCCGTATCTGCATGTTTCTGCAAATGTCGTCGAAAGACGATAGTCTTGCGTGTGAGAGAGTGAACAGGACATTTATTTGGTGTTCTGCGCAAGAAAATCGGTGAGTGGTATTCTGGAGGCACTGCGTTTGAGTGCCTCGAGCGTGCAGCGGAGGCGAACGAGCGCATCAAGTCACGTCACAAATGAGACATGAGCGTCATCTGGCAGTTTTCTGAAAAAAAAACAAACGCATGGCTCTGAGACGGGTGTGCGCGCCCATCTCAGAGGTGATAAGGTGTAGAACGCAAGGCGACGGTAGGTGCCACCACCGTATCGTCTTAGAAAAGCGTTGGAAACACTCCCCGTTCCGTGCAATAATTGCATGGTCAGCGCAGCGTGATAAGCGCTACGGTCCTTAAAATTAGTTATGTATGCTTTTTCTAGTAAAATGCACATGCAGAATATATACGTGTTGTTATGGTGCCGCAGACATGCGCAATAATTGCTTTTTAATTGACGATTGCACAAGCATGAACGCTCAATCTTGAGCAACATTGGTGGGCGCTGCGGATGGGGTCGGCCGTTTCAAGTACCAGATGCCGTATAGAATGGACAAACAGACAAATGTGCAGGCGGACAGACAGACAGACCAAAATTTTTGCGTCGAAGGTCCCCAAGAAAGAGTATCGTTTTTAATAAACCAGGAGCTCTGGTACGAAAAACTTAGTGTGATTTCAAATGAGAAAGCGCGCACGATAGCCTGTCGAAAAACATGTGTAATCGTTTCATGTTATGTTTAAGCGCAACCTAATCTCTTTACAGATGTCTCTGTGAGAAGTAGGGAAGAATGTACATGAGCGGCAGCAAAATATTTTTAGTAAGAATCCCAAAAACGTAACCCATGAATTAAGTCGTTGAACATGTGAGAAATGTTCTGAATAATGTAAATAGGCGGTGGTATAATAGATATAATACATAGCACGATATACTTTGGCGAATGATACGGGAATTGAAAACAAAGGCCAAACATCGATATTTTCACCAATTTGGCATGCGGTTTGATTGCATCCGTTGAGATGTGATATGTTGTTGATGCTCTAAACTATATGCATATATGATAGGTGTAACATTCAAGGAAACACGCTTGGGTGTAATTTGCGAACATACACCTATAGTACACCTAAAAATGACAAATGGGTGTACAAAAGGTGGAATTGCAGAAATTACACCCGTGCGGATAAGTTTGGCAGAAATAATAGGTGTAAGATGGGTGATTTATTGAAAAATCCACCCTTAAGGGTGTGAAATGATTTGCAGTGCATAATGAAATAAGCATCCGTTTTTTTTTTGGTACATTCTACGAGTAGAATCATTAAAGTTTTTGCAATAACATCGCAACAATTGGTATCGCATTGAACAGCTTTTTTCGTTGTTGCCAAGCTTTCCTCTACATGCAAATTCGGAACTAAAGCTTGCACTTTTTTTTGCACAGGTTCTTTTCTCCACCTATAGAATATCAATGAATCGCTTACTTGGCGACATTCGATCACTCCCCTGAATGATTGTAAGACGTGGTGAAATCATTATGTATAAGAAAATCTTATTTTTTTATTTTTGTGAATAATTTCTGCTACTTTCATATTTTTTTGTCTGTTACAATTTTTCCTGCAATGTGTTACTCACACTGCTTGTAATAGCCCTTTCACAGGCCTGCAGTAAGAGAGAAAAAATGGATATTAAGCACGACAAACCAGAGACTACAGATCTTTTTCATCCCCTAGGCCTTTGACCCTACATGGACATTTTTTTAACCTGTTTCGCACTGAGTGGAAATGTGGCTACCTGTGGCCTGGTGACTGCCGTTAGAGGCGATGCTTTCATACTGTTAGTGCCAGCGCACTCTTTAATACTTGCCTAAAATTAAGTGCTACACTTATGAACAGCTGCAGGCATGGTTAAA
>WOVY01012204.1:0-54675 GCA_013436015.1 Rhipicephalus annulatus | reverse complement strand
CACTTGCCATATAACAAGAACTGTTTATTTGCTTTCAACTTACACATAAAAGTATTTTCAATTAGACAACACACAGCTCAAATTGCATCTCAATGTGGACAAAAACGATTATATAGTGATATTGTAATCTGGACCTACATTATTTTTTTTTTCGTGAAATATAACTTCTGTGCAAGAGTTTTGTGGCTCAAATATTCATACAAAGTGGTCAGTATTGCCATACAAGAAATGCAAACGATAACAGTTTGGCTGAATTCTCAAGCCTATTTAGCGAAAAATTGCACTAATGTAACTCGGCTTCAAATATTTTAAGAGCACCTTTACTTAATATGTAAGATCAAATTTGATATGGCAAGAAAAAGCGGTACTTTGAAATTTTTCTCACAATAACACCCGACGACATTCTGCGAATTCTGAAGGTACCCACGTGACCACTACTTTTTTCTCTTCAAAACATTTCTGCAAATAACTATTTTCAGAAGAGTAAATTACCATCCTTTTTTAAAAGATACATCTGTGATGGTCGCCAGGCAGTATGGTTTGTATGTTTGGTGTAGAATAGCCCAGTGCCAAAAAACAACAAATGTCTGAGCATCCTTTGACGCTCGGGCAATTTCGAAAGCATTTGTTTGTTAGCAGCAATTCATTAAGCCCTTGTCTTTATGCTTAGGCCCAGAAACAAAACACAAGTACCAAGTAGTCCTAAGAGTCATGCAGTCTCGGTGTTCCAGGCTTGTGGAGCCTAATTTAGTGCAAGCTTCACCATTTTTTAAAAATTCAGATTCAACCACAGGTTTTGGAGGCACAGTGCATTTTCAGCTAACTTGTTTCACACCAGTTACTTAGATAAAAGCGGAAAGTAGAGTAAAAAACCATTTTAAAGGCATTGTAGGTAATAACAAAAAGGACTGCTTTCTTTTTTGTGTGGTGCCTTGCCTGAACGCTGTGCTTTTTGTGGTATAGTTCATTGTCTAGTGAACATAGGCCTAAAAACTAACATTAGCCATGTTGAGGTCGATTTCTTGGTTATAGTCATAGTATCCATAGTAAAAATTATGACTTCAAACTTCATTGTTCTTTTGAACATTTTTCTTGCATAACGATATTTCAGAGTCTTAGTAAATTTTGGTATAAGAAAACGTGGTGTCATAATAGGGTCACTTTTTGTAGAGTCGTTCAGTTCTACCTTACCTTTTACATTCCTAATAGAGCAGTTATTTTCAATATCGGTATTTAAAATGGAATGAGCATGCTGTATGTAGTAAGGTGTAAGCACTTACAGATAGAACATGCACCTAACTTTTCTGTTGGCAGTTGATTTCTGTTATTCTTGATTTATATGTGGGGTTCACGTCCAAAAACCACTATATGATTATGAGAGACGCCGTAGTGGAGGGCAGCGGAAACTTCGACCACTTGGGGTTCTTCAACGTACACCCAAATCTGAGCACACGTGCCTACAGCATTTCTGCCTCCATCGGAAATAGAGCCGGGATTTGATACCGCGACCTGCGGGTCAGCAGCCGAATTTCTGTTACTCTTGCTTCCCTATATGTGTGCAGTTCGGTTATAGTTATCTGGCTTGCAGAGATCTTTAATGGCACCTGCCTGGTCCTGCTTGCTTTCATAGTGATTTTAACCTTCGTAAGTTGCATAGGTTTAACTCTCAAATTGTTCAAGATGCCAATTTTGTGCACAAAGTGTATAGTATAAAGGCAGCAGATGTACATGCACACGCTATTAATTGTACATTGAGAGCTTTCATTTGCAGTTCCTAAAGTTTTACTGTGCAGGAAGCATTTAAATCACAATTTCATAAGGACATACTAATCGATTATCTCTACCATTGAAAATCGTGACAACCTAGTTATTTTCACTGTGATAAGCATGCTGTTTTCTTTGATGTGGCAGAACTAATTTATACACTCATTCCTTCTATTATTCACATATGCATAACATGAAGGATTGTGTGCTTTACATTTGCAGTTTCATTCTGTGTGTTATATTTCTTGTGCATGTGAACTAACGTGCTAACATGTGTCTCTGACAATATTTGTGCCAATTATTTTTATTTCCAGGTGCCTATGAAGTACACATAAGTTCTATGGCAGTGACCTTCCAAATTTACAGTGGTGCCGGAGCCTCAAGCAGCATTTCGCCGATCTGCACAAGACGTTCATGAATAAACACAACGCCACACTTTCACAGTGCTATGATTATTATTTATGTTTAAACACTTCGTTCTAAAATTGCTGTTACATTGTGTTTTGTGCCACCATCCTGTGGCTTAGGTGGAGCTAGTGAAATTACGGAGCAGTCACCTCATTTGTGTACCATCAACACTGCAATGTCACTATTCACAGCTGGAGCATACAGACAAATAAAAAATATATTGATTGTAGCAGGGCTGATGTGTATATTAATGCTTCTCTATTGATAATAAAACTTTATAGGTTTTTTAAGTCTTGCATAGTACCCTGCATTAATGTGATGCAATGTAACCACCATTTATGATCACTAGCATGTTAATTTAGTAGTTTTGTAATATATTTTATTTAAAAGGTAATTTTGCTTCCGCATCACGACAATTAGAAAAATGCCGATGATTCAATCCTCATCATGCACATTTAAGAAATATTGTCATTTGTACACAGTAATGCATGTACTGAAGATGTGGGCGTCTATTCAATTTACACATTATATTGCTTTGCACTAGATTCAGACGTGACATGCACACATTTCAGTAATTTCTGCATAATACGTCTTCCCATATAATGCGGAGTCCGCATCATACGTCTTATGGGGAGTCCGCATCATACGCCTTCCATATTCCAATAATTCCGTACTTGAGGTCCCCGCATCATACGGAACGTTTCAGTAGGGAAGCGAAGATACTTTATGGGTGTAGACCTGAGTTGCCTCGACAGAGCTCCAATGCAAGGCTAAACTGTACAACGTTTCTTCTGTACATAAATAATGAGCATGTAACATAAAAAAGACCACGTTGCAACCCGTATAGGCGTTTAAACATGAACTTTTTTTATTCCTAGTAAAGTGAATTTCATGGGACAAGTCATCTTCTGTTTACTCCGTTACCGTACCTGAACGCGAACATTTTACAAATAACTGGGTGCCGCAAGCTCCTAAATGTTTTGTTATGATGCAATGGGTTCATCACAACTAATGTATTATGCCCGAGCACCTGCTTGCGTATTTTCACAATTTTTGTGTGTTTGATATCCATCAACAGAAATTATTTGCCGATTCTTAAGGTAGAACTATTCTAGGTGGACGCAATAGAAAGTTAGCGTAGTCTTACAGCTGTGCAGTATCAGGCCTACAAGGTCCTGATGCTCACATTTAACCTCACGGAAGGTTCAGAACTTCAGGTCAACCCCACAACTCACGCCATCATAGTAAGCGAGAACTGTTCCCCAAAACCACAGCGAGAGCTGGAAGTTTTGAACTCTTTTGGGGCTTCTGCTACAGGTAAACGCCACAAGGTGCCACGCTGACAATCATAACATTCGGTGAAGTAAAAACAAAAAGTGCAACATCTTCTTTTTCATTATTTTTTGGAGAAGCAAAGTACCTCATACACACCTGCAAGACATTTCCTCTAAGTGCTATGGCTGATGACGTAGAAGAAAAAGTTGAGCTCTTTAGAATGCGTTGATAGCAATGCATCATTCTTATCACATGTCACCGATTCAAAAATCAAACAAAAAACTGCTTCGCAATTTTATTCAGAAAATTAGTAATATCACCTAATACTCCCAATAATTTGTCCTTTGGGGCCACTTCATTGGGACACAGCGACAGGAACATCTGCGGGGCTCTCTGCGAATTCATATATAACACTAGAAGATTACCTTGCTGAGTCAGCGATCAGCTCTCGAATTTTACTAGCCACACTACCACTTATTATTTAGGTGATACACTGCAATGATTCAACTTTCAGGAGGATTTCATATAACGATTCCACCTCCAATATTCAACAAATTCTATTATTTCTCCCCCCCCATTTTTTTCTTTTTTTTCTGACATTGCGCCAAATTAATTTCACAGTAAAAACACAGTAATCGTTTTCCCCTAATCAAGAAAATCTATAGGTATTGACTTGCATTAACCACCGGCTTCTTGGCCAATCTCCCTTAGTGGGTGAGAGCCACAAAAGAAAGGAACAAGCATGCAAACAATGCATCAGCAGCAGTTCGAGTGGGCGATGCCAGGTTGTTATTTTACAGCTTTTGCACGATATGTTGCGTATGTTACGTGATTTTTGCTTTACGTCAAGCCTGTAGGTTCTTTTTGCGAAAGAGTTTAAGCTCCAGCAAAGCTGCGTGGTATAATGCTGTACGGTGAAGAGAAGGACCCAGGCTGACAACCCAAATGAATTTGGATACTATTCTCTTTATCTGCGTATTGGTGATTGCAGATACCGGTGGTGGCGGCGGACTATATACGTTAACAAAAAAGGCTGTTTTAGTCTCACGCCCCTTTCGTCATAGATAAACAAATTGTTAGGCTAGATAAAACGCGTGCGGGTGACTCATAAGCGTCATTCGCAACGGTATGTGCTCATGGCTGTCATGAAATACCAAATAAATTCGATTGTAAAACATTATTTATTGTAGCCATGTTGGCCGAGAAATCGCGTTAAATACGTTAAGCATAGCGTGGTAGAACTGTAAAATAGCAGCCTCGTGGCACCTTGCAAATCGCGTAACTGGTGGACCTTTTTAACCTCCCATGCAATACTAAGGACTCAGGCGTAATTTCCCATTGTTGTCAGCCACATAAATAAACGCACAATGCCTTAGAAATGCAAAATGACTCGCTTGTTTTTCACATGAAGCAAGAATATTGTTACAGAATGTGCTTCTCTGCTAAAAATGATAATTTATGGCGTAGTGGAACCGTGAACGCGCTACTTTAGCAGTCTTCCGAAAACAGTTTACATGGGGCACCAGAGAGGCTATCCTCCAAGCTTTCTCTGAGACTGTGCCATATGTTTCTTGCCTACACGATATTTCTCATCTGCAATTCTGCTCTGTGTGCCCCACTGCTTGTCCTTCCGTCGTGAGCCACTGCACACGGCGGTGTTCTGTCTTGTGCTGGTTTTCTTAAAGCATGCCCATCGTTCTTGTAGAGCATTGATTTCAGTGCGTGTATTTCAGGCTCAAGTCAACAATATGCTTGGACAGTTGTGCCGGCGTGATCCCACTATGCCGTCTTGTTATCTCCAGTTTTAGGGGCGAAGCTCCTTAAGGCGTGGCTTGTGCGTCCCTCGTAGTTTGTAACCACCAGTGGCACATACCCGAAATAGTGGTCCTTACAATATCTGCTGGATGGGGGCACTTGTATAAGATGAATACATGATGAAAAGATGTGAGATGGCTGTGCCTGGAGTTTTCTCTAGACATATGGACGGACGAACGGACTGACACACGCACGGACGGACAGACAGAGAGGCACACGGACGGATGGACAGACAGAGGAGGGCCGCAAAAAGAGATGGACGGACAGACAGACGAATGAACAAACGGACAGATGCACCAAGGATCACACACATAGGCGGACGCAAGAACGAATGGACAGACAGACTGACGATAACGCTGCGCGCCCCAACCAATCATCATTCACTCCGTGGATATGCCTTTGATTATTTTTGCAGTTTCCATGTCCAGATTACGGCACTGCCACCTATAACAACGCCAAGGGAAGTGCCGGACAAAAACCTTGAGTTTCATTTGGTTTCTATTAGCAGTAACGCGCTTTCGTCCTCGTCAAGGGCCTACACGCACCGCCAAAACTCACAGTACCGACGCTTCTACTGTGATATGCCTGAAAGGGTAAAATTGTGTGAATACCTGGACCTATGGTAAACGAACCAAGGAACATAATTAGGAACCCATCTGAGCAAGAGGTTTCAAGAAACAGTGCAAAAAAGTAGGGTGAATTGCCACAGCAGGAACGTTGCCATTTGTTACGGTTCTCAACCTTCAAAAGACCCCGCGTTTGTCTGAGCTATCTTCGAGTGCAGACTATGAAAGGATAAGTAGCAAAGTTTATCGCAGACCGAACTAAAAAAGTAGTCTTGGATATAATAATTCAAGGATTTAAGTACGATATTAGTCATCGCATCGTTACTGTTCTTCAAATGGGTTCTCTAAGTTTCAGCATTTGTGGATAAGACTTTCAAAATACTGCAGAAGCTTTTTCAACATTTCATGAAATTATTGGCGTGATTGTCTCGAAGTTGTACTCTTTAGTTACTTGTGTCACGTTATGTAAGATAAATTGCTTCAGAAAGCAACGAAAAACTTCAGAATCTGCACACTGCCCTCAGACCACCCTAGTGATGTTTTTGGCTCTCTTTACACCGCGAAAAGCAGTTGAACTAAAAGAAAATTATCCAGGGACAACTGCGCTGCTGTCGGCAACCTCGACTAATCTTTTACTTTTTGCGTACTTCATTTTAACCGTAATTATATTGTTTGTTCCCATATAGCAGCCAGACACATTTTAAGAGTAGAAAAATAATTATTTCTAATGCTATTTTGCAGCCTGCACTTGCCGACTTCGATTACGCTTAGGGGAGGCATTTTACAACGTGTATTACTATGACATACCTACTGGTGCATACCAAACCGAGAGAATATTACAACTGCATGGGATTTGATTATATGCTGCAGTGTCTTCTCAGCTGCCAAGCACCGGCAGCAGCACATTAGTTTCTCGTGAGTGCGAAACGCACTGAAGTATACGAAATAATAATTATTTTAAAATAAAGGTGCCAAGCCTAACGTGAGTGTTCACTTGGCGTTAAACCATTCACAATCCGATATTTTTGTTATGTACGCTATGTCTCCTTTAACAACGTGATGTCTTCGCGTGCAGATGTCATAAAAACTAAAACAGACGGAATAAGCTGCTGTAGCGGGAACAGGTCGGACTGAAATTTGTGTCTTGTAGGACGCGCTTGTCACATAGCGGACATTTCCAGTTATATAGAGAACGATATATGGTGGGCGCTTCGTAGGTGTGCTGGATGACGAATCGTTGGCCAGCCAGAAGGGACACAAAGCCGTTCAGAAGGCATATGGAGACAACAGTGCCCAATGTCCTGTAGTGGCTGTAAACCCTGTTTTTTTCATACTAACAGATATTGTATTTTCTACTGGGAGCAAGAAGTGTAATTTTCGGAGCTAGACTATCAAGATATCGGCACACCTCGCAAGCGGACTTTGGCGCGATGAGGCTACATCATGAAACATTATGAATCATTGAAAACCTACGACAAACATGACGGTATGGGATATCAGGTCAAGAGACGTCATCAGCTTCCGTCGATACTGAAACTTTTTTACCGATAAAATGTCGAGCACTTTCGGAGTGCAGGTCATAGACGCCAGACCCTGTGAGATTCGTTGTCATGTCTGAGCTGTAATTGAATGGGTGAGGTCCACAAAACGTTTTCGGCTGGCGTGCCTCAAAGAACCCCTGACAGCGAAAGTTTTGCTTGCAAGTTTTTTACAGTATTGTCACAAGGGGAGTTTTGGTCTACCTCGAACCACAGAAAATTTTGATTGCACCCGAATACTCGGAAGAGCACACGCCCTTACTTTAAAACCAAAGTGCAATATCTCCCAGGCAACGCTTGCCACTAATTATCAATCAGAGGTGGCCCCACGTGTAGCACTATCAAACAACACAAGCATCTCTAGTTTCCGAATTTGGTGTCAGGGGTCCTTTAAACAAAACGACTCTCTGTTTCAATAATAGCGAATGTTGGGCAAGTTGGTGGTTCATACTTGGGAAGTAAAAACAGCGCAAAAATATAGAGAAGGACTAATAACCCGGGTTCTTGTTCAGCTTTCAGCATCGACTTTGAGGACATGTTTTACTCCTTACCGCATGTTGAACATCTGCATAGTGTTAAGTCATGTGTGGTTGAGGACAATAGTTAACAGTTGCGGCGCTTCCTTGAAAAGCTTTCTGGGTTGCTGATGTTTTACTTGCGGCCAATGTGTGCGGAGTGGAAAGGGGGCTTTTATATCCAGAAATCTGGTGTTTGCATCGCATCTAGTTCGGCACCAGTTTTAACTGATTTTTTCCTGGGACAAGTCGACAGGTCCGTTGCCGATAAAGTGATGAATATGTCCTGCCGCATGTATCGGTATGTTGATGATTTCCTTATTGTAATAAAAACTGACAGCCAGCATAGCATTAAGCTGAAATATTAAACTTTTTAAGAAATCTGCCAATGCCATTAAGTTCACCTACGAGCTGCCCGAGAAAAAAGAGCTTCAGTTTCTTGATATTAGAATGCGGTTTCACGAGGAACATTTGTGTTGGTGGTACAAACCGATCCGTAAAGTGTATCTTGCCGTTTCCCTCAGGCCAATCTAAGATAGATTAAAGTCCGGCATTATTTATGCTGCGATGCGGGGTGCGCTACTAAAAACGGTCACGCATCCGTTGAAAGAAAGTTTCATGATCCAGGGAGAGAGGCTGAAGTTGGCGGGCTACTCTGATAAAGAAATCTTGAGTGGTTGTCAAAAGCTAATAAAGTGGGTCAAAGGCGTAAGTGATACGCACAGGAGAACAGAGTGCGTGCGCAATGAAAAGAAACCGGTTGTGGTACCCTGCGGGCACAAGTTTTCACATTGCTTAAAAAATGTGGCGAGTAGGTATGGGGTACACTCCCAAGAAGTTGCCCGCCATTTGCTCCCGCGTGCATAAAAGAAGTTCGGGTTTATGAAAGACCTGCTCGTACTCTCCGGAGAAAAGAAAAATAGATTTGTTCAGTGTAAATCTTGTGTTGTGTATATGTTGCCATTGTCATGTGGGGGGGGGGGGGGTTACATAAGACAAACCGGGCGATGGATTAACGTGAGCCTGAAAGAACGCTTAACCACTTTAACGGCCACTGGCAGGTTGCACCTGCCAGCTGATTTTGAGGAGTGTGGCTGCCAAACTTTGGCAGACAAAGCCACTTGTTTGTTTAGACATTAGGACAAGTGCACCAGGGAAGTGATGGAGACTTTTTTCATTGAAAAGAAGGGAGAAAGGTGTGTAAGCAAGCCGTCTGTGACCCTTGGTGAAAAAGAAGCTCGGCACCTGGGTTCAGCGCTGCCATGTTAAAGTGTCCGTTAGTTTGTTAGAGACTGTTGCGTATGCTATTCGCAAGTGGGAAGGTGCGTTTTTTTGTTTTTTTTCGTGGTTGTTACACACCTCATATGATTAGGCTTGTTTTTACCTTGTTTACTTTGATGCGCGGACGCCTTTGGTTTTCCACGTGACCGGGTTGAATTCTTGATATATGTGCGCGTATCTTTCAATAAAGTTTAGTTGCTAGTTCATCGCAGTGTCGTCTCTTCCTCAGTCCTTGTCAAAATTTTGGCGCTGTTTTTACTTCCCGGGTACTCTCTGCTTCTACTGCTGAGTCGTTTATGTCTCCAAAAGAAAAGAGCGAAAAACCATTCAACACTTTATAATAAGCAATTCTAATAATTGATTATTATATGGGGTTTTGCGTCACAAAAGCGCGATATGATTATGAGAAACGCCGTAGTGGGGAACTGCAGAAATTTCGACAAGCTGGGGTTTGAATGCGCACCTAAATCTGAACAAAACGGGTGCACAGCACCTTCACCTCCGATGAAAATGCAGCGGCCGCAGCCGAGATTGCATCTCGCGACTTGTGGGCCAGCAGCCGAGTACCTTAGCCACCAGACCACCGCGGCGGAGCAAATTAAAAAGAGAAAATATTTTGGAAGTTTATATGTATGCTCTTACAAGGGGCATACCGTCGAACAAGCGGTAAGAGACATCTGCATGAGATCATAGGCGATGACATAAGTGCAAAGTATTTTTTCGTCAATCACTTGTTCAAAGCGCGATTCTGTGCCGCAGGATTATGCTTTTTGTCAAGCATTAAATACGAGAGACAAGACACACACGACCCGAATGCACAAAAAATAGCTCGCAGACTTTATATTTCTTTTGCCGTTGAGTCATCTGATAAATGCGAATCATTTATATACCATAAGTCTGGCTGCAGTCTTAGGTATGCCTTCTCGGGCGGCATTGAGAATACTGATGGCTGCTGTGTATAAGATGCCTGTCATGCTAGTGTCTATTTTCATAATTTTCCTCAGTGCAACATATGGACTTAGAAATCCTTTACGTAAGCATGTATTCACTTTACTTTTCCAATTTTCACAACAACTCTTGGCGACAGCAAATTTGACGCACAGTGCATGTTTATGCTTGCTTGTTTGCGGCAGTATGTGTTTAATTAAAATACTATTTGGTTCCCTGTTCAGTTGCAAATTCTAATAAGTGTATATGCACATCTGCTTAATTTATAGTGTATAGAACAAGCGGTAAAGGTGCCTTTGGGACTTCTTAGAAAACGTCATGGTAACTGAAGCAAAACTTCTATTTTTGTTCATGGTCAAGCATGACCTACTTCATAATTGTGCTATATTAACCTTATCCATTCTATGGACTTCACTCGTCTAGCGTTGACGAACGAAACCTCTACCAAGTATCGATATTTGCGTTTGTTTGTTATTGCGGAGTATTTGATTGTGCTAGTATTTTGTTTAAATAAATAAATTTATCTGGCACCAATGGGTGAAAAAGCGGAAGGATTTCATATTTTTGTGAAGGAGCTCGCTAAACTTCTAGAACAAAACGTAAGCCTAGGTTTTTTCCTGTACCTGTAATGTAGGATTTCGCTGAATTTTTTTCATGAGTAGATGCCTTAAATAGAATCTACGCATACTGAAATCATGTCTTAGGCGCAAAACAAAGGCAGGCACTAGAACGTAAGGTGTCTAAAACAGGCAGGCAGAAAACGTTTAGGCGTCTATTGTCCTAAATGTAGGCATAATAACTTTTTACAAACATACAAGTATATCTAATCTGTTTACGTGTGCTACCAGTAGCTACAAAAAAGCAACAAAAAAGATATATTATTTTTGTGATGGCACATAGGCACGATAAGCTGAACATAGCCGTGCAATGCTCTGTTTTCATGTCGTTTCACAAGATAATGTCTCTCCTTTTATTCTCTAGCAGGATGAGTCAGGTATCCACTATTGAAACAACACAAGCCTGTATCAATTTCATTTCGGTATGGCATAGAAGAGCCGCACTGGAGCAGATAGTTAGACTGCTAAAGGACCAGCGATGACAGGGATGCCTCTTCTTTTCTCTGTCTAGCCGCAAATGGCCAACTTCTCTCCTGTAGCTGAATACCCTAAAAGATGTACTATATGCAACACAGGATCCATCTGCACACCACATTTTTTTTTCTTTACACTCTAATGTTTCCTGGACGGCTCTCGGTGGTGTGGCATTAACCAACGGCTAGATCCAAGTCACTGCGTAGTCGTATGTTTCACAGGGTGTCTTGCTTTATGTTTTAATGTGAATGTTTTCCGGAAGTTAGTAAAACTAAAGAACCATGGTCAGGTACACTTTAAAGTGTCTGGTCAGACTCCACCTATGACAGTCCAACACCTTCACGGCTAGATAAATAGTTCCTTTCATGCCCTCTGCAATATTCACCGAAAGTGAAATCACCGGTAATCGAAAGTAGGTGAACTCCCTCATGATTCAAAATATTCGGACTAACTCATAGACAGATCAAGCCACGAGTTTGAGTCTGAGTGAGTGCAAGCAATATTATGGTGACTGAGTCCGAGTGAATCTGGCTCGAAAACATTTTTACGAGTGTGAGTCTCAGTTAGGCGAATTTGTAAGGTGTGTTTCTTGAGTTGATCTGACTGAGTTCTACTCATTTTGCCTATCTGTTCCAGCCTTACGGCTGAGAAGGTTGTTGTATCTGGCAGTATTTTGAAGCTCATAGAGTTCCTAACAGTAAAGGTTGACCGGTAACATCAATAACGGTATCAAACTTAACTCGAAAGCTAAAATTGAGATTTGAATTTAGGCTCAATATTAGGATATACGGACATAAATAACCGCTTTTCTAGCGTGCATAGTGAAGTGCTGTCATTATTTTTTGCATAAGCCCTGTATGCAGAGAATGTAACTGTTGAACGAGTCTGCTTTAATTTAATTGCACAGGACTGCTCTGAAAAGTGAATGTATTATTACGGTGTTCTAATATTTTTCTTGTACTCATTTTTTTATAGTTTGTGACACACGGCTTGTCCGTCCTCAGTGCCAGTATCCTACAGGTACGAGCAATTTTATTTTCTTTGAACAATCTTACATCTGATATGGTTTTGACAAATTACCACTGATAGTCTTACAAACATATTTGAAATCGTTTTGGCATTAGTACTCACACAGTTTCTTCGGAAACACCGTCAGCATTACTGAAGGTACTGTACCGAAACGAGAAGCCAAATATTATTATATTCCTGCTTAGTGCTGGTCAACAATGTGCACAGAGCGCTCTCAGACTCATCAGCTTTATATTTACAATGTTTGACGTTGAGAAGGCACTAATTATTGATTTTTCGGAGCCATAGTATTATCAGACATTTGACATTGACAGTAACAAGGCAAAGCAAGCAGTTAGAAGACTCAAATCCTTCAGAAAGCGAGCAAGTGCTTCCCATATAACAACATTGCTCCTATCAGCAACTGCAGTGGCCTTATATTCTATCTGAACCTGTCTTTACCGCAATTTATCCTACATGCATTAAATGCAGCTTCATTGATCACTGTTATACGCTCTGACATTGCTTCGCATTAGGCAGCGACAAGGGCAACAACGGAGAATGGGGCAGGTAGCTCCAAGCAGTCTTACATTGCAGGGTCAGCTGCGGGCAATCCAAGAAATCAGTGAAGCGGCCGGTAAGGTGGCCATTCGTTTCCAACGTGGAAGTGGGCCGTTTCAGGCTCTGATTGCCGCGTGACCTATAAAACCTCATTAAGGTTATTCCATCGAGCTTGCCATCAGTTCAGGAAGAAGAAGCCTTTTCTGAGTTCTACCATTTCTCAACAGTTAGGTCTTACAAAGCAGCTTATTTTATGGCACTATCAGTACGCGGTATTGATGCTAGGATCACGTGAGCACATTATCACGGTTAAATGAAGCCTAAAGTGAGCCCCGAAATACATCTCCATGTTCTCAAAACTGAGCAGAAGCCCGATATATTATCGTTTTCAGAGTGTCTGCAATTCGAGCAGCTGTCATGAAGTCTGTTATAGAGATCATTCACAACACCTGACTTCACTGTGGGGCACTCATGTTGAAGGCGGTGCATCGATGCCAGAAGAAATTGTGCTATAACGCGACTTTTGGTACCTGTCCTTTTATTTAGTGATGTAGACACCGTCTTAATCGACAGAGAATATGAGGACTAAAAAGAGCGAAGCTGTACTGTCTGTCGACATTGTGAGCCCCAGGTATCTAAACCCCATTTCTTTCGTCTGTTTTGCATAGATTGTGATGCCTGCAGTGCACAGAGTTGTCTCCGTTACACTCATATGCTGGCAGCTCCTGCAGTATTGGCTAGTAAAAGTTGCTGTTATACAACTCGAAATATCCAGAACTTCAAATTCAGTTGGCGTTAGCGCAACATAAAGCGTGAATCTGTGCTTTGTGATTGCTACTCATAGACACCAGTTTTGGCATTGAGAGCGTCTGCGCCTGCATACCCGACAGAGTGAACGAGGGTAAGAAAAACTGGAGCGCAGCAGAGGACTAAAGACAGTGGTAACCAAGACAGCACGAATTAATGAATCAATCAATCAATCAATCAATCTATTTATCTATCAATTGCAAATATCTTTGATTTTCATGAAAAAAAAACATTTCCCGTGAATTAAGGTGGCCGGGAGAAAAGCTGTCCAATGACAGCTTGACAAAGCCCCAATCAACCATAGGCGGTGAAACGACGGGGTACAGCACTTCATGTATGCGTTACATTGCGCAAATCTACACAGATGTACATGCAAACTCACACACACACAAACACACTCATATGTATATATATATATAATATATATATATATATATATATATATATATATATATATATATATATATTTATATATATATATATATATATATATATATATTGAAAGACAGAGTAAGAAAGAGAGAGACTATTTGAATAATAAGGAATGAGAAAAATGAATGGATCTCTGTTTCAAGAGGACAGGTCCTTTGTGGTCGCTGGCGGTGATGCGAAACTTGAACTCACGCTGCATTCCGTGGCCTCCCCATTGGTGAAGAATTAGCGCTACCCTCCATCTTTGGTGATTGGTGCGATGTAGGCTGCACGCATTTATTCGCACTAGCTGCGCTACTCTCGGCACTCTTTCATAATGCAAACAACGTGCCTATACGATTGCTTGTCAAATAGTTGACTATACACAATATAGTTTTCTTCCCAGTTATTTCAGAATCATGAGCTATGCAATCGATTGATGTGCGTCGTCCACAGCTGCGCCTAAACGAGCTGCCCGAGCTGAAGCGTGACGCCACCTACACCTTTGTGCGAAATAGAAGCAAAAGAGTTTGCCACAACTTAACGAAAAATCAAAACACTTCAACGGCTGCGCTAAGGTTTTCTTTTAGGTATTATAGTAATCTTCGATGAATACTTCGAGGAGTCTCTCAAGTTCGCATCGTTTGAATGGATTAATACTTTAACCAGAGACACTGCCGTTATGGACGACTAAGTCCTTGTAGGAATGTACGTTTTCAAAAAGTCTGCTTCAGCTAGAAAAAAACTCCACTTGTAAAGAAGACACAATGTTTTTATAAGAAGGGTTACACAAGTGTCGGTGCATGTGCGAACAATTTCTTTTCACGTTTGTTCAAGTAAGAATATCTTAAGGTACTAATAATTTGTAAAACATTCCTTAATTTTCTCTACGGACCAATAACAATCAGACGTAGCATTCAGTTGGAAGGCGTGGGCGCAGCAACAAAGCACATATATTACCTTACCTAAGTGGTCGTAGTAATCTAGGAGGCAGATCCGCTACCAAACTAACTTTTTCACCATTCTGATGATTATAAGGCAATTTTTTTCATACGGCAAGCTTTGTACCTGAAAGAGTGATATCATCTTTTGTTTCATTTGCAGCCTGCTACTGCGACCAGCTTCCAAGGCTTGGAGCTAGGTATAGACCACTGTATTACTACGACAAAATTACGAATAGATGTCGTAGATATGGACAGATATACAACTGCAATTCATTTATTTCAAAACAGATGTGTGAACTGACTTGCGTAGTGCCTGACGCTGCGCGGTAGACAGGTACACGTGTTTCACTGAGGATTGTGTATTAAAGCTGAATTACACGAAAGCAATATTGCTGTGCAATAGCTTGCTGGATTTTCTAAAACTATAAGCAGACAGCGCGTTACCTATTCCTTAAAGGAGTCGTGAAACGGTCGCGTTACAACGACAATGCGACACCATCGGCCGCCACATGCGCTAACCCGAGTGGACTTGCATAGACGCTTTGCCTATCGAGGAACGCGGAACTATATATGGCATATCGACCGCGTGGAACAGGCGCTCACAGGCGTCTGTCATACGCGATCCGCGTCCCACAAGAACGCTCCTTAATATGACGTGAGAGTTCACGGTAGTGCCGATTGCGTATGGCAAAGACGCTGATACGTGTCCCGGTTTCACGCACTCGCAAGTACCGAAGAGTTCTGCGCTCCTCGATTAGCAAAGCATTACTTATGATGACGTCACCTAGTTAGTGCGTGAGGACGCCGGTGGTTTCACATTCTCGCTTTAGAGCGAGCGTTTCACGACCCTTTTAAGACTCACAATTCAATATAATGCGAAGCATTTCTTGGTGAACTTCGCCGACTTTGAGAGTATCTATCTATCTATCTATCTATCTATCTATCTATCTATCTATCTATCTATCTATCTATCTATCTATCTATCTATCTATCTAGCCGCCTAGGACATTTAGCTCTTCTGGCCGTTTCGATAATGGTATCGATACCAAACTTGGTATGGCATAACATAACTGTATGAAGAACATATTTCACTAGTCGTAACAGGAAAATCATTACATGTAAGTCCTGAATTCCATGATTTACATTTCATGGCCCTGCAGCCCTTGCGGTGGTTTCGTTCACATGGCATATTGAAACTCGTATGGTATGGCATGATTGCATGGCGAACACAAGTGACAGACTCTAACATGATAATCATGAGATTCGTCTCGTGTAACCACATGACTCCATGCAACACTCATGATGTGCTGGCGGCGATTTCGCCAGCTTCAGTTTTACCAAATTTGGTATCACGGAACGTGAATGGATGACGAAGGTATGATACTGGTGCAAACAAGATAAGCATGAGATGCGTGTCGTGTAACAACATGGCTACAGCATACGCTCATGATGCGCTCGCGGCCGTTTCGCTAGCTTCACATGTACTAAACTCGGTATCACGCGAAGCGTATGGATAACACAGGTAAATGACACATCCAAACATGATAATCACGACATGCGTGTCATGTAACAACATGAGCACATGCCACACTGGTGATGCGCTCACGGCCGTTTTGCTAGCTTCACATATGCCGAATTTGGTATTCCGTGACGCCAATGGATGATGAAGGTATGTGATCAGTGCAAACATTATAATCATGAGATGGTGTCATGTGACTACATGCCACAGTCAAGGCGCCAATACACTTCGAATTGACGCGGTGCGTGTGCTCACTGGTGTTCCTTTCGTCGTGTCACGCCGGCGTTGCTACACAAGGCGCAGATCCTGCAACATACTCGCAAACGTGCACCGTGCTACGTTGCTTTGACGCATGCGCGTTTCAGTGCATTCGGCGTCCCTCCGTCATGAAAAAAGGGAGACGCAGTGTTGTCTGGGCAACGCATCAGCATGAAATGCAGCATGCCGCATTTCGCACCGGTTGCCGTTGGGCCGGGCCGAAGGACGCTGGTTGCAGCTGGCGTCAGACTATAGAGTGTTCGCGTTTTGCTAACGTAGCGTCACTGTGACCAGTGTGCACGCGTGCCAGCGCTAAGTCAAAGTATATTGGGCTCTTCATGATGCGCTCGCAGCCGTTTTGCTAGCTCCACATATACCTAATTGAGTGTTACGCGCTTACGATGAATGACAAAATATATGACAGGTGCAAACATGATAATTGTAACACGCGTATTTTGTAAGAACATGACAACAAATCACGCTCATAGCATGCTCGCGGTTGTTTCGCTAGCTCCACATAAACTAGATTCGGTATCACGTGACGTGAATAGATGACGAAGGTGAAAGACACATCCAAACATGATAATCATGACACGGAAGTCATGTACGGCATCATTTACTTGCACCTCGTAACGTGGTGCTTATTTTAAAGTGCCTTATCAACATTTCTCATTCGTCCTTCACATATCATCGATTCCAATTGTACGTGGGATCTGCCAATTTTATTACCATTGCTCGGAAGCTCGAAGAGAATAGTCTGGTACTCTCGTGTTGTCGCTGACTTACCGGCGCAATGCGACCATAAGCACGTATGCTTCCTTGGAACCATAAGTATAGCGTTCACTTCACTGGACGACCGCGAGCCCATTCTGAAGTCAACGGCCTCGTGTAGTTCCTCAAGGGTGGGACTGCTGTTGTCCCGAACGAAGTCAGGCGAGAATTAGTCTCATTTTTGTTGAAAAACAATATGATCGTAAAGAATAACTTCTGCCCAGCTCACTCGAACTGTGCCATCGGTTTACAGTTGGCGCTGTGACTAAAAGTGTTGCAGGCCTTGACGACAGCTCGACGGCGGGTCACCTATAGGTTTTTCGTGCACGCTCTCGAGAATACAACAAAAGTGATATAATCGATGTCGCTGGTTACGTTACGAAATACTAGCACTATCAGCGACCGAAGACACCACAGGCACGACCAGTAGGACTTCTGCAGCACATCGAGGCACCTCATGACAATATCCGCGAATAGGTATGTACTCATTGGGGTTGTTCCCGACATCAATTGTCGAAAACAAATAGATCGTCGTAGCCACTGACTGCCTCACCTGCTACGCAAAGCAAAATAACTGCCCAAGGTAGGGTCAGCTGAGCATCCGAGTGTTTCCTAAAAAACATCGTTCTTCATCATACTGTCCGACAGCTCTTCATCAACAACAGTAGTACGGCCTTTACTGCCGACTTTACTGAGGCTACCTCAAGAGATACAGCAAAACAAGTGATCGCTGGTTCACCTCTGAACGCCCCTAGAGCAATCGCCTCACAAAGCGGCTAAATAGAACCATCACCTGCATGTTGGCCATGCATGTCAAAGTCGAGCATAAGATGGTGATCACATCATTAGGGAATTGACCTTGGCATACGAAAGTCCCTTACAGGAAACCACGCAGATGATGCCATACAAGCTAGTGTGCGAAAAGAGGCCGGCAACGACGCTTAATACCATGTTACCCGACATAACTGACGACGTAATAATTGATATCACCACCTACCCACAGCGCGCCGAAACAGCCCCAGAACTCAACCAGCTGCGCATCTACGCCAGCAAAAGTGTGCCAGCCATCGCTACCATGTTCGGTGTCACCGGGTAGAAGACAAGCCCTATGGCCATGGACGAGTCTGAACACAAAGGTGCCGATGTGAACTCTCTAAAAATTGCTCTTGTGGTACGTCTGGCCATAGAGAACAATTCCACGTGTGTTGGCTTTCTTGAGGACGAGGTTCCCCGGACAGCATCACGAGCTTAAAGGTGCCGTGCACAGCGCGAGGTATTCGGTGTCTTGCGTCTGAAGCCGTTTTACGCATAGCAGCTAAAACGAGCAACGTGCTTCCTGCTTCGTTTTTCTACTGATTGATCATTATACTTTCTTGCTTTGTCAGTGTACCTCCAACTTCTGTTAACGCATTGAGACGTTGCCACTTCACGTGGGACAATGTCGCAAGCTCAGTTTTATAGGTTTACGTTACCGTCTCCTTGCCCGGGGAGATGCTGCTTGGCGCGATTTCTGGCAGAATTTATGGAAGCATATCAGAATATTCTAGTATTTTTAAAGGAACCCCTTGTGGTCGAAATTTCCGGAGCCCTCCACTACGGCGTCTCTCATAGTCATATGGTCGTTTTGGGACGTTAAACACCACATATAAATCATCATTAGTATTTTCAAAGAAGCAGCGCACAAAAGCACACAGAGTGCGCGCACATAAACAGACAAAAGTTCAAGCGTTGTACTTAAACTGACGCATGCATCAGTATTTTGTATATGTGTGTGGGTGTGTGAGTGTATGTGTGTTTGGCGTGGTCTTGCGTGTTACTTATCCGAAAAAATCATGCATCAGCAACTATCCCGTCAAAAAGTAAATATTTTATGGAAATCGTTTAAGCTTGAGCTTGCAAGCACAAACTTACTATATTCTCGAACAACTGCGACCACCCGCGGTAACGATCAATTTTGTGATGCCGCTTGCACAGTTGGCGACGTGCGGCATCGCGGTTGGTGTTATCAATAGCCGACGCTGGGCACGCTGATATCAGTGTCGTAAGCGTGAATCTACCGTTTACAAGTTCTACCAAATAAACCTTGTGCAAATTTTCTGCCATCTGTTGAAGGTTCAACGAAGCTACCGAGTGGGTACCCGGTTGGACGCTAGCGTTAAAACCACATTGCGGCTGTAGCTGTAACTTGTGGCTTGTGTCTGCATTGACAGAATCTTTCGCAATATAAACAAAAAACATCAGGAGGGTGTGTAAGCACCTCCATTCCTTACAAGCATTCTTTAGTTACCACGTTTACTATAATTACGAGTAAACAGCTGCCTCACAACGAAAGGAAGGTGCAAGTTTTTAGGGGCGAAGCTCCTTAGGGCGTGGGCTGTGAGTCCCCTGTAGCCTGTATGTAGCCACGTCTAATTTAGTTCTTGCAGTGTTCACTAGATGGCGGTACCGTCTCCTGTATGTAGCCACCTCTCGTTTAGCTCTTGTAGTGTTTACTAGATGGTGGTACTTGTAGCTGATGATGAAAAGATGCAAGATGTTATAAACTAGAAAGCGGTACTTGTAGTTGATGAAAGACGCGAGATCTTATAAAATAGGAATGATGTCACATATGGCGAGTGTCATTGGTTGAAGGCAATCGTTCGATTTAGTGCGGTGACGTACGCTAGGGGGAGCGATGTAATAAAATCGAGTGGGTAAAATGTACAGAGGATTCATGGTTTACCAGGTTTACCTCCGGAGCTTCGCCCACTCATCATAATTCACTTCGTGGATATGGCGGAATTTTTTAACCGAGTCACAAGGCTGCCGTCATTAATAGCGAATTTTTTCACGTTTTAAGATTTGTGGGTATATTTTCAGTACAGTGAATAAAACATTGTTACCCTACCCGAATGGAATGCGAGCAGTATGTGATCGCTGTGAAGAGCCTTCATTGCGTGAAAGGGCTTGGTAGAGCACTGAGGCCTGTGAACACATCTTGAAGCGCAACATTTCATCAAAGATAGCCGACGTCGGCCTGATGAAGTGTGCTTCTATTTAGAGTGAAAGGTTGACCAATCTTTCATATTTAAATAAAAGTTACTTCGCTGCTGTAGTCAGTGACCTATTTGACCTACAGATTTAGTACGCGATTGAAATCTAAAAATTTAAGAGGTATCATCAATAGTGTTAGTTGCTGCAACAAACAGCTACATTTCCATTATCTGGAGCTTTCTTAAATAACAACCTGACATGTGACCATTAATAACACGATGCGCTAATTGTAAACGTGTTGGCAATGTCCCTTTCCATGCCTTCAAACCATTGCAGAAAGGTAGTTTTGCGTTGAAGACTGCATGCCTACGAAACCACCTCAGCACGCAACTAACAATAGCGGACCTACGGTAGGATGTAACAAATATGCGAAACCAAGACTTTTTTTTGCCTGCTCAATGCAAAAAGCACCACACGTTTCAAGCCTTTGTTAGCATTAGAAAGCACGCAGGAGAAGACAGAGCATCTACCCGAAAATGAATCATATTTTCAGAGAACCTAATCAGTGCTTTCCTTGAGGTATAAACACTTCACAAAAATTTAACGAGGGTGATCACAGCAAACGAGGCTCCCTTCTGAATTCCTTCGTTAAGAGCAGATAAACGTTTTGGAAACTACGCATACTGAAGCAATAAGCGTGCGAAACGCCACGCGCAAAGCTACGTTGTTAAACTACACAGTCAGAAAACAAAATACAAACAGCACGCTTCAGTACAATCGATCCGTTGACTGAGAATTGATGGTGCTCACGAGGCGTCTGACAATCAAGTAACTTTCATCACAATGTAATACAACGAAGTAAAGTTGTTAACAGCAGCGTAGGCATGCGCGAGTAGCTGCGATGCGACTGTGATTATTGTACCCGAAACTGTTTTGTTCATGCATGCAAGCATGCGGCGTGAAAAGTGTCTCGTTTCGGCAGAATACAAAAGCGTTCTCTGATAAGTGACGATGCTGTCAGTTCCCGCATATATCAGCAAAGGTGACCATAAGCACGTTGCTAGGCGAAAGCAGCATCGGGAGCAACGGAACGATCTGCTACTTCGTGTGGGCAGCGAGGAAACCTAATGAAAAATTTTCGTACCACAAATCTTTTTCAGCATTTGTAATTCCTCGATTTAATCAACCCAGTACACAAAAATTTGTCGGCATCGACACCTCCACAAGCCACCTCACGTTGCTACGCACGCTTCGTTTGGGCACACGTGGAGTGCGGATAGCCTTCAACATGGCGGAAACGCGCACTGCACCCGCTAGATGGCAGCGGATTTTACATAGGCTCTACAACAAGTTTATTCTTGGATCTGCCTGCTGCGGCCTTCGTCAGCGTGCAGAACCCAGGACAACCTATAAACCATCTGTCTGTGAAGACGTTCTGTATTCACTCCTTTCAGCCATGAATAAACAAAACCGGGCGCAATCGTGTGACGCATATGCTTTTTTTTGTTTGGAAGGTTCTTGTACAATGAAGCAGAGTCTAGCAATCGTCTGGTTGCCTTAGATGAATGTTTTTCTCGCTATACAAAATTAGAATTAGTTATCATTTATAGAATATGCATGTCTATACTTGTTATCACTTTCGCCAGAAGAACTTGCAAAGGCGAGACGGCTCCTACACACGCTGCCTTTCATGCTGCTCTGTATGTGTCTATTTTGTTTCATAGGAACCAATGGGTGTCAAAATCCACGAAGTAAGATATTTCGAATTTTTATGTTTCTTCCTTCACTGTTGCCTGGCAGGAACTTTCGAAGCCGCTTTACCCACTGATTTGAAGCCGTTTTACCCATTGAAAAAAGCATGACACTTAAGAAAAAAAGGTATGCGCTAACTTGCGCCTACTAATCATTTTATTAGCGCCTACTTTTCGCCTGTGTCAAGCTTACTGTTTATATGTACTACGCTAATAGGAGCCAAGTTCAATGATTGACCAACTAACCCGGGCCACAAGATATTCGGAAAGTATGGATTACGTACTTACATTGCTAGCAGATCACAACTTCTGTGGCCTGTATAAGTGCAAAATCGCACTGCGAGCACTATCAAAGAAGCAAAACGTATCTACCCCCATATAGTAAGAGCTGCATTTTGAAACTAATACCAGGAAAACAATTATCCTACGTGTTAGCCACGTATACCCGCAAATACCGCATTTCCAGTGGTTGCTTACATTTTAATGGTGTTCCTACATTCACCTACTTCCTTTTTTACGTGCATAACGTTTCCAAGCTTCTCTTCATACTATTACACGAACCATTTATTAAAAGTTTTTGGTAAATGGTTTTAGTTTCAAGACTACCATAATTTAGGCATATAACTTTGGTGATGTTGGTGTACAGTGGTTAGCCTCTTGATGAAGGTTTTAAAGCCAAAGCAAAAACGGTAAACCTAAATACCTACAGAACAAAGTGCGCAAAGAATAAGGGTAATTTATTGATTGATCTGTGGAACTTCACGTCCCAAAACCACCATACGAACAAAAGGGAAATTTACATTCACCGTTGTATAAGATCGGGTTTTTTCCAGGGCCGTGTTATTTTGGACAAACGCGCCCTTTTGCGAGAGCCCATCATACCATGTTTTATTCGGCATGCGCATACTTCTAGTCAATTAATATATACGAGAGTGCTGGAGCTCAATTCTGTGTGGCTTGAGAAACTGCGTGCTGATTCTTTAACGAGGCGACTAAAAATCTTTATTATATTCACTCTTTTCCGGTTTGTGACCGACAACAAAACCGTAATCAGTGCCAGTATCGAACAGGTATGAATGGACAAATGGAAGAACTTTATTTTTAGTCCTGAACAACGTAACTAGCACACCATGGGCTTCTCCCTCTTGGGACGCGCACGCTCTGTCCTAGTTTTATTACCGAATACTAATACGGTATTTTATTTTCTTCGGGTAATGCCCTAATATATCAAGTAACATGGTTGTTTAGATTTTGCACTAAATTTGGGTGCACTAATATATTGCTTATACCTGTGCGTCTGGTGCTGGTTCTAAAATATTTTACTTGGCACAAACTACATCGCCGCTTCTGTACTGCACATTCAGTCTGTCACGTAAGAGTGACAAGATTACTGATTTTGTTTCGTCAGAGTATTCAGGTTAAATATACCTAATAAAATATCCGCAGGTGTAGAGACCAAAGTTATCTCATTATCGAACGCCAAATAACTCAGTCTAACGACGCGTATTGAAAGTAACCATAGAAAGAAAGTGGCTTGCGGACGAAACAATCTACTTTATTGGATGGTACGCATAGACTGCATTTTGATGTTGACATTTGGCTCTGATGTTACCCAGCTGCGTCACTTTCTGATGTGTGTTCAGCGCATTCACGCATTAGTGTACAGTACATCACTTTCCAAGATGTTTCTTCTTGCTTTTATTCATGCCTCTTTAATTTCATTTGGCGTAATATTCTCAAGATACACAGAGAGCGCCTGCCTATTCAGCCCACGTAGGCTGTCGACAGCGTTCAGCGGATGAGTGAGCTCATCGCAGAGGGGTATTCAGCGGAGTGAAACCATCGCTTAGGGGCAGTTCTCATGGTGGCAGTGCTTGACGCCGAAGTAAGTTACTGCTGTTTATTCACCGTTAGCTGACAGGTTCTTCAGCCTGCACCACCTAACGACTATGACCAATACGTAAGCCTAATTCTGCAGAAAACGACCCCACCATCCCAGTTGTCGGCGATTACTTCTCTAATTTGCTATCCTTCACTGCTGGCCCATAAATTATAGTTCGGGATTTCAAGGCCCACAATACACCGTGGGCGAGCCCGAAAATCTGCACAAAAGGCAAAAGTGTGGGAACGTTTGCTTGAGACATTAAGCTGTGTTTGTCAAGTGGTGGCAGTCACACGTTTTTAAGTGGCCATTGATACAGCAGCTGCGTCGTCTGGGCTTCTGTCTGTCGAACTCTAATGAGATGTGCCAGATGGTGTGCGGACATAAAAACACATCGGAATGACCACATTCCCATCTATCAGAAGATAAGAGGAATATCAACTAGCGTTGTACGTGGCACTATTCAAGTATTGAACTGGACTAAGTTTCAATTTCTTAGAAAAGAACGATGTGAAGACAACTCACTTAACTTAAGAGAGGTGATCAAGAGCACCATACAAGACATGGTGTGCACCCTCCCATGCTATTTGAAAGCAACAAATTTGTATAGAATTTGGAGGACTTTGGTCAGTCTTTCAACGTGTGGAACGTTGGTACCACAGCACGAAAGCAATCGACGATTTACGGACCACTAGAAGCCTAGAAAAGAAGGTGCAACGCGGCATAGAGAAGTTAGAGGCACAAAGTTTGGCTGCCTTTTGCGCGTCGTTACATTGCTGCGAGTCATTATTATACGAATGGATAACAATAAGAGGGCTCCCGACACGTCACGTCCAGTGGCCTTCATCGGGCCTCTAGCCTTATCTCAACAGTGATCAGAGGTTGATGGCGAGAAAGAGTTCTGTGCCGAAGTACTGGTTAGCTCATAGATAAAAACAGCTTCAGGCCGTCAAGTGGTGGTCCGCCATCGCGCGATCACCATATCTACCTATGCTTTTGAATTCATGAGTCTAAAGCACCGCTGGATTTTTGTAGACCAAAATGAGCGCCCAAGCCTCAGAGAAGTTTTTAGAGAGAAATGCGTCACAAAGGTAAGCGTTCGAGAGCGGCCGTCCTCGAGATGTGCAATGAATATTCGCGAGAGGGCACCACTTAATTAAGTGGAAGACCTGTCGCCTTGTTCCATTACTGAAACCTGGAAAGTCACCAATGGTGCTCACGTCCTACCGACAGACAGCACTGGCTGGTTGCATGGGCAAAGTACTGGAGGGAATGCTACTAGGACACCTAGAAGGGTACCTGGAGCAACACAACATCTACCCAGACGCTATGACGGAATACGCCGTGGTTGATCATTAATTGAGAGCATTGTCGACCAGACCACCTACCTAGAGCACAAGAAGGGCTGTAAGCGGCTCTGAGACTCTTCATTCCTCAATGCGAAAGAGGCTTATAACAACGTAACGCATGAAGCTATTGTCGTTGCTTTCAAAAAGGCAGGGCCGGCCAGTCGCATAGGTTTAGTGGCCTCGCAGTTGCCTCTTTGAGCGGTACTAATATTGTGACAGAAGTTATACGGACACTCACTGCTGGATTTCGCAGCCGGAGATAGCGTCGACATCGATGTTGGCGTCACCGTCAATAACCATACATGCTTACGGATCTACATGCATAAAAACTCAAAAACGAAAAATAAGCCAGACAAAGACTACGACGCGCGGAATCGAAGGTGAGAACTGTGAAACGTGAAAACGGGACGTTAAGCACTGAGCCATGGAGGAGCACGTCGTACAAGGATCAAATGGCAAGATATTTATATCTACTACTTACCGATTATGACGTTCATCTCGTGGGGAGGACTATTGTGTTTTCAGTATTACCAGCAAGATATCCTAATGCTCGCGCGTCGCGAAATTGACACGACGCGGCGGCGCATGCTTTAGTCTCTCGCGCGTACTTTGCCCCTCGGAGAGGAGGGAGTGGCCGCTCACTCGCCTGCGCTTATCTGGTGGTGTGGAGGATGGCACGTCCTGGCTGGCCTTTAATTTTTTTCGGAACGATTCTGTTGTAGTTACCGGGCGCGCAAATTCACCGCAATTTTTGCACAGTTTCCATTTGCACAAAAATTGCGCTTTCCAGACACAGCGAACAAACGACTGCGATAATTATTCGTATTCGTCTGTACCTGTGAGTATGTATAGTGCATGACTTGTGCGCGAGAAGCGCGCGGAACGTTTCGATCTGCTTACCATTTTGCACATCTTCTCCCATTCGTTGCTATCGCGTTCATTGCTTCGCCTTTGTGGCAAATCTGACTTTCTTCATGAGAGCCGAGGGCGGTGACACTTCGCTACATCAACCTTTCAAGGTGTTCTCCGGAGGGCCTTTCTTAACCTTGTACTATTCAACTAGGTGCTTATCACTCATCATGAGGATCTGCCAAGTACTGTCAGATTGTCTATGTACGCACTGACGACATCTCCGTGGGGACGGCTGCTGTATTGCACCTACAGCGGCGAGCACGAAGAAAGCCTACACTCAAGCTGCTATTTACCCCCGTACAAAATGTTCGGAAGTTTACCCCTGGAAATGTGTGCTTGTGGCATTTATGTGCAAAACAATAGAGAGCTACAGCGTCCGGATAAATGGCGAAAGGATACCTTACGTCCGATCGTTCAAGTGGTTAGGTGTTATATTAGACAGTGACCTCTCATGGAAAAGCAGTTGACAGTCATCTGACCTTTGGAGTTCTTCGCTTGGAAAAGTTGAGGAATCTCCACAGCCGCTACCCAGGCAGCACAGAAGGTTGGCCCAATATTGGGGATAGATCGGCATTGCCTGGCCCATGAACGGCCCAGTTTTCACAACGTACCGCCAAGATTGGCTGTGCCAGCCAAATAGAACGGCGACGTTAGACCAGCGTTGACAACGTACCCCCAATATTGGTTCTGCCAGCCGAATAGAACGGCTATGTTGGACCAGCGTTAACAATATTCCGCCAATGATGGCTGTGCCAGTCTATTATATTGGTTATATTGGGCCAGCTTTCAGAACTTTCCGCCCATATAGGCTGTGCCGGCCTATCAGAACGGACACATCGGGCCAGGTTGTACAAGTAGCAGCCAATATGGGCGGAGCCATCCAATAAGACCGGCATTATTGGCCCGCCGTTTGAACGTTATTGCCGGCGTCAGCTGAAAAGTCAACATCACGATGTCATAATATTAGAATATGAGCCAATTTCTGCGTGTGCTGCTTTTTGGCGCTGTTCTGACCCCAATTCACGCGCCGATTTTTCAAGTTAGAGAGAGAGTAATATATGTGCCAGGCACAATATTAGAACTATCTTTTCGTCATTAAACCATGCCCCACCGCGGCGGTCTAGTGGCTAAGGTACTCGGCTGCTGACCCGCAGGTCGTGGGTTCGAATCCCGGCTGCGGCGGCTGCATTTCCGATGGAGGCGGAAATGTTGTAGGCCCGTGTGCTCAGATTTGGGTGCACGTTAAAGAACCCCAGGTGGTCGAAATTTCCGGAGCCCTCCACTACGGCGTCTCTCATAATCATATGGTGGTTTTGGGACGTTAAACCCCACGTATCAATCAATCAATCATTAAACCATGCACAGCTCGTTGAAATGCATAATCGTTGGTTGAAGTTGTGCAAGGTAGACTTTTTAAGTGAGAAAAAATTACCGATCAAGTTTCTCTGTCAGACGTGACGTCCGATGCGGTGCTATCCGTACGTTGACGAAGCTGCTGCGGATACCGCTGTCTTACGCGTGCATGTAGGCGTCGAATATCTGACGCAAATCTTATCGTATCATGTGTCGGGCTAGCTATCTACGCGACCTATTCGAATCTGTTTTGCGTTCACAGCACAGTACTGTTAACGGCATTTGCTGCTGCTTGACGTGTGGGAAGAGCGGGGGTCGTCAGTTGCGTTATGGTGACTGAATCATACAACATATGCAGTTGCCGTGATCTAACACACAGACGCGCGTGCGCACACACGCACGCGCTATATTCATGCAACGACCACACGAATTCCCAACAACATCGCAGCGAACGGTTGGTAAGGTGTTGCGGAGTGTGTGCGCGTCGTAGGGCACCCTGTCGGTGCCCAGCTCGTTGCGAACGCGAATTTCGGCGTGGAACGCTTCTTTTTTATGTACTTTTTTACATGTGCCCAAAACGGCAGACTGCGCGATACGAGAAGTACGACACACAAAAAAAGAAGAAACGTGAATGCATAGGGCAAATCGTCAATAACAAAAAAAAACACGCACACTCACGCCACTGCAGTGGCGTGAGCGTGCGTGTTTTTTTTGTTATTAACGAAGCACATGTGCTTCCATAAAACATGACAGCCAAGAATGATGAAGTATTCATTTACATACAAATTACTATGAGTTGCTGAAACTCACGCAAAAGAACATAATTTTCTTCCTTGGATATTGATCGAGTGCCTTGGAATTATGCTATGTGAATTTGACACATCAACAGTGCATTATGATTCCCACCATAAGGGGCCACAATCTTGGCAAGTAATAGAAGTACTCTTCCCACCTGATGTGCACCTAACGTAAAGAGGCCTTGTTTCTCAAGTTAGCAATATATATTATATATATATATATACATATATATATATATATATATATATATATATATATATATAACCACTGGAAAAATATACCAGGTGTAACCAGAAAAAGGCGCACCTGCAGTTTTAAAGTTTAAAAGAAGCAATGACATGCCAACCACCCAAAATAGAACGCCCGAGAAAGGATCATCAATCAGTATTACAGCAGCTAAAAGCCTGCTAACAGCTGAAGGTAGTCATGCTGCTCTTCCATTCAAGTATAGTGTACACTGAGAAAAGATAATGAAGATACACCATCAGCAAATGACAAAATCAATACAGACAGAGCTTTCTCTTATAATACAAAAAGTCTTTAGCTGAGGAGGCAAATAAGTCATTGGCACACAATAAGTGCACAAAAAAAAAGCTGTCGCACGAGGCTGTCAGCGCTTAGACAAAACAGGCAAAAATACAGTAGACTGAAGAAGGAAAAACCCATAGCAAAAGGTACCATACTCCTGAGTTCTTGCTTTGCGTGAAAATGAAGCTAGCGTGAAGTTGAACACTAGATTAAAGCACCACAGTCTACATCTGGAAGTCAATGCTTTAGGAATAATACAAAGTACTGAAGAAGCATGCAAAGAGCATTCCTGTGAAGGCAAATATAAAGAAAGATAGAAAGCTCTGTGGCCCTGAACAAGACAACACCACAACCAATCGAAGAGCCGTTCGGACACACCAGCAGTTCTGGCCAACACTAAAAAGTCACAAAAACATACCTTTAATGCCTTTTTTGCAAGAGAACTTCAAAAGAAATGTGCATACACCAATGCCAGAAGTATCGATGGAAGCTATTACTCATATTCAGCTCTTCATTCAAACACTGACAGAAGATACTTGTACCTGGATGCTTAATTACTTTAGTACAAGTCAATAGCGTCGACGCCAAGTGGCAAAAAAGTTATGATGGAAGACTACAATGTGATCAAATGCACACGTCAACCACCAACCAAGGTCCTATGCTAGAGTGAATATCGCAAAAAGTCTTGAACGCCTAATGTCACTGGCTCATACTCAGCGTTCTCAATCAAAATCTTGACCTCCCACACAGCATATTATTTCAACAACCTGCCACCTCTCACCATGCATGTCATGAAACAAGCTCGAGTATACACAAATCCTCCTCACCGTTAGGTAGTTAGATAGCTCCACTAGTGCTTCACTCTCAAAACACATAGACCAGGGCCGTAACTAGACGGGTAGTGAGGAGGTTCTGAGCCCCTGAAGTATTCTCATGCTCTGAATTTTTGTCAACAATAGCTTAATCTGGGCAAGTTGGTTCATCGTGGTTATGTTCTAGTAACAGTGAGAGAAGTTAAGGAAGAGACAAAAAGGACAGGAAAGAGCGCTGACTGCCAACTAAATTTTATTGAAGGTACTACGCCCACTTTTTTACAGAGTACAAGAACAGTGCTCATGCACAACGACACATGTGAGACCATGATAATATAATCTTAACTGAGAAAAGAATACTCTCTCTCCGAATGGATGAGTGAAGGTATACTGATGCACTGATCCATGGCTTTCCTGACAAGAAAATGCTTTCACAGTCTCTTTTTCATTTCTTGTTCTTGCTTTTTTCAAAAACAGTGTTTTATGAAACATAGAACTGCACTTACATTCTTTACACGCCATTCTACACGCCATTCTTAACATTTTAAGCATGCTGTCTTGCTCAAACATTGGGGCATTGCCCAGTTTGTCTGATGTTTACGTTTCCACGTGTCAATAGTATCTCATACACAACATTATATTGGCATTGAGTATACCTATTCTCGTGACGAATGATGAAATAATGGCTATTCCTGTTGCTTTTTAGTACACACACTTTTGAAAACTTGCAAGGGATGGCAAATAACAAGATAAAATCATATCGGCTCGCTATTTTCTTTATATTGTGAAACACCTTATGTACGTACGGTATAGCATGCAAAGATCTTTGGTCATTGTGTTTTTATTTTGGTCCTGTCTTGTTTAACTTGACTTTCTGCAGGAGGGTTTAGCACACGGGTGTGATGGTGCTGTTGGGATATCCAGCATCCTTTAGTCTTTTAATCTGGTTTTTAACGCTTACCTCATCCCTGTGCTCACATGACTTCTGAAGGGTGGCCTCAATGCACGTGGTGGCAATTCCTCTGTGTAAATTGTGTAAATGTGTAATTATGTGTTATGATGTACTAAAAAACATGTCCCAAGAATCAGAATAAGTGACAGTAGTGAAAGTTTTTGTCACTGCCCTTATACAAATACCAGTTTATTTGTTGCCTCCTGCAGTATTTTAGGGCCTCTTATATAGATAGGATGTTGTCTCACTTTTATTACATTTTTGTATTCATGATGCCATATGCTCAGGAGGTAGAATGTCGTTATTTTCTTTCTAATAACTTCTAGCTTCTGAGCAAAGATGTTTCAGAAAAATGAAAAAAAGGCTAGCATAATATTAAGACATGGGAAGAAAGCAGAGTTTATCAAAAATAAATGCATTAGTTGGGAATGAGAAAAAAAGATGGATGACAGGTCAGTAATGTCAATTAATTTATATTAGGACACATGAAATGTAGCAGAGGGTGGCAGGTGATTAGTTCCAATGAGATCGAGAAATTATCAGCCATAATATAAAATTGGCTCATACAGGACAAGGAACATTGATTGGGCTTCCACCCTGCAGTGGATATAATATAGGCTTAACACTAACAATGAGCAAAACCTGTGAAATTAATGCTCCATGAAATCAGCTGTACTGCACAGATTGCTGTGCTAGACTTCCCATTTTGCATGTTTTTACCAGCTTATCCTGCTCGCTGTTCAGACACAAAGCTTCACCAGAAAAACAATGTTATACTTGGTGAGGAAAATGCCAGTGAATCCAGTGTTTTATCTACACCTTTCCTTGCTTAAGTCCTCCTCCAAACTATACGATTTTTCTTGAAAATGTTCTGCTTACAGCACACCAACTGATCAAGTGAAACAACTTTATTGGGGTCCTGCAGGACGCGCCCTGGTATGCAATCACCATTTCACTTCACGTTACAACATACTGGTGGTAAAAATATTCTCTGGCAGGGTACAGAAGTGCATGCACTGAGCTAGCTTGTGCAGCGCGGTCTATTCCAGAAAGCTGAACCTATGCTTGATACAGAATTTTGTAACCACACGATGCTTGCACAGATTAAATGTGGCCACACATAGCAACTTCTGAGCTTTTTTATGAAATGATCTCGAAGTATCTGAAAACATTTGTTTTTTTGTTTACTTCATAGTTCCCAGTGAAATATTTCTCTTGTTCCTCTCATTGAATAATGGCATTTTGTGTGACTAAGGTGTTCCTAATGCCTCACTATGAGATCAGAAAAACAATTCTCCTTGAAATTGCTTCACAAGCATTTCCTAAGATATTGAATGACACTGCTTGCACATGTACAAACATTTGCTAGTTTTATTGAGGGTTGATGATAAAGGGAATCAGTTGGTGCATCCAAGCCAGACAGAGATTGACTGGCCCTGAAAAGGGCCGTTAGTTATATATCTTGCAGCTTGTTCCAGGTAGACAGGGCTTCATTCTGTAGAAATGGTAACTCATCACACTGGTTCCCCAGCATGAAGAACATAACTTGATGCTAACACTGACTCAGATGTTCTGAAATGTCATAGAGGGTACATGAAGGCTGGGTACATGAAGGTTACTGTTATACTAACTGTACAGTCATTGATTGATTGATATGTGGGGTTTAACGTCCCAAAACCACCATATGAACTGCTGTACAGTCAGCATGCTTGCGTGATATGTGCATAGCTGCATCAAAGCTACGTGGGAGAATTGCGTGAACAGCTGAAAATCTCAATGGCAGCATAGCTTAAGAAGTCTGTCATCCCTTTTTTGCCAGTTTCCGATATCATCCTTTCCTTTTCATGCATCTTCTTTCAATATATCTGGGGTTTTAATTCCCAAAACCACGATATATTAATGAGAAGCAAATTTTGAACATCTGGTGTTCTTTAACATCTTCACTTGTTTGCAGCGCAACACCAGAAACACAGGACAGGGAAGGAGCAAAAGAGAAAGTAAAGACGGCGCCGACTCTGAAAAAGACGGCACTGACATCATAACACACACATGTGGTGATGTAAGCTGCCCAAAGAGTGGCCTCCCGTGAGAATAGTGAAGAATTGGGAATAGGATCTACCAGTAAGGGCTTTGTGTGCAATTCACAAACAGTGAAAAAGATCCACCAGGGGTGAACCACATGTACATGGTGCACTCTGGTTGAGAGAGAGCAGAGTAAAACAGATGTGCCAGACAGGAGAATATAAATGGTTTTGTCTGGAGCTGGTGCCAGACCGAGCTCTGATTAAGCGTAAGGAGAGTAGTGAGCGCCAGGCCAATCTGATCCCATTCCTGTGATGGGGTGCAATGTGATGACAGGTGCGAATTCCATTTTCTTTTTTTTCCATGGGTTTAGGGAAATAATTTTTCAGGGATCAGATGAAAATACCTCCGACATACATAATAACATGCTTATTCTTGGGCGTAGTCATGCCTAGCCACCAGATTGGGAGAAAAAGGAATGTTTCCCGAAATGTGCGATAAAGTGTTTGGTGCTACGCCTTGACGGAAGTATTGATAGGTGCTTTGGAAATCGGTACGCCATTTCTGTAATCGTTAAATATGCAACTGCATGTGCCACTGCTAGGGATAGCGTGACACTCTTAGCCATTTCGGGGTAAGCCGTTTTAATCTACATGAAGATGTTAATGAGCCCGTTCTCCATCACAGCAGTAGCTGTGGCCATTCCTTCAACTAGGCCTACTGCAGCGCCAACTAAACGTCTGCATGAATTTAGCGCTAGTACCGTACATAATAATCAGCACTGTGCCTTGGGTTCACTTCGAATGGTGTTGTGAATTCATCTTGCGTGACAATGGTTTAAGTTGCATGCGTGCCTTAACCATTACTGCAATAGGAGACCATGATTTATCGTCACGCATGGTGTTGCTTAGCTCGCTCCTCAGTGTTCGAAGCAGGTTCCAGCCTTGTGAGTGCCTGAGAGAGGCACAAGAGTTGATTTCTGCTCTGTGTTTCTATAATTCCCTAGCCTGTATTATACAGGAAGCGGATAGGTGCTGGTGTGCGTCAGCTGCCTCGGTGCGCTCTCAACCGCCTGCCTGGTAAGACTGATAGCTCATTCTATCAGCGCCTTGTCGTACTCCCTCCTCACACTGCGACAATGTCCTCCACTTGGAGGACATGATGACGGAACAAGATGATACGAAGCCCAAAACCGCAATGTTTGCAAGTTACAACCCGAGCAAACAATTCAACGGTGAGGCCAGAAAATCTACCTGACTAGGCCTGGAGCAACAAGCCAGAGGCCAGAGAGCATATTCTTGGCTGGATAGATGGATGGATGTGGCTGTACCCTTTAGATCGGGCGGCGGCTAACGCCACCTAGCCGTAATGCTTAGTGAACTAACCACTAGATTTATTTTCCCCTTTAAATAGTAAAGTTGGATGGGTACTTGGAAGTGAAGGGTTTAATTTTCAATCGTGTCTTTACTTTAGCCACCAATGAGATAACCTCCTTCTAGTTAAGTCTACCCGCTTAAAGTCTATTTTGCCCTCCCAGTCCCTAAACACCAGTGCTTTGAAAAACTCTGCGCCATCATCTTGAACTATAAGGTGAAGCCCTTTACAGAGCATTGTCAAGTGTTCGGCAGTTTTTTCTTTCTCTTCACACGCACTGCATACTGTGTCTACCCCTTCGTATTTGGCCCGATATGTCTTGGTTCGCAATACTCCCGTCCTGGCCTCAAACAGTAGAGAACTACCCTGAGTATTATCATAGATCCTTTCTTTGGCAATTTCCTGCTTAAAAGTTCGATAGATCTCTAGTGCAGACTTCTTAATCATGCCAATTCTCCCCATGTCAGTCTCCGTTTCCTGCAGTTCCTTTTTAACCGATAGTTCTTTCTGGTTTGGCCACCTGCTGTTTTCTAAGTATTTACCAGTCAATTTCCTGGTTCGCTTCCTCCATTTTGTTTTGACATTCTTCATGTACAAGCAGCTGAAAACCTTCATAGCCCAACGCTCCTCCCCCATTTCTCTCAATCGCTTCTCAAATTTTATCTTGCTGCTAGCTTCCCTGCCTTCAAATGATGTCCATCCCATATCACCTTGTACTCCCTGATTTGGTGTATTCTCGTGAGCTCCTAAAGCCAGCCTACCCATTCCACGTTGCTTAATTTCTAATCTTGCTTGAACTTCTGATCTCATGCACAAGACTGCATTGCCGAACGTCAGCCCAGGAACCATGACCCCTTTCCATATTCCTCTCACAACATCACACCTACTGTAATTCCACAGTACCCTATTTTTCATCACTGCTGCATTCCTGTTATCTTTAGTCGTCACGCATATTTCGTGTTCCCTCAGGTACTCGGTCCCATTGCATATCCATACGCCCAGTTATTTGTATTTATCTGTTATCTCTAGCGTGACTTCCTGTATTCTAAGCTCACTACCTTTGTTATCATTGAAAATCATGACTACTGATTTTTCCTAACTGAATCTAAAATCTAACCTATCTCCCTCATTACCGCAGATGTCCATCAACCTCTGCAAATCTTCCTTGTTGTCGGCCATTAGCACTATATCATCTGCGTAGATTAATGCTGGTAGTGCCTGATCAATGAGTTTTCCTTGTTTGACTAAAGAGAGGTTGAAGCCAAATTTACTTGCCTCTAATTTGGCCTCTAATCCTTGTAGGTACATCATGAACAAGAAGGGTGACAGTGGGCACGCCTGCCTAAGTCCACGTTTCACCACTGTGGGCTTGGATACCTGTTTTTTCCACTTTTTAAATACCTTGTTAGTTTTATAGATTTCCTTTAAACGATTAGTGACTCCATCTTTTACACCCAGTGTGTCTAGTATTCCCCACAAGTCCTCTTGAACCACGCTATCGTACGCTTCCTTGAATTTCTGCAGGCCGGTAGGAAACTTCACAGCGCAGCGCCTGATCTTGTGAAACGGCGCAGCCATGCAGGCAGGGCATTCAATTCCCTCCCTATTTTTTGTATACTACTGTCCTTCTGTACATCGTAGAACACATAACAGTAATGATAGCAAACAGATCATTGATTCGGGTAGGCTTGGTGTTTTTATTTAAAATGGAACAACGAGGAAGCTGCTGAAGCTCGTGCCTGTATACAGCTGCTTTATATGGAGATGAAACTTTAACGAAAAAAAAACGTAATTATAAACAGTAGGCTCATAACAAACAACATTTCTCTGAGGGTGCATGGAATATATGTCCCATGCAAGGCTATGCATTGCAGTCCTTACTGCATTAATTATGTACACGTACTGCAGGGCATGCAAGTGTATGCAGACACACGCTGACGAAATGACATTTTTTGCTACATACAAACGTGCACCGCACCAAATAAGACGCACGTGTTTGTATAGTCAGGGAACACTCGTGAATATTGATGAAATCACACAGCTGGCTTACAGTATAAAACAAACACAATCGCGAACAATAAAATGCGACGCTGTTTAAAGAGGCGGACCCAGGTTACGAGGAGAATTATCAGTATGGCATACACACCACGTGTCAAGCTTTTGCAACATCTAAAGAGACTAAATATGAAAAGTTGCCTTTGTAAGTTAACATGACAGTACCAAATGGAGAAGCCACACGAGAGAACAATTCATCGTGGGCTAAAGAATGTGTTTTAAATATTATACACAGCTTTGCAAGATAATATCGACGAGTTTTACTCGTCTAGGTGTGGGAGGTGTAGGCCTGATAAAATGCGATGTTGCTTCAGAGCCTTCCTTTCGTAATATTGCAATTTTATTCAACTCTTTCAAACGCGGCACCGTAAATTTCTACTGGGTGCTCGAACACGGCAAGCATGTCGCGGGGCAAAATCTTTGTAACATTTTATTACCGAAACAGCGATACTAGCAATGCTTGAGCTGCACTAGCTGTTTTCTAAATTGTAACCTCCTCAATCTCATCACTGTGATCAGGAAACGGAGAGGAAAAGTACAGCAGTAGTACGTAGAGAAATATTCAATTTCAAGCCCTTTAGCAATATCATCTAAACAAATTGCCAGTTCACTGTTGAATTCTCGATGGAAACAAACAGCTGATCAGGGGCGCAAGCTTGGCTTGGCACTGGCTTGGCCGTTCATACAGAGCCAAAAGCCGCTGCAGGAAACTGGATTGCGGATCGTATTGAGACAAAATATTTTATACATTTTTGTTTTCTTTGTTTCATTTCTCTAATTGTTCTTGTAATGGCGTGGACCGCGCTTCGTGATCTCATGTACCGGCGCACTGTTTTTAAGTTTAGTATGGCGCACGATAATACATGATTGCGTGCTTTAATTTAAAAAGGTTCGCGAGTATGGCAGCAACACTGCAATGTCGGGAAGAGGATAGAACCAGTAGCAGTTGCATGCCCGGGTGGAGCGACTGATGCCCAGATGGAGGAATGTCAACCCGATGCCTTTTGTGTTGGCCGTTCTGGCAGTTCCGCCGACTTTATAGAAAGAGACGACCCCGTCGCTTGTCCTCTTCTCTTTTCCTTCGGGCATCAGCGACAACATTGACGGACGACGTGTTCGACTTCACCGTGCACGTGAGTATAGGTTGGTTTTTCATTCGAGTGAATTCTTGTTCAGATTTTCAACTTGTCGACTTCATCCTGATCACCTGTCACCGGCAATAAGTCACATACGTGTGATATTTAGGTGAAATAAATGATAATGCACATTTTCTGCTCCATTTGCGTGACTTAGCTACACCAGGACATGAGGTAAAGCCTTTGTCGCCTAGCCACTAGCAGGCAAGATCGATCACTCGCATCCTTCAGTTCACGAATCAACGCGCCTGCCTTAAAATTAGTAAGCTGCTCGCAAAGAAATCTTACCGAGGCAATTTTGTTTTCTGTGAACAATGCACCGTAGGTTTGTCTTGAATAACAAAAAAAACTCGAAAATGAATGTCGCGACCTTTTAGAAAACGCCGTGTCTAAGAGCTAGACGCGGCGCATTTTGTAAAAGGCTCATTAAATTCAGTATTTTGTTCGTAGTTTCTGCTTGAAATTATTATTGTCTATGAATTTCATGGCCCAATCTTTCACTTTGGCTGAAAATCTCGGCGGCAAAAACTTTGTTCAGTGTCCCTTTAAGGGCAGGCGTAGATGCCATCATTTCAGTCGCAAATCTTTTTGCTAGTCGGTCGGCTGGTTAACAATAAGGGTACTAACTAGAGTTCCAGATTTCATCAGCAACACATCATCATGGCTTCATCAGATGCTGCATTATATAGGAGGGTTGCACGTGACGTCATCCGCTTGGGGCGCTAGCGGCGCCTGCCTCCGCCGCCATCTTTACGGTCCGTGGTGGCGCTCTCCCTTCAAAGCGGCGAGCAGCGGTGACAGGTTTTGTGCGCGACCGTGTGTACTCGGTGAAATGCGGCTGAGTGCCTACGCGCGTGACCTCCGGGGTCCTGCAAAAGTCCGCTACGAACAAAAGGTTCACCTTTGTGGTGGAATCGACCCGTTCGATTTTAGCAGCGATGAAGCTGTTTGTGACATGAAGTGCTATTCGCGCATCGAGTTCACCGACATTAAGGACTACCTTGTTGACGGTACAAGCTTTATAACAAGGAGCGAACTTAAAGCTTACAAATCGATGGATGCCCACAATTACGTTACTAGCGAATGGGTCCAACAGCTAAGAGTTCGAGACCTCGGATACGGCCGCCGCGTCGTCGTCGGAAACGTGAGTGGTGCTTGTGCTTCACATTCCCCTCGCAGTGCTCGGACAAACTTTTTCTCGCCGCGGTAGTGTCGCTTCATAAATTTGTGCGGAGGGGCTTCGCCGTTTGCAAGCACGTGTGGGGTGATAAAAGTGACATAGTTTGTGCTTGAGCCCAAGCCGCTTGCGCTCGAAAATGATCTTTGTTGCAGGGTCCAACGACGCGCGTCGGGCAGTTGCGCGCCCAGAGATCGCCTACGGTCTCCTAGCTGATCGACCAAAAGCGGCCGTGTACTCGCATTACATCCGGACCTCAACAGGTTGCCGTGTCCTAGGAACACGAGAGAACTAGCGATCGTGCTTCAAAACGAGTGCAGTTAAGAAACTTTTTTTTATCTCAAAACCTGTTAAACCTTAGGGTATCACTGTCGCGACTTTTAAAAGCGAAGCTTAAGGGTCCCCAAACTTTTCTAGTTTTGTTCTAATGCTACATTGTTTTTGCTGTTCTTATTAGAATGAAACAGCTGCCACCTGCTAATGTTGACTGATGCTGCACCGCTTTTTCAGGTTCGACACTCGCAGGCCGTCTCCGACAAGCCGTTAGAAGCCTGGGTGCTAACAAAAGAAGATGGAGAAATCTTGAATGCACATTGCATTTGCAAGGCAGGTCTCGGGGAGGCATGCTCGCACATTTCAGCGTTATTATTTTATGTAGAGGTTGTGGTGAGGAAGAGAGATGGCAAAGTATGCACCGATGAAGAGAATGCCTGGCTCCCACCCTATGTGAGGCATCTTGAGGGCAAGCGGTGCTCCGATGTTAGCTTTGCTTCGGCACGTGCTAAGAAAGTGTGCATGGATGCTGGCAAATCAAGCCATGCTTACAGACGACAGCGCAAGGCCGTTGAAAAAACTACGGATGCATTGTGGTCGTCATTTTTGGCAGCTTGTCATAGGAGCGGCAGCCGGCCAGTTCTGTTGTCTGTGCACAGCACATATGCGGCAGATTTTGTTCCTGTTGCCATGAGATTTCCCCAGGCAATCTTGACAAACTTGTCGAAGGACGAAGCTCCAAGAACAGACACCGCTTTGAGAGAGCACTGTGCGGAAGTAATGAGGACCCTCAGCATTGAGCCACAGGTATTGTTAGCGGGCATACATTTGTGTTTGTGTTGAAAATGTGGGCTTCATGTAAACTTACACAAACCAGTCGTGATATTCTGTAACCCCATATGCATACATCTTATTCTAATTGCAGGTTACTACCCTGGTTGAAGCCGAGACTAGAGAACAAGCGAAATCTACAAAATGGTTTGCTTTCCGGGCAGGTCGCATCACAGCATCGAATGCAAAAGCTGTATGCAGGACATACATACCTAGCCCTTCAATCTCCCTACTGAAGCAGGTCTGCTATCCTCAAGAAACACAGTTCTGGTCCCCTCAGACTGCGTGGGGTAAGGACCATGAAGAGATAGCACGAAAGGCATATGCAAGTGCCTCGGCGAGCATTCATTTGAACTTCAAGTGCGACGTTTCAGGATTGCAAATTTCGCAAGAGCAGTCATTCTTGGCTGCTACACCAGACGGCCTTGTCAGTTGCACATGCTGTGGTGACGGGGTGCTCGAGATCAAGTGTCCATACAATGGGCGCGACGGAACCGTCAGAGAGCTGGCTACCTCTCCATCTTCGTGCATAATATTGCAGAGGGGAGAGCTGAGGCTTCGTACAGACCATGCTTATTACTATCAGGTCCAGTTACAAATACTTGTATGCAAGAAAAATTACTGCGACGTCGTCGTGTGGACCACGAAAGATTTTGTCACACTAAGAGTGTACAAGGAACCCAACATGTGTAAATCAATGGCAGAGCGCTGTCAGGTGTACTTCGAGCGTGTTGTGCTTCCTGAACTTTGTTTTAATTATTGGACGAACAAAGCCAGTGTTGACGCATTAGAAGAAGAGGTTCAGGACACTGAAACACCCAGTGACCTCCTGTACTGCATGTGCCAAAAGCCAGAATCTGGCAAAATGATTAGGTGCGACAGCGGCTCATGCAAGTTCAAATGGTTTCATTTTGAGTGTGTGAACTTGCAAAGGGCTCCTCGAGCAAAGTAGTATTGTGTAGAATGCAAGAAGCTGCTTAATAAGGTGTGATTGCATTCCGCTGTAATGACATTTGCAAAGTGTTCATTCATATGAGCAACATTTCACCTCTAAATGAAAGTGCTACAAAATAAAGTATAGTTTGTATTGCACTATTGTGGTGACTGAAGTTGAAAAAGCTTTCTTGGTATCTGTCTTAATAGCTGCAATTTTATTGCGTTAATAATAGACAAGGCACGAAAAGTGCACCGAATGTGTTCACTTGAAATGCCATGTCTCTTGACATGTAGCAAAGAACGAGTAGCCCAGTGAAGTGCAGTGAAAAGGAAAGCAGGGACCTTTATTACAACGATGGATTATACACAACTATGTAAACAATATATCTGACAGCAGCATGAACAACAATAGAAAAAATGACGAAACTAAAAGAAAGAGTATGCCTACGGCACATTTGAGGGCTTTGCACAATTAACCAAAAGGAACCAGAGAATCGCAGAGGTTGACTAGCGCTGCGCACACAAATGTTATTTTGTCAAGCACTGTTGGTCCGTTCTCATCTGCAGTGAGCATCTCAACTGGTAGTGTATGCTTCAGTATGCGAAACTTGTTCCACAGCAGACCTATAACCCTTTCGACATGTATGCGCACGTTGGCCACCCTGCGTGTTCTTTCTACTTGGAAAGCCGAAAGCTATGGTTTGCCTTTTGTGAACGCAGGCGTTACTAACCTAGCGGAACGTATTCCCACAGAGTCTGATATTGTGAAGCCCCTGTCCGCTAGAACCATGTCGCCAGGCAAAAGATTGTCGAGCCCTTTACTGCCTTCCGTTATTGCCTTGTCACTAGTGCGGCCACACCAGCCACGTGACATGAATGTTACGTTTCCTTGAGGAGCAATGCCAACGAGAAATTTCACTGTGTTGTGGTTTTTATAAGTTGACCACGTCTGTCAACGAGAGATCATTGATGAAGGCCGTTCAATAAACACTTCAAAGCAGTCGAGTATGACAACTACATCTGTGCCAAATGCTTTTCGAAATACCATTGGCATTGTTTTACGCAAGACGTCACGTTCTGGCCACACTACTGCTCTTTCACGACGGACAAAAGCCGCATCTAGCCACTTGTTGAACACCCTCGAGATTGTGGCGCGGGAAACATAGAACCTGTAAGGAATTCGTGTAGTTAGCAAGTTACCAGAATAAAAACAAAGTCGAAAGCAATGTAAAATTTGATCACCTGTAAGCCAAATCATGCAATGGAACATTGAGACGGAGACAAATGAGGAAGACAAGCATCTCTTGGAACTTCGTCAAGCAGTTCAGGCTTGTATGGGATATGCCTCGTTCTAAAACCAGGAAGAGTGCCCATAACAGATTAAAGTTAGGCATCCCAGTGTAAAATTGCAGCATGTCTGGCTTCTCTTTGAGGTATTCTTCAGACAGGATGCGAGTTCGAAGTTGGCCTTTGGTGTCAACCAATTCCGAGATAAGGCGGTTATTTTCCTCTTCAAGCAGCTTGATTTGCAGCATTGTCAACTCTGTGGTTTGCCCAAAGTCAGTCCTCCCTGAAAGATTTACAAGTTAGTAACGTCGAGACGCTGTTTTTTTACACATAAAACTGCTTGGGTCTAAAGTTTTCATGTGAATAAAATTGCATGAAACGTACCACTAATGCTGCATTCCTCCTGCATGGCCATCTCGGGCTCTTCGCTGTTGTCTCCACAATCAAGTGGCGTGAGAGGTATGCTGTCATCATCTGAGCAGGCTTGCAGCGGCTGGAACGGCTTGTGTTTCTTTTGCAGCCTTTTCAAATGCCTTGTGTGTCTGTAAAAAGTAGAATTTGGTCATTAACTACAGCCTGCACATAAACAAATCAAGACATAAAAATATGGTGCTTTCACATTAACTAAGAACTAATGAGCGTTCTTTGGCAATCCTACCGGGACGCTGAACTGCCACTTTCACTTGGATTTCCATATCCAAGATGAAGAGATGGCGCCCAGTCCGGATCGGCTTCAGCCATCGCGTAAGAAGGGCGTCCTGCGAAATGCAAAGAGCGGCGGTGATATCATCGTTAATGTGCTTAGCTGACCGTTCCCTCAACAATCAGCGACGCAGTGCGCTCTCGTCTAAACGATGCGTAAGCAGTCAGTAACACGCCGGCCCTACCTAGAATGAAATCCGCTGCTTTAATTGGATGCACGTTTTGTGAACGGGACAAAAACTAAGTGCTTGACATGAAAGCGACAGTAATTTACCAAGCTGTTCAAGCGTGCAGTTGCAACTTTTACTGCTCTGATGCGCTTAACTGACTGCTTCGTAAGCAGCGATCCCGGACGTAGCGCACGCGCTCGTCTCCTGCTGGTAAACACGTTGCGAAAACGTTTTTCAACACGGCATACAGCAAAAGCCAACGTCTTTGATGTTGCATAGGTTCTGAAAACTTACCGGAAATGAAATATTTACTGCACACGCGGTAGTAGGTTGCCGAGACATCCAAGTCTTTTCGATTGATGCGTCGGAGCCACTCCGCTCTTCGTCGCTGCGTGACGTCTTTCGTGCGCTTGCATTGGTTCACAATAACTTTAGGTATGGAAAAAAAGCCGACATCAGACGCGTTCTCATCACTAGGCTTCTTTTTCGAGTGGTTGTAGCAACCAAATACGGCACAGTTCACCATTGCTGGACCTCAAGAATCTCGCACAGACGCGCACCCACGATCACGTTCATGTGACTGCTTGCCGGGCCGGCCGGGCGAGGGGAACCACAAAGATGAACGCGCTGCCTTTTCGACGCTCGCGCCATCTCGCGGGCCACGCCCATGTGCAACCCTCCTATACATTCTATCCTTGTTTTTAAATAGGTGTACCGTATGGTCCACTGTTACAGGAAACAAGCGAGCTCATGGACAGTGAGCCATGTGGTGCTAACTGGCAGCGAGGCTTGTGAATTCGACGCATGCGCATAGAATCGGGGTGCGCCCAGTTTTGTCTGCCATTTCTCCGCCTGTACGCATGACAGCATTGGAAAGCGCATCCGTATTTTAGCTGCGCAATTTATCTAGCCCAGTGCCTCCTGCTTCAGGGATTTCCTGTGAGCACAAAAAATGCATGATTTTAATCGTTGCTGCAGTGTTTTGCAAGTTGTCACCGTAAAGCACATCATATTTTTCGCATAATGCTCGCTGCAACTAGCAAGTTTCGATGACTCAAAATGCTGTTCAGGTCTGATATAGCAAACATTTTAAGCTCGTCCTCGTGACCATGAAATATTGGTTTAATAAATAATGGAAGGCAGAGTTGGTATCAGTTGATTTACAGTGTGAAAATGAAAAGTGCGAAGGACCGTGCCTCGCAAGTAAGCTCCGAGAGCATGAGCAGAAAAGTAGCAGATGAGGATGCTCATGCGCTGCATTTCCAAATCTCACCAGCACTAATGCTTGACGGACTGCTGGCCACGCACTAGCGTGTTCTTTCTGAAACAGGACTTTGGCCCTGTAAGCAAGTTCTTGAAGGGCATAAGTAAAACGTCAAATGGGCCCCCTAAATGCACCCATCCTTGAACCATTGGGCTTATGAATTAGTGCCCTTTTCAAAATACAACTATTCTTTTCAAATACAACTATTCAAAATACATCTATTCTAAATACAACAGTGCACGAAGTTTAAAAATGGGAAAAAAGTCTTTAAAGGTCCCCTTTGTACATAGTGTTCTTGTGATGTCACTTCTGCCGTTGTCTCCCTCTCTCGCCATGCCCGGGTAACTCCCTGGGTACCTACGGCAGTTCACGTGCTGCAGTGCGGTTTGTTGGGGGCTCGTCATCTGTTGCTGTGAACGATGTGGAAGCATTGTGGTTTTTTGTTGTCTTACTTTAACGAGCTCATTGGATTAGGAAGGCCTCGCTCGTTCACTCGATACAAGACCAGATAATCATGATGTGCGACACATACACCAGCCACGGCGTACACCGGCTGCCCGCCACAACCTATGAGGGCCTATTATCTTGCTTTCACTACGAATTGCCTGGCCCAAAAACAAGTGAAAGCTCAAAATCTCTCGAGCCGCAATTTTAAGAGTGGATGTGCGAAGCGCAGCTGCTCCCATCGAAAACTAGTCGTGCAGAGCTAGGCAAGTTTACAAGAGATATAATATTATAAATATATTGTCACGGCCTACGCCACCAAAGTAGCAATGCCCCCCCCCCCCCCGAAGTGTTTTAAACAATGCTGATGTTGAGCTTGAGCCTCTTTGATTGCAATTTGTGGAAATAGTCGAGGAAAATATTATACAAGGCAGATAGCGACTTTGCGTGGTGTGTGCCGCGGTAATGCCAGTCATCACTTTATTTTTCGCGTATGCTTTGACACACTTTTCACTTTGTATTTTGCTTTTGTTGTACGCTATTGTACAGTGGAGTCACTGAACATGATAGAGACCGTGTATAGAATTAATTGACTAACTAAAAAAAATCCTGACGCCCAACTTGAACCGATCGGCTATACTTCAAAGTGAACTAATATTGTTTCTCATTCTTTATAGTTTGTTTCAATGCAATACCAAATCTCCGCGATCGCCATCACGATTTTAACCGCCTTCCTCGCCATCATGGTTTTAACTGCAGACAAGTTTGTATGTACAGTATCTTGGTAAGCTATATCTGTTTGCAGGTAAATACTTGGCTATGGCACTTACCCGTAATGAAGTTGCACCTGAAGATGCAAATATTGCAAAGTTTCTTCAAGTATATTTTGTTAATCTGCACCAGCCAAATACGCTGGTACTTTTAGAAAAATCAGAATGTGCGTTCTCAATTTTAGGTTATAACTTTCAGCGAAGAAACACCCTAAGCTCTGCTCCCTCTGCGTGGACTACTAAATCAACTTGCCTCACTAGCAGCTCATAATTCCTCAAACTTGCATCGTGAGGCAAAACTAAACGGGTGCAAGCACGAGGAGACAACATGGCAGTTGTAGGCGATAGATTCGGTTGGTGCCCGGGCATGGTGGTGGCGCATTTCGGAAGTGACGAAAAGGTGCTGCGAGATGCACGTGCACACTTTGTATAGTTGCTGTATTGGACAGCAAACTTTTTTTCTTATCTGGGCAGTTTTACCAAAGGAAGCTTCATCATATGGCGTGATAAATGAAGCGAATCCACAGGTTGAACCACATCATAGCCTCGCTGTGCTTTTGTACTTTTTTGCTCAAAATTTATTTGTACATATAAGTGACAACTTGCCAGTAATAAGGCAGCACTCGTTTCTTTACCGTATGATCATCTCCGGTGTGCTGCTGCCTCAATATTTCAAATTCTAAGCATTTACACCATTGTATGTTAACTTTTGCTTTAAAGTGAGACAAGCCACATGTGTATCGTAGATCAAGAAGCATGCCAGTTTTACGTACTTGCAAGGTAAACATCAGAAATGCACAGTTGATCAAAAATACTAGTTTAATGGTGCATCTACATAGCAGAGCACCTGTGGCACCTCGGGAACAAGATAATGCCACATATGTTACAACAGATAATTAAAAAAGACAGGGGACGTGCCGTGAACAAGTAGAAACAAAAATAAAATGGCATGTGGCAGCGAGCGAAGGCGGCAAGGGGGGGGGGAGCCCGTGGGACTGCAGCGGATGAACGTAGGGTGTGTGTTTAATATGTGGAAGAAAAAAAAAATTCAAAATTTTGGCGACTGAAATGAGGGTGACTTAGTGAGTGCGCTCATGACAAGAGTAAACACGGTTATTATTTTTTTTCAAATCTCTTTTGAAAGCCACGAAAAATCTGTATGTGGTGCAGCCTAACAGAAGGTCCGTGAAGGCAAATTATGAATTCGTCGTTGTACAAAGGCCTTTTTTTTTTCATGCGCACCATCCCCGCCGCGGTGGTCTAGTGGCTAAGGTACTCGGCTGCTGACCCACAGGGGGCGGGTTCGAATCCCGGCTGCGGCGGCTGCATTTCCAATGGAAGCGGAAATGTTGTAGGCCCGTGTGCTCAGATTTAGGTGCACGTTAAAGAACCCTAGGTGGTCTAAATTTCCGGAGCCCTCCATTACGGCGTCTCTCATAATCATATAGTGATTTTGGGACGTTAAACCCCACATATCAATCAATCATGCGCACCATAAATAGTGCTCAAAATTTAATTGCATATGTTGTTTTCATCCTCGCTGTATTCCGTGCTGTTTATGATGTAAAAAAAAAAAGCACGCTGAAGTGGTGCTGCTTTTGGGCAACAGTTGAAAATGGCGGGGTGCATGAATGCGGAATACTGCCGCTTACACTCAAATCACTCTTGTGGTCACCTCCCACTGTTTGCAGCATGTGTTGTGTATACACAGCTGCATATTTCCTAGCTAGAAAAATTTGATTTTAGGTGTTTCACGCCATTTTTCATGTAACTATTCCACAATTACACACACTGATCAGCAGGCTTTCAATTGCGCTGAAGGACACAGGTGCCATAAAATTAATAGTAGATACTTTCAAGAAACCGTATGTAAAGGCCGAAGCTTCATGCGTACATACATACACACACACCATATTGTTTTTTGTACTTTATGAAAGCTGCGAAGGTCTCATGTGCCTCTAAGCGTAACCTGTCTTATTTATTCTCCATCACCGCAAAAGTTTTGTGAGTTTCAAATAAAAGTACTTTGCGCATGGCCACGTTTGGGTAATTTTTTGTGTAGGTGTTATTTGAGCAGCCTACAGTGTTTACTTTATAAGCCTGTATGTATATGTTGCATTATAAGGATGCAGAATGTGTGTGGCTGTACAATATAGATGAAGTGTAAAAATTGTGTCTATTGTAGTGTTCTTGCAACCAATCTTACCCCCGTATTCTAGAACGTCCCTCCACTCAACGCTTCACCTTCACTTGAGATGGCTGGTGGGAGCGCCGTCTCTAAGCAGAGAAAGTCGCTGCATGTCAGCAATAATCTGCTGTGATTCTCAAGTAGCGCAGCGTCGCTTTCAAACGAGCAGCGGCACAGTGCTCAACTCTGTCAAGTGAAGGGTGAAAGTCGAGTCGGGGAGCGTTTATGAATATGGGGGTTAGTTTTGTTGCCTTGTTAACCAGCCATTAACACTGGATTGATGCTACTTTGCTCTAGCTGTACAGTGCTCTCCAAGGCTCAAGGAGGCACCGCAAGGGGAAGGCTCGGAGCAAACCATGCGTGAGTTTCCTTTCATTGTTACACTATGCACGTATTAAGTGATAGACTTTAATGTATGCTATTGTATTGTGCAAGTTTTTGGGGACATACAACTTCCAACACTTATATGTTCTGACGAAAATCACGCAAGAATGAGAGAAGCTTGTGCAAAAATTATGCAAGACTGTAAGAAGCTTTTGCAGAAGTCTGTGAAATGAAGTTTTGAAAATTTGTGGCAATGTGTCATTGTACAGTGGTCAACAGTCTTGCTCAGCATGCTTGACTGCAGGGCTCCCGTCTGCACAGGCGCATCTACGGAGTGCCTGATGCATGATGGGCCAAATGTCAGCCTGCACACTGGTGCCTCTTATCCCCGTTTGTCTGTTACATCAGTGTCTCTTGTAAAGGGGATCAACTGTGCTACCTTTTTTTTTTCGAATGTAATGAGTTCTTTTTCCAGATTATTGTTGTTTTAAGGTAGAGCCTCACATTTCTATCAAATACTGAAGATTCTATTTTCCTTCTAGATGCTATGAAGTCACTCCTTGTGTTACAATAGAGTGAACACTGTTATGAGAAAAGCTACTTTATGGAGTTAACTCACTCCATATTGACTTAACACACAGAGTTGGTGAAAACTACACTCCATTCCAGCTGCATTAGGAATAATATTCATTTGCATATTTCTGTTTCTTTGTTTGTTTGTTGGCTGGAGGTTGGAGTATAGGGTGGCCAGAGGCACTGTGTAGTCTTTCTTCATCTTCCAATTTTGTGAACATCAATCGATAGCCGTATGGGAAGCAGCGAGCATGCTGAAACAGCGGTGCAAGCATGCAAGATGTTCACCATTGCAATGCAGTCAGTTGCTGTGAGCAACCCGCTGCATACAATTAACTGCGAGTGGTGAACTAAGGCTGCACTAGGTGTGCCTCCTGGAAAGCTGCAATGGTAAAGTGCCACAATCGTATAGTAACATGGATAAAATCGCAATTTGTTTGTTGAATAATTTTGCAATAGAATCAATGGAGCTTTGAATAAATTTGTGTATCTGCCTGGTTCATCAAAGCTACAGAGTCAAATGCGGTATGTACTCGCATATTATGTGTACTTTTTTTGGTCGATCCGGTTATGTGCGAAGCTAGTAGGAATCGCTGGCCTAAAAGCCCAACTGGGAATGGGAATATATGTTGCAGGCGCTGTCACAGCTGTCTCAAAGCGGATTGTCATTTGTTTGCGAAGCCTGTTCAAATGCCCCCATTTTCTTGAAGTTCTTCCGAACATTGCTCACAAAAACCAGTTCCCACGACAAGGTTATACCAGAGAACATAAGTACTCTCCAATAATTGTCGGGAACCCAACGCAAAGTAAGATGCAGACAAGGAAGCGCGATGCCAACACAGTGCTCTGTGTGTCGCCCTTCATGTGTGTGTGTCCCCATTCCTTGTCCCAGTCTTCTATTGCGTTGTGTTCCCTCCGATATCTAACCAACACACCCAAGCTTCTATGCTAAGTCTTATTCAACGCACTCTTCTGCTGGCTCCCATACTGAATATTGCATGTCGAAGAACTCCACGCTGATGTGCTTAGCGGTAGCACGGTTTCAGTTTTCTTCGGTAAGCTTTATAACAGCAATCTGCCTCGTATATAATTATTGTAGCCTATTACAGGAACGGTAAAAACGCAATGGCCAGATGGCGAAAACCCAAAAAAAAAAAGAAAATGAGTGCGAAAACCTGCCTCATCTAGTTGATGTGACAGGTCCCTTGCACGCGTTCAACATCTGTGCTGTGTCTCGGGAATACATTCTTGCCGTGGAAGAGGTGGAAGATAGGAGGCAAACCTTTAGGCATTCGGACTACACATAACAGGTTACGGTTTTCAAGTTCGATATTCTAGGGAAAGCATAAAAATCATGGAAGAAGGAACATTGCACTCAGCCCATTTTGTGTAAGACTGCACTCGCCTGGTCGACAAGAGATGTGCCTGACCAGAGCATCATGAAGTCAAATGTGTCTGTGTGTGTGCTGGCAGTGGCTCGGGCTGGTTGGGGAGGGCAAAGTATGCGAGCAAAAAGTTTCTTGTAGTAAAGCAGGCTGGCTAATTATACTGGTGAGCAAATTATGTGAGGATGCAAATTGTGCGAGTAAATATAGTATGTACTCTTGTATGTTTCAGCTCTGTTGCTACGGATCCTGCGGATCGAACTTGGCATCCGGCAGCAACAAAGAGAGGTTCTGCAGGAGGTGCGACAGCTGAAGCTCGAGGTACGGCTCTTGTCCGTGCCCTCAGCACGCCCAGCCAGCACAGCCCCCTTCTGACCTTCCCCGGCTGCCTGCTGGTACAATTGGAGACGTGGAGGCAGCAGAGGCAGCTGTGCAGAGTGAAGCTGTGGCTGCGGCTTTGGTGTGTATTTCTTGATTTTTAATATGCCTATGTAACATGCAGAAATTTAGTACTGCTTTAAGATACTGTGTTTCGTGAAACAAGCTAGCCAGGTAATCTCATGAGCCACTGTATTACAGTCGAATATGAATAATTCGTACTCAAAGAGGCCAGAAAATTTGTTCAAATTAAAAGAAGTTCAAAATAATGAAAGGTACCGTAATTACTTGAATCTAACACGCACCTTTTTTCCGGTTAAGAGAGTTCATGAATCGCATGTGCGTTAGAATCGAGTACGAAAAAAATGAATATGTCATTCTATTGCCATCGCCACTTACAAAATGGCCGCCCCCTACGTGCGTCGGCATGGCGCGTCGGTCATTTCTGCCTATGTGTTTCCCATGTGCGGTACTTCATACGTGTGCTGAGGAGTTCGTCATCTTGTAGTACATTAGCATCGACGGCATGGTAGGGGCCGACTCCAAAAATTCGACGAGTGCACCACAATGCCGCTTCTAAAAGAAAAGTCATCGCGTGTGCCGGAACGGACAGAATCGGGCCGCATCGCGGTCATTCGAAGTTCCCGAAACGTGCGTGCGGGACTGGCGGAAACAAAAGCAGGATATTGTCGACAGCAAAGATTCACCCAAAGGCTTTAGTGGACCACAGCAGGGTCGGTTTCCACAAATTGAAGAGCTGCTCGGTGAGTATGTGATTAAGCAGTGAGCGGCACAGCGGCCCGTGACGACAGAACTGCTCCAAGTGCAGGCTATGCAGTTAGCCCTTAGAAAAAGGGCTAATGCAGAGCCATTTTAAAGCGAGCAGGTGCTGGCTAACGAACTTTATGAAGAGAAAAGGCTTTTCCCTCCGAAGGGCGAACGGGCATATGCCGGAAGTTGCCGGAGGAGTATGAAGAAAGCTTCAGAGTCTTCAGCGGTTCCTCCTAAACTTGCGGCACAACAACGGCTACCTGCTTGGGCAAATCGGGAATGCCGATCACACGCCTCTTTACTTCAACATGCCTGGCACCACAACCGTCTAGGAGAAAGGGGCGAAGCAAGTTTGTGTACTGATATCGGGCGACGGTAAAACTAGAGTGACAGCAATGCTCCGTTGCACGTCAGATAGGCATAAGCTTCCCCCGTACTTCATATTTTAAACGGAAGACGCTCTCAAAAATTGTCGTTTTCCCGAGTGGTGTGATCAAGCGGGCCAACGTGAAAAAAGGGTGCGCGTTGCAACCGATGTCTTGTTTTTTTTTTTTTTTTGTCGTGGAAACCGGGCGCGCATTACAATCGAGGGCGCGGTAGAATAGAGTAAATACGGTAATTGAGCGGAGGGCTCACCATGCAGTGATGCATGTGCATGGAGAAGTTTTATTCACAAATTACAGGACATCCGTCATTAATTAAAGTAGTCAATACATGTCTGTACACGTTGGCCTTGCAACGAGTCAACAAGTTTTGCGTGCAGTTTGCAAAGCATTTGTACTTCGGCTTCAGTATTCTCCTGGCAATAGAAGTTGCGCGCGGCAATGTCCAGTGCTGACACTCTTTGAAGACAACTGTGTTTCCACTGTTACCATCTGCGCTGCAGCCGGAGCGTGGCCAGCACATGATGAGAAAGGAGGAGCGTCTTCACCTGGAGAAAAGCAGATAGGCATTCGAGAGAGAAACACTCCGCGGCAGCTTTTTTTTTTTCTCTTCATGCGCGGTGTTGAAAGGAGAAGAGTCTCTACATAGCAGGAACGAAAAACAGGGAAGCGTGACACCGGCGCGTTGCAGATCGGCATGAGAGAGAGCCCACTCTCTGCGACAGCTTTTTTTCCCTCTTTCTCTTCGTGCGCAGTGTTAAGAGGAGAAGGGTCTCTACGTGGCAGGGACGGAAAAAGCCGAAGCGTGGCACAGGAATGTCGCAGATTGGCATTTGGCAAACATTCCACCGCAGTCTTTTCTTGAGGTGTCTGAAGTGCCACCGCAGGATTGGGCGGGGTGCTGAGAGCATTTTCGGAGCGCGGTATAGCTTTGATAGGACCACAGCGTCAGTTCGAATTAAGTGTGTTGGAATTAATGAGATTCGACTGTATTTACTATAGTCTGTGAAGTCCGAGTGAACTGTCCTAAGCTAGCAGACGATGTAGGCGGCATCGTGTGTTTGATGGGCAGTGACTAGCAATAGCCTGCTTAAAACAGACATTCAGTAATTTTGTTCATTTATCACCCTATTTCGTGTCCGCTGCGGCTCTCTCTACTTTGAGCTACAGTTCACCCTGCCTTGTGTTAGCCGATTTCTTACTTTTTTAAAAATCTAACATGCACCCCATTTTGCAGGGTGAAGAAAAATGCACCTTTGTTTATTGTGATGAGATTTCTAAAGCGACATGCCTCTTTGTTGGCTATCACAGAAAAATATAAACAGCAAATGGTGCGACCATCTAGTGCGACCTTTATTTTTCTATCAGTTTCATCTATGACCAAGATTTGGTCGCTCTAAGGTTGCCTCTTAGTACGCCTTGATCATGTTCATTTATCTTGTTGTGCTCTGCTTACAATGCATTGATTAAAAACATGTCCTAGCTTCTTTTTGAATTCCACATACTTTATCGTTTTTCACCTGTAGAAGCTACTCCTGGTCAACATTCAGGCAAAGACATTGTAACCTCAAAGAAACGTGTATTGGAATTTGAGCACTGTACAAAGTAATTATACTATTTCATAGCTAGAATCAATATTTATTAAGGGTTATAACAGTGTTGTATTTGATTTCATAACAGCAAAACTGCATTCAGAGAAGGACTCTGAAAGGTTCTCACACTGAGTGTGAGAGGGCTGATGTGGAAACCATTTTAGGTCAAGTGAGTTGAAGTTAGCGTAAAAAAACAATGAAATGTTGTGATGCCCGAAAATTCAAGTTGTTGTTTTCAGTGTCCTCTTCTTGCAGATTTTTATCATGAAAACATTTCGATGTGCTGTTGCGTTTACCCCATCTATGCTTCTTGCATTTTTTTACAGCGCAAGCACCTCCTGCAGATTGGGGGACGTGGCCTCCGAGAAATTGGTGTGAATGCCATGAAGGCTGTATTGGCACATGACGTGCAAGTGCTGTACAGCCTTCATGGCAGAAAAGGGAAAAGGGCCTTTGTGAACCTGAGGCTCTGTAGATTAGTGACAGGTTTAACTTGTTCATTGTTTTATGTGTGTGTACCCATGTGTATTCTCTGTACTGCAGTGCTTCATGTGTACTATGGTATTTCTGTTCTTGTATGCAGATGTCATCTGCCAAAAAGCAGGGTGCGACCAGGCGGAGGCCCTCAACTTTATTAAGAGGTGGCTGCCAGGGTCTGGTGATCGCTGTGGGGGCAGGAAGCGGCGCTTCAGAGAAGCATTTGTTGTGGAGCAGCCCGATGATCCCCACTCTCAGAGTGCAGATTATCGGCTGCTCGCGGCAGCTGGCTTCCTGCCCAGCCACAGCAGCCAGGGCCTTGACAGCACCACTGCCACTGTGCCCCCAACGCAACCTGACCTGCAGTAGAGCGGGCCTTTTTTAGTTGTGTATATATATTTTTCAATGTATACATTTTTTGTTGTACCAAATAAATAAAAAAACAAAGAATAAATGGTCTGCAGACTGTCGGTGGTGCACTGTTCGGCTAGCTTATGCTGATTTGGAAGCACCATCACCATGTTTTAGTTACAAAAAATGCTCTAAACTGTATGAATATTCTCGATTATCATGTGGGGGACATATGTGGGGATTGCAAGTGGGGGACATACGCTTTCAGCATTTACTTCCTAACGACTTTTTTCGATCTGCTGTACCAAATACCAGTACCAAATAAAGCACTCCCTATTGCAAAAAATAAATTGGTAAAAAAAATAAACTACACTTCTAGTGTTAGCAAAGGGAATGACGTATAAAAGATGAAATAGATCGAGTAACTGTTTTCAGTTCTCAGCATTCAATTTTCTGTTGCCCCAAGTATACAGGGCTGCAAAACTACAAGAGCGGGTCATCGAGGCATATTGTTTAATCTTCCGGTAAGAAAAATTCTCTACTAATAATGGTTACATAATGGCAAGCCAATCAGTAGCCAATATTCGTCGTGCAGGAAACATCGGTGTAATAACGGCCTTTCATTGGCTGCAATGTGGCCCTGGATTGGTCCAATGCGGCCGTACATCCGTAGCCAATATTCGTCGTGCAGCGAACATCGGCGTAAAAATGGCATGTGATTGGCTGAAATATGGCCCAATGTTGGCCGAACATTGGCAGCTTTGTCGGCAATACGATGGGCCTTCGTCGGCCCAATGTTGGTTGCATACTGGCTAAAACATCGGCAAAACGTCGGCCCATCATTGGCTTGAACGTCGGCCCGACATTGGAAGAAGTTGCACTTCCGACGTCGGCCCGACGTCGGTGCCGATGTTAGCCGATGTTGGTCCAAGATTGGTCCAACGGCGGCGTGCTGCCTGGGAGTCGTTTTGTATGGTAGAGGGACTCTTGCACCACCAGTAAAGTGGATTCTGCCTCATCTC
>WOVY01012203.1:0-104795 GCA_013436015.1 Rhipicephalus annulatus | reverse complement strand
CATCTTTTACACCCAGTGTGTCTAGTATTCCCCACAAGTCCTCTTGAACCACGCTATCGTACGCTCCTTGAAATTTCTGCAGGCCGGTAGGAAACTTCACAGCGCAGCGCCTGATCTTGTGAAAACGGCGCAGCCATGCAGGCAGGGCATTCAATTCCCTCCCTATTTTTTGTATACTACTGTCCTTCTGTACATCGTAGAACACATAACAGTAATGATAGCAAAACAGATCATTGATTCGGGTAGGCTTGGTGTTTTTATTTAAAATGGAACAACGAGAAGCTGCTGAAGCTCGTGCCTGTATACAGCTGCTTTATTATGGAGATGAAACTTTAACGAAAAAAAACGTAATATAAACAGTAGGCTCATAACAACAAAACATTTCTCTGGGGTGCATGGAATATATGTCCCATGCAAGGCTATGCATTGCAGTCCTTACTGCATAATTATGTACACGTACTGCAGGGCATGCAAGTGTATGCAGACACACGCTGACGAAATGACATTTTTTGCTACATACAAACGTGCACCGCACCAAATAAGACGCACGTGTTTGTATAGTCAGGGAACACTCGTGAATATTGATGAAATCACACAGCTGGCTTACAGTATAAAACAAACACAATCGCGAACAATAAAATGCGACGCTGTTTAAAGAGGCGGACCCAGGTTACGAGGAGAATTATCAGTATGGCATACACACCACGTGTCAAGCTTTTGCAACATCTAAAGAGACTAAATATGAAAAGTTGCCTTTGTAAGTTAACATGACAGTACCAAATGGAGAAGCCACACGAGAGAACAATTCATCGTGGGCTAAAGAATGTGTTTTAAATATTATACACAGCTTTGCAAGATAATATCGACGAGTTTACTCGTCTAGGTGTGGGAGGGTAGGCCTGATAAAATGCGATGTTGCTTCAGAGCCTTCCTTTCGTAATATTGCAATTTTATTCAACTCTTTCAAACGCGGCACCGTAAATTTCTACTGGGTGCTCGAACACGGCAAGCATGTCGCGGGGCAAAAATCTTTGTAACATTTTATTACCGAAACAGCGATACTAGCAATGCTTGAGCTGCACTAGCTGTTTTCTAAATTGTAACCTCCTCAATCTCATCACTGTGATCAGGAAACGGAGAGGAAAAGTACAGCAGTAGTACGTAGAGAATATTCAATTTCAAGCCCTTTAGCAATATCATCTAAACAAATTGCCAGTTCACTGTTGAATTCTCGATGGAAACAAACAGCTGATCAGGGGCGCAAGCTTGGCTTGGCACTGGCTTGGCCGTTCATACAGAGCCAAAAGCCGCTGCAGGAAACTGGATTGCGGATCGTATTGAGACAAAATATTTTATACATTTTTGTTTTCTTTGTTTCATTTCTCTAATTGTTCTTGTAATGGCGTGGACCGCGCTTCGTGATCTCATGTACCGGCGCACTGTTTTTAAGTTTAGTATGGCGCACGATAATACATGATTGCGTGCTTTAATTTAAAAAGGTTCGCGAGTATGGCAGCAACACTGCAATGTCGGGAAGAGGATAGAACCAGTAGCAGTTGCATGCCCGGGTGGAGCGACTGATGCCCAGATGGAGGAATGTCAACCCGATGCCTTTTGTGTTGGCCGTTCTGGCAGTTCCGCCGACTTTATAGAAAGAGACGACCCCGTCGCTTGTCCTCTTCTCTTTTCCTTCGGGCATCAGCGACAACATTGACGGACGACGTGTTCGACTTCACCGTGCACGTGAGTATAGGTTGTTTTTTCATTCGAGTGAATTCTTGTTCAGATTTTCAACTTGTCGACTTCATCCTGATCACCTGTCACCGGCAATAAGTCACATACGTGTGATATTTAGGTGAAATAAATGATAATGCACATTTTCTGCTCCATTTGCGTGACTTAGCTACACCAGGACATGAGGTAAAGCCTTTGTCGCCTAGCCACTAGCAGGCAAGATCGATCACTCGCATCCTTCAGTTCACGAATCAACGCGCCTGCCTTAAAATTAGTAAGCTGCTCGCAAAGAAATCTTACCGAGGCAATTTTGTTTTCTGTGAACAATGCACCGTAGGTTTGTCTTGAATAACAAAAAAAACTCGAAAATGAATGTCGCGACCTTTTAGAAAACGCCGTGTCTAAGAGCTAGACGCGGCGCATTTTGTAAAAGGCTCATTAAATTCAGTATTTTGTTCGTAGTTTCTGCTTGAAATTATTATTGTCTATGAATTTCATGGCCCAATCTTTCACTTTGGCTGAAAATCTCGGCGGCAAAAACTTTGTTCAGTGTCCCTTAAGGGCAGGCGTAGATGCCATCATTTCAGTCGCAAATCTTTTTGCTAGTCGGTCGGCTGGTTAACAATAAGGGTACTAACTAGAGTTCCAGATTTCATCAGCAACACATCATCATGGCTTCATCAGATGCTGCATTATATAGGAGGGTTGCACGTGACGTCATCCGCTTGGGGCGCTAGCGGCGCCTGCCTCCGCCGCCATCTTTACGGTCCGTGGTGGCGCTCTCCCTTCAAAGCGGCGAGCAGCGGTGACAGGTTTTGTGCGCGACCGTGTGTACTCGGTGAAATGCGGCTGAGTGCCTACGCGCGTGACCTCCGGGGTCCTGCAAAAGTCCGCTACGAACAAAAGGTTCACCTTTGTGGTGGAATCGACCCGTTCGATTTTAGCAGCGATGAAGCTGTTTGTGACATGAAGTGCTATTCGCGCATCGAGTTCACCGACATTAAGGACTACCTGTTGACGGTACAAGCTTTATAACAAGGAGCGAACTTAAAGCTTACAAATCGATGGATGCCCACAATTACGTTACTAGCGAATGGGTCCAACAGCTAAGAGTTCGAGACCTCGGATACGGCCGCCGCGTCGTCGTCGGAAACGTGAGTGGTGCTTGTGCTTCACATTCCCCTCGCAGTGCTCGGACAAACTTTTTCTCGCCGCGGTAGTGTCGCTTCATAAATTTGTGCGGAGGGGCTTCGCCGTTTGCAAGCACGTGTGGGGTGATAAAAGTGACATAGTTTGTGCTTGAGCCCAAGCCGCTTGCGCTCGAAAATGATCTTTGTTGCAGGGTCCAACGACGCGCGTCGGGCAGTTGCGCGCCCAGAGATCGCCTACGGTCTCCTAGCTGATCGACCAAAAGCGGCCGTGTACTCGCATTACATCCGGACCTCAACAGGTTGCCGTGTCCTAGGAACACGAGAGAACTAGCGATCGTGCTTCAAAACGAGTGCAGTTAAGAAACTTTTTTTTATCTCAAAACCTGTTAAACCTTAGGGTATCACTGTCGCGACTTTTAAAAGCGAAGCTTAAGGGTCCCCAAACTTTTCTAGTTTTGTTCTAATGCTACATTGTTTTTGCTGTTCTTATTAGAATGAAACAGCTGCCACCTGCTAATGTTGACTGATGCTGCTGCACCGCTTTTTCAGGTTCGACACTCGCAGGCCGTCTCCGACAAGCCGTTAGAAGCCTGGGTGCTAACAAAAGAAGATGGAGAAATCTTGAATGCACATTGCATTTGCAAGGCAGGTCTCGGGGAGGCATGCTCGCACATTTCAGCGTTATTATTTTATGTAGAGGTTGTGGTGAGGAAGAGAGATGGCAAAGTATGCACCGATGAAGAGAATGCCTGGCTCCCACCCTATGTGAGGCATCTTGAGGGCAAGCGGTGCTCCGATGTTAGCTTTGCTTCGGCACGTGCTAAGAAAGTGTGCATGGATGCTGGCAAATCAAGCCATGCTTACAGACGACAGCGCAAGGCCGTTGAAAAAACTACGGATGCATTGTGGTCGTCATTTTTGGCAGCTTGTCATAGGAGCGGCAGCCGGCCAGTTCTGTTGTCTGTGCACAGCACATATGCGGCAGATTTTGTTCCTGTTGCCATGAGATTTCCCCAGGCAATCTTGACAAACTTGTCGAAGGACGAAGCTCCAAGAACAGACACCGCTTTGAGAGAGCACTGTGCGGAAGTAATGAGGACCCTCAGCATTGAGCCACAGGTATTGTTAGCGGGCATACATTTGTGTTTGTGTTGAAAATGTGGGCTTCATGTAAACTTACACAAACCAGTCGTGATATTCTGTAACCCCATATGCATACATCTTATTCTAATTGCAGGTTACTACCCTGGTTGAAGCCGAGACTAGAGAACAAGCGAAATCTACAAAATGGTTTGCTTTCCGGGCAGGTCGCATCACAGCATCGAATGCAAAAGCTGTATGCAGGACATACATACCTAGCCCTTCAATCTCCCTACTGAAGCAGGTCTGCTATCCTCAAGAAACACAGTTCTGGTCCCCTCAGACTGCGTGGGGTAAGGACCATGAAGAGATAGCACGAAAGGCATATGCAAGTGCCTCGGCGAGCATTCATTTGAACTTCAAGTGCGACGTTTCAGGATTGCAAATTTCGCAAGAGCAGTCATTCTTGGCTGCTACACCAGACGGCCTTGTCAGTTGCACATGCTGTGGTGACGGGGTGCTCGAGATCAAGTGTCCATACAATGGGCGCGACGGAACCGTCAGAGAGCTGGCTACCTCTCCATCTTCGTGCATAATATTGCAGAGGGAGAGCTGAGGCTTCGTACAGACCATGCTTATTACTATCAGGTCCAGTTACAAATACTTGTATGCAAGAAAAATTACTGCGACGTCGTCGTGTGGACCACGAAAGATTTTGTCACACTAAGAGTGTACAAGGAACCCAACATGTGTAAATCAATGGCAGAGCGCTGTCAGGTGTACTTCGAGCGTGTTGTGCTTCCTGAACTTTGTTTTAATTATTGGACGAACAAAGCCAGTGTTGACGCATTAGAAGAAGAGGTCAGGACACTGAAACACCCCAGTGACCTCCTGTACTGCATGTGCCAAAAGCCAGAATCTGGCAAAATGATTAGGTGCGACAGCGGCTCATGCAAGTTTCAAATGGTTTCATTTTGAGTGTGTGAACTTTGCAAAGGGCTCCTCGAGCAAAGTAGTATTGTGTAGAATGCAGAAGCTGCTTAATAAGGTGTGATTGCATTCCGCTGTAATGACATTTGCAAAGTGGTTCATTCATATGATGCAACATTTTCACCTCTAAATGAAAAGTGCTACAAAATAAAGTATAGTTTGTATTGCACTATTGTGGTGACTGAAGTTGAAAAAGCTTTCTTGGTACTGTCTTAATAGCTGCAATTTTATTGCGTTAATAATAGACAAGGCACGAAAAGTGCACCGATGTGTTCACTTGAAATGCCCATGTCTCTTGACATGTAGCAAAGAACGAGTAGCCCAGTGAAGTGGGCAGTGAAAAGGAAAGCAGGGACCTTTATTACAAACGATGGATTATACACAACTATGTAAACAATATATCTGACAGCAGCATGAACAACAATAGAAAAATGACGAAACTAAAAGAAAGAGTATGCCTACGGCACATTTGAGGGGCTTTGCACAATTAACCAAAGGAACCAGAGAATCGCAGAGGTTGACTAGCGCTGCGCACACAAATGTTATTTTGTCAAGCACTGTTGGTCCGTTCTCATCTGCAGTGAGCATCTCAACTGGTAGTGTATGCTTCAGTATGCGAAACTTGTCCACAGCAGACCTATAACCCTTTCGACATGTATGCGCACGTTGGCCACCCTGCGTGTTCTTTCTACTTGGAAAGCCGAAAGCTATGGTTTGCCTTTTGTGAACGCAGGCGTTACTACCTAGCGGAACGTATTCCCACAGAGTCTGATATTGTGAAGCCCCTGTCCGCTAGAACCATGTCGCCAGGCAAAAGATTGTCGAGCCCTTTACTGCCTTCCGTTATTGCCTTGTCACTAGTGCGGCCACACCAGCCACGTGACATGAATGTTACGTTTCCTTGAGGAGCAATGCCAACGAGAAATTTCACTGTGTTGTGGTTTTTATAAGTTGACCACGTCTGTCAACGAGAGATCATTGATGAAGGCCGTTCAATAAACACTTCAAAGCAGTCGATTATGACAACTACATCTGTGCCAAATGCTTTTCGAAATACCATTGGCATTGTTTTACGCAAGACGTCACGTTCTGGCCACACTACTGCTCTTTCACGACGGACAAAAGCCGCAATCTAGCCACTTGTTGAACACCCTCGAAGATTGTGGCGCGGGAAACATAGACCTGTAAGGAAATTCGTGTAGTTAGCAAGTTACCAGAATAAAAACAAAGTCGAAAGGCAATGTAAAATTTGATCACCTGTAAGCCAAATCATGCAATGGAACATTGAGACGGAGACAAATGAGGAAGACAAGCATCTCTTGGAACTTCGTCAAGCAGTTCAGGCTTGTATGGGATATGCCTCGTTCTAAAACCAGGAAGAGTGCCCATAACAGATTAAAGTTAGGCATCCCAGTGTAAAATTGCAGCATGTCTGGCTTCTCTTTGAGGTATTCTTCAGACAGGATGCGAGTTCGAAGTTGGCCTTTGGTGTCAACCAATTCCGAGATAAGGCGGTTATTTTCCTCTTCAAGCAGCTTGATTTGCAGCATTGTCAACTCTGTGGTTTGCCCAAAGTCAGTCCTCCCTGAAAGATTTACAAGTTAGTAACGTCGAGACGCTGTTTTTTTTACACATAAAACTGCTTGGGTCTAAAGTTTTCATGTGAATAAAATTGCATGAAACGTACCACTAATGCTGCATTCCTCCTGCATGGCCATCTCGGGCTCTTCGCTGTTGTCTCCACAATCAAGTGGCGTGAGAGGTATGCTGTCATCATCTGAGCAGGCTTGCAGCGGCTGGAACGGCTGTGTTTCTTTTGCAGCCTTTTCAAATGCCTTGTGTGTCTGTAAAAAGTAGAATTTGGTCATTAACTACAGCCTGCACATAAACAAATCAAGACATAAAAATATGGTGCTTTCACATTAACTAAGAACTAATGAGCGTTCTTTGGCAATCCTACCGGGACGCTGAACTGCCACTTTCACTTGGATTTCCATATCCAAGATGAAGAGATGGCGCCCAGTCCGGATCGGCTTCAGCCATCGCGTAAGAAGGGCGTCCTGCGAAATGCAAAGAGCGGCGGTGATATCATCGTTAATGTGCTTAGCTGACCGTTCCCTCAACAATCAGCGACGCAGTGCGCTCTCGTCTAAACGATGCGTAAGCAGTCAGTAACACGCCGGCCCTACCTAGAATGAAATCCGCTGCTTTAATTGGATGCACGTTTTGTGAACGGGACAAAAACTAAGTGCTTGACATGAAAGCGACAGTAATTTACCAAGCTGTTCAAGCGTGCAGTTGCAACTTTTACTGCTCTGATGCGCTTAACTGACTGCTTCGTAAGCAGCGATCCCGGACGTAGCGCACGCGCTCGTCTCCTGCTGGTAAACACGTTGCGAAAACGTTTTTCAACACGGCATACAGCAAAAGCCAACGTCTTTGATGTTGCATAGGTTCTGAAAACTTACCGGAAATGAAATATTACTGCACACGCGGTAGTAGGTTGCCGAGACATCCAAGTCTTTTCGATTGATGCGTCGGAGCCACTCCGCTCTTCGTCGCTGCGTGACGTCTTTCGTGCGCTTGCATTGGTTCACAATAACTTTAGGTATGGAAAAAAGCCGACATCAGACGCGTTCTCATCACTAGGCTTCTTTTTCGAGTGGTTGTAGCAACCAAATACGGCACAGTTCACCATTGCTGGACCTCAAGAATCTCGCACAGACGCGCACCCACGATCACGTTCATGTGACTGCTTGCCGGGCCGGCCGGGCGAGGGGAACCACAAAGATGAACGCGCTGCCTTTTCGACGCTCGCGCCATCTCGCGGGCCACGCCCATGTGCAACCCTCCTATACATTCTATCCTTGTTTTTAAATAGGTGTACCGTATGGTCCACTGTTACAGGAAACAAGCGAGCTCATGGACAGTGAGCCATGTGGTGCTAACTGGCAGCGAGGCTTGTGAATTCGACGCATGCGCATAGAATCGGGGTGCGCCCAGTTTTGTCTGCCATTTCTCCGCCTGTACGCATGACAGCATTGGAAAGCGCATCCGTATTTTAGCTGCGCAATTTATCTAGCCCAGTGCCTCCTGCTTCAGGGATTTCCTGTGAGCACAAAAAATGCATGATTTTAATCGTTGCTGCAGTGTTTTGCAAGTTGTCACCGTAAAGCACATCATATTTTTCGCATAATGCTCGCTGCAACTAGCAAGTTTCGATGACTCAAAATGCTGTTCAGGTCTGATATAGCAAACATTTTAAGCTCGTCCTCGTGACCATGAAATATTGGTTTAATAAATAATGGAAGGCAGAGTTGGTATCAGTTGATTTACAGTGTGAAAATGAAAAGTGCGAAGGACCGTGCCTCGCAAGTAAGCTCCGAGAGCATGAGCAGAAAAGTAGCAGATGAGGATGCTCATGCGCTGCATTTCCAAATCTCACCAGCACTAATGCTTGACGGACTGCTGGCCACGCACTAGCGTGTTCTTTCTGAAACAGGACTTTGGCCCTGTAAGCAAGTTCTTGAAGGGCATAAGTAAAACGTCAAATGGGCCCCCTAAATGCACCCATCCTTGAACCATTGGGCTTATGAATTAGTGCCCTTTTCAAAATACAACTATTCTTTTCAAATACAACTATTCAAAATACATCTATTCTAAATACAACAGTGCACGAAGTTTAAAAATGGGAAAAAAGTCTTTAAAGGTCCCCTTTGTACATAGTGTTCTTGTGATGTCACTTCTGCCGTTGTCTCCCTCTCTCGCCATGCCCGGGTAACTCCCTGGGTACCTACGGCAGTTCACGTGCTGCAGTGCGGTTTGTTGGGGGCTCGTCATCTGTTGCTGTGAACGATGTGGAAGCATTGTGGTTTTTTGTTGTCTTACTTTAACGAGCTCATTGGATTAGGAAGGCCTCGCTCGTTCACTCGATACAAGACCAGATAATCATGATGTGCGACACATACACCAGCCACGGCGTACACCGGCTGCCCGCCACAACCTATGAGGGCCTATTATCTTGCTTTCACTACGAATTGCCTGGCCCAAAAACAAGTGAAAGCTCAAAATCTCTCGAGCCGCAATTTTAAGAGTGGATGTGCGAAGCGCAGCTGCTCCCATCGAAAACTAGTCGTGCAGAGCTAGGCAAGTTTACAAGAGATATAATATTATAAATATATTGTCACGGCCTACGCCACCAAAGTAGCAATGCCCCCCCCCCCCCCCCGAAGTGTTTTAAACAATGCTGATGTTGAGCTTGAGCCTCTTTGATTGCAATTTGTGGAAATAGTCGAGGAAAATATTATACAAGGCAGATAGCGACTTTGCGTGGTGTGTGCCGCGGTAATGCCAGTCATCACTTTATTTTTCGCGTATGCTTTGACACACTTTTCACTTTGTATTTTGCTTTTGTTGTACGCTATTGTACAGTGGAGTCACTGAACATGATAGAGACCGTGTATAGAATTAATTGACTAACTAAAAAAAATCCTGACGCCCAACTTGAACCGATCGGCTATACTTCAAAGTGAACTAATATTGTTTCTCATTCTTTATAGTTTGTTTCAATGCAATACCAAATCTCCGCGATCGCCATCACGATTTTAACCGCCTTCCTCGCCATCATGGTTTTAACTGCAGACAAGTTTGTATGTACAGTATCTTGGTAAGCTATATCTGTTTGCAGGTAAATACTTGGCTATGGCACTTACCCGTAATGAAGTTGCACCTGAAGATGCAAATATTGCAAAGTTTCTTCAAGTATATTTTGTTAATCTGCACCAGCCAAATACGCTGGTACTTTTAGAAAAATCAGAATGTGCGTTCTCAATTTTAGGTTATAACTTTCAGCGAAGAAACACCCTAAGCTCTGCTCCCTCTGCGTGGACTACTAAATCAACTTGCCTCACTAGCAGCTCATAATTCCTCAAACTTGCATCGTGAGGCAAAACTAAACGGGTGCAAGCACGAGGAGACAACATGGCAGTTGTAGGCGATAGATTCGGTTGGTGCCCGGGCATGGTGGTGGCGCATTTCGGAAGTGACGAAAAGGTGCTGCGAGATGCACGTGCACACTTTGTATAGTTGCTGTATTGGACAGCAAACTTTTTTCTTATCTGGGCAGTTTTACCAAAGGAAGCTTCATCATATGGCGTGATAAATGAAGCGAATCCACAGGTTGAACCACATCATAGCCTCGCTGTGCTTTTGTACTTTTTTGCTCAAAATTTATTTGTACATATAAGTGACAACTTGCCAGTAATAAGGCAGCACTCGTTTCTTTACCGTATGATCATCTCCGGTGTGCTGCTGCCTCAATATTTCAAATTCTAAGCATTTACACCATTGTATGTTAACTTTTGCTTTAAAGTGAGACAAGCCACATGTGTATCGTAGATCAAGAAGCATGCCAGTTTTACGTACTTGCAAGGTAAACATCAGAAATGCACAGTTGATCAAAATACTAGTTTAATGGTGCATCTACATAGCAGAGCACCTGTGGCACCTCGGGAACAAGATAATGCCACATATGTTACAACAGATAATTAAAAAAGACAGGGGACGTGCCGTGAACAAGTAGAAACAAAAATAAAATGGCATGTGGCAGCGAGCGAAGGCGGCAAGGGGGGGGGGAGCCCGTGGGACTGCAGCGGATGAACGTAGGGTGTGTGTTTAATATGTGGAAGAAAAAAAAAATTCAAAATTTTGGCGACTGAAATGAGGGTGACTTAGTGAGTGCGCTCATGACAAGAGTAAACACGGTTATTATTTTTTTCAAATCTCTTTTGAAAGCCACGAAAAATCTGTATGTGGTGCAGCCTAACAGAAGGTCCGTGAAGGCAAATTATGAATTCGTCGTTGTACAAAGGCCTTTTTTTTTTCATGCGCACCATCCCCGCCGCGGTGGTCTAGTGGCTAAGGTACTCGGCTGCTGACCCACAGGGGGCGGGTTCGAATCCCGGCTGCGGCGGCTGCATTTCCAATGGAAGCGGAAATGTTGTAGGCCCGTGTGCTCAGATTTAGGTGCACGTTAAAGAACCCTAGGTGGTCTAAATTTCCGGAGCCCTCCATTACGGCGTCTCTCATAATCATATAGTGATTTTGGGACGTTAAACCCCACATATCAATCAATCATGCGCACCATAAATAGTGCTCAAAATTTAATTGCATATGTTGTTTTCATCCTCGCTGTATTCCGTGCTGTTTATGATGTAAAAAAAAAAAGCACGCTGAAGTGGTGCTGCTTTTGGGCAACAGTTGAAAATGGCGGGGTGCATGAATGCGGAATACTGCCGCTTACACTCAAATCACTCTTGTGGTCACCTCCCACTGTTTGCAGCATGTGTTGTGTATACACAGCTGCATATTTCCTAGCTAGAAAAATTTGATTTTAGGTGTTTCACGCCATTTTTCATGTAACTATTCCACAATTACACACACTGATCAGCAGGCTTTCAATTGCGCTGAAGGACACAGGTGCCATAAAATTAATAGTAGATACTTTCAAGAAACCGTATGTAAAGGCCGAAGCTTCATGCGTACATACATACACACACACCATATTGTTTTTTGTACTTTATGAAAGCTGCGAAGGTCTCATGTGCCTCTAAGCGTAACCTGTCTTATTTATTCTCCATCACCGCAAAAGTTTTGTGAGTTTCAAATAAAAGTACTTTGCGCATGGCCACGTTTGGGTAATTTTTTGTGTAGGTGTTATTTGAGCAGCCTACAGTGTTTACTTTATAAGCCTGTATGTATATGTTGCATTATAAGGATGCAGAATGTGTGTGGCTGTACAATATAGATGAAGTGTAAAAATTGTGTCTATTGTAGTGTTCTTGCAACCAATCTTACCCCCGTATTCTAGAACGTCCCTCCACTCAACGCTTCACCTTCACTTGAGATGGCTGGTGGGAGCGCCGTCTCTAAGCAGAGAAAGTCGCTGCATGTCAGCAATAATCTGCTGTGATTCTCAAGTAGCGCAGCGTCGCTTTCAAACGAGCAGCGGCACAGTGCTCAACTCTGTCAAGTGAAGGGTGAAAGTCGAGTCGGGGAGCGTTTATGAATATGGGGGTTAGTTTTGTTGCCTTGTTAACCAGCCATTAACACTGGATTGATGCTACTTTGCTCTAGCTGTACAGTGCTCTCCAAGGCTCAAGGAGGCACCGCAAGGGGAAGGCTCGGAGCAAACCATGCGTGAGTTTCCTTTCATTGTTACACTATGCACGTATTAAGTGATAGACTTTAATGTATGCTATTTGTATTGTGCAAGTTTTTGGGGACATACAACTTCCAACACTTATATGTTCTGACGAAAATCACGCAAGAATGAGAGAAGCTTGTGCAAAAATTATGCAAGACTGTAAGAAGCTTTTGCAGAAGTCTGTGAAATGAAGTTTTGAAAATTTGTGGCAATGTGTCATTGTACAGTGGTCAACAGTCTTGCTCAGCATGCTTGACTGCAGGGCTCCCGTCTGCACAGGCGCATCTACGGAGTGCCTGATGCATGATGGGCCAAATGTCAGCCTGCACACTGGTGCCTCTTATCCCCGTTTGTCTGTTACATCAGTGTCTCTTGTAAAGGGGATCAACTGTGCTACCTTTTTTTTTTCGAATGTAATGAGTTCTTTTTCCAGATTATTGTTGTTTTAAGGTAGAGCCTCACATTTCTATCAAATACTGAAGATTCTATTTTTCCTTCTAGATGCTATGAAGTCACTCCTTGTGTTACAATAGAGTGAACACTGTTATGAGAAAAGCTACTTTATGGAGTTAACTCACTCCATATTGACTTAACACACAGAGTTGGTGAAAACTACACTCCATTCCAGCTGCATTAGGAATAATATTCATTTGCATATTTCTGTTTCTTTTGTTTGTTTGTTGGCTGGAGGTTTGGAGTATAGGGTGGCCAGAGGGCACTGTGTAGTCTTTCTTCATCTTCCCAATTTTGTGAACATCAATCGATAGCCGTATGGGAAGCAGCGAGCATGCTGAAACAGCGGTGCAAGCATGCAAGATGTTCACCATTGCATGCAGTCAGTTGCTGTGAGCAACCCGCTGCATACAATTAACTGCGAGTGGTGAACTAAGGCTGCACTATGTGTGCCTCCTGGAAAGCTGCAATGGTAAAGTGCCACAATCGTATAGTAACATGGATAAAATCGCAATTTGTTTGTTGAATAATTTTGCAATAGAATCAATGGAGCTTTGAATAAATTTGTGTATCTGCCTGGTTCATCAAAGCTACAGAGTCAAATGCGGTATGTACTCGCATATTATGTGTACTTTTTTTGTCGATCCGGTTATGTGCGAAGCTAGTAGGAATCGCTGGCCTAAAAGCCCAACTGGGAATGGGAATATATGTTGCAGGCGCTGTCACAGCTGTCTCAAAGCGGATTGTCATTTGTTTGCGAAGCCTGTTCAAATGCCCCCATTTCTTGAAGTTCTTCCGAACATTGCTCACAAAAACCAGTTCCCACGACAAGGTTATACCAGAGAACATAAGTACTCTCCAATAATTGTCGGGAACCCAACGCAAAGTAAGATGCAGACAAGGAAGCGCGATGCCAACACAGTGCTCTGTGTGTCGCCCTTCATGTGTGTGTGTCCCCATTCCTTGTCCCAGTCTTCTATTGCGTTGTGTTCCCTCCGATATCTAACCAACACACCCAAGCTTCTATGCTAAGTCTTATTCAACGCACTCTTCTGCTGGCTCCCATACTGAATATTGCATGTCGAAGAACTCCACGCTGATGTGCTTAGCGGTAGCACGGTTTCAGTTTTCTTCGGTAAGCTTTATAACAGCAATCTGCCTCGTATATAATTATTGTAGCCTATTACAGGAACGGTAAAAAACGCAATGGCCAGATGGCGAAACCCAAAAAAAAAAGAAAATGAGTGCGAAAACCTGCCTCATCTAGTTGATGTGACAGGTCCTTGCACGCGTTCAACATCTGTGCTGTGTCTCGGGAATACATTCTTGCCGTGGAAGAGGTGGGAAGATAGGAGGCAAACCTTTAGGCATTTCGGACTACACATAAACAGGTTACGGTTTTCAAGTTCGATATTCTAGGGAAAGCATAAAAAATCATGGAAGAAGGAACATTGCACTCAGCCCATTTTGTGTAAGACTGCACTCGCCTGGTCGACAAGAGATGTGCCTGACCAGAGCATCATGAAGTCAAATGTGTCTGTGTGTGTGCTGGCAAGGTGGCTCGGGCTGGTTGGGGAGGGCAAAGTATGCGAGCAAAAAGTTTCTTGTAGTAAAGCAGGCTGGCTAATTATACTGGTGAGCAAATTATGTGAGGATGCAAATTGTGCGAGTAAATATAGTATGTACTCTTGTATGTTTCAGCTCTGTTGCTACGGATCCTGCGGATCGAACTTGGCATCCGGCAGCAACAAAGAGAGGTTCTGCAGGAGGTGCGACAGCTGAAGCTCGAGGTACGGCTCTTGTCCGTGCCTCAGCACGCCCAGCCAGCACAGCCCCCTTCTGACCTTCCCCGGCTGCCTGCTGGTACAATTGGAGACGTGGAGGCAGCAGAGGCAGCTGTGCAGAGTGAAGCTGTGGCTGCGGCTTTGGTGTGTATTTCTTGATTTTTAATATGCCTATGTAACATGCAGAAATTTAGTACTGCTTTAAGATACTGTGTTTCGTGAAACAAGCTAGCCAGGTAATCTCATGAGCCACTGTATTACAGTCGAATATGAATAATTCGTACTCAAAGAGGCCAGAAAATTTGTTCAAATTAAAAGAAGTTCAAAATAATGAAAGGTACCGTAATTACTTGAATCTAACACGCACCTTTTTTCCGGTTAAGAGAGTTCATGAATCGCATGTGCGTTAGAATCGAGTACGAAAAAAAATGAATATGGTCATTCTATTGCCATCGCCACTTACAAAATGGCCGCCCCCTACGTGCGTCGGCATGGCGCGTCGGTCATTTCTGCCTATGTGTTTCCCATGTGCGGTACTTCATACGTGTGCTGAGGAGTTCGTCATCTTGTAGTACATTAGCATCGACGGCATGGTAGGGCCGACTCCAAAAATTCGACGAGTGCACCACAATGCCGCTTCTAAAAGAAAAGTCATCGCGTGTGCCGGAACGGACAGAAATCGGGCCGCATCGCGGTCATTCGAAGTTCCCGAAACGTGCGTGCGGGACTGGCGGAAACAAAAGCAGGATATTGTCGACAGCAAAGATTCACCCAAAGGCTTTAGTGGACCACAGCAGGGTCGGTTTCCACAAATTGAAGAGCTGCTCGGTGAGTATGTGATTAAGCAGTGAGCGGCACAGCGGCCCGTGACGACAGAACTGCTCCAAGTGCAGGCTATGCAGTTAGCCTTAGAAAAAGGGCTAATGCAGAGCCATTTTAAAGCGAGCAGGTGCTGGCTAACGAACTTTATGAAGAGAAAAGGCTTTTCCCTCCGAAGGCGAACGGGCATATGCCGGAAGTTGCCGGAGGAGTATGAAGAAAAGCTTCAGAGTCTTCAGCGGTTCCTCCTAAACTTGCGGCACAACAACGGCTACCTGCTTGGGCAAATCGGGAATGCCGATCACACGCCTCTTTACTTCAACATGCCTGGCACCACAACCGTCTAGGAGAAAGGGGCGAAGCAAGTTTGTGTACTGATATCGGGCGACGGTAAAACTAGAGTGACAGCAATGCTCCGTTGCACGTCAGATAGGCATAAGCTTCCCCCGTACTTCATATTTAAACGGAAGACGCTCTCGAAAATTGTCGTTTTCCCGAGTGGCGTGATCAAGCGGGCCAACGTGAAAAAAGGGTGCGCGTTGCAACCGATGTCTTGTTTTTTTTGTTTTTTTTTGTCGTGGAAACCGGGTGCGCATTACAATCGAGGGCGCGGTAGAATAGAGTAATTACGGTAATTGAGCGGAGGGCTCACCATGCAGTGATGCATGTGCATGGAGAAGTTCTATTCACAAATTACAGGACATCCGTCATTAATTAAAGTAGTCAATACATGTCTGTACACGTTGGCCTTGCAACGAGTCAACAAGTTTTGCGTGCAGTTTGCAAAGCATTTGTACTTCGGCTTCAGTATTCTCCTGGCAATAGAAGTTGCGCGCGGCAATGTCCAGTGCTGACACTCTTTGAAGACAACTGTGTTTCCACTGTTACCATCTGCGCTGCAGCCGGAGCGTGGCCAGCACATGATGAGAAAGGAGGAGCGTCTTCACCTGGAGAAAAGCAGATAGGCATTCGAGAGAGAAACACTCCGCGGCAGCTTTTTTTTTTTTGCTCTCTTCATGCGCGGTGTTGAAAGGAGAAGGGTCTCTACATAGCAGGAACGAAAAACAGGGAAGCGTGGCACCGGCGCGTTGCAGATCGGCATGAGAGAGAGCCAACTCCCTGCGACAGCTTTTTTTCCCTTTGTTCTCTTCGTGCGCGGGGTTAAGAGAAGGAGGGTCTCTACGTGGCAGGGACGGAAAAAGCCGAAGCGTGGCACAAAAATGTCGCAGACTGGCATTTGGCAAACATTCCACCGCAGTCTTTTCTTGAGGTGTCTGAAGTGCCACCGCAGGATTGGGCGGGGTGCTGAGAGCATTTTCGGAGCGCGGTATAGCTTTGATAGGACCACAGCGTAAGTTCGAATTAAGTGTGTTGGAAATAATGAGATTCGACTGTATTTACTATAGTCTGTGAAGTCCGAGTGAACTGTCCTAAGCTAGCAGACGATGTAGGCGGCGTCGTGTGTTTGATGGGCAGTGACTAGCAATAGCCTGCTTAAAACAGACATTCAGTAATTTTGTTCATTTATCACCCTATTTCGTTTCGCTGCGGCTCTCTCTACTTTGAGCTACAGTTCACCCTGCCTTGTGTTAGCCGATTTCTTACTTTTTTAAAAATCTAACATGCACCCAATTTTGCAGGGTGAAGAAAAATGCACCTTTGTTTATTGTGATGAGATTTCTATAGCGACATGCCTCTTTGTTGACTATCACAGAAAAACATAAACACCAAATGGTGCAACCATCTAGTGCGACCTTTATATTTCTATCTGTTTCATCTATGACCAAGATTTGGTCGCTCTAAGTTTGCCTCTTAGTACGCCTTGATCATGTTCATTTATCTTGTTGTGCTCTGCTTACAATGCATTGATTAAAAACATGTCCTAGCTTCTTTTTGAATTCCACATACTTTATCGTTTTTCACCTGTAGAAGCTACTCCTGGTCAACATTCAGGCAAAGACATTGTAACCTCAAAGAAACGTGTATTGGAATTTGAGCACTGTACAAAGTAATTATACTATTTCATAGCTAGAATCAATATTTATTAAGGGTTATAACAGTGTTGTATTTGATTTCATAACAGCAAAACTGCATTCAGAGAAGGACTCTGAAAGGTTCTCACACTGAGTGTGAGAGGGCTGATGTGGAAACCATTTTAGGTCAAGTGAGTTGAAGTTAGCGTAAAAAAACAATGAAATGTTGTGATGCCCGAAAATTCAAGTTGTTGTTTTCAGTGTCCTCTTCTTGCAGATTTTTATCATGAAAACATTTCGATGTGCTGTTGCGTTTACCCCATCTATGCTTCTTGCATTTTTTTACAGCGCAAGCACCTCCTGCAGATTGGGAGACGTGGCCTCCGAGAAATTGGTGTGAATGCCATGAAGGCTGTATTGGCACATGACGTGCAAGTGCTGTACACCCTTCATGGCAGAAAAGGGAAAAGGGCCTTTGTGAACCTGAGGCTCTGTAGATTAGTGGCAGGTTTAACTTGTTCATTGTTTTATGTGTGTGTACCCATGTGTATTCTCTGTACTGCAGTGCTTCATGTGTACTATGGTATTTCTGTTCTTGTATGCAGATGTCATCTGCCAAAAAGCAGGGTGCGACCAGGCGGAGGCCCTCAACTTTATTAAGAGGTGGCTGCCAGGGTCTGGTGATCGCTGTGGGGGCAGGAAGCGGCGCTTCAGAGAAGCATTTGTTGTGGAGCAGCCCGATGATCCCCACTCTCAGAGTGCAGATTATCGGCTGCTCGCGGCAGCTGGCTTCCTGCCCAGCCACAGCAACCAGGGCCTTGACAGCACCACTGCCACTGTGCCCCCAACGCAACCTGACCTGCAGTAGAGCGGGCCTTTTTTAGTTGTGTATATATATTTTTCAATGTATACATTTTTTGTTGTACCAAATAAATAAAAAAACAAAGAATAAATGGTCTGCAGACTGTCGGTGGTGCACTGTTCGGCTAGCTTATGCTGATTTGGAAGCACCATCACCATGTTTTAGTTACAAAAAATGCTCTAAACTGTATGAATATTCTCGATTATCATGTGGGGGACATATGTGGGGATTGCAAGTGGGGGACATACGCTTTCAGCATTTACTTCCTAACGACTTTTTTCGATCTGCTGTACCAAATACCAGTACCAAATAAAGCACTCCCTATTGCAAAAAATAAATTGGTAAAAAAAATAAACTACACTTCTAGTGTTAGCAAAGGGAATGATGTATAAAAGATGAAATAGATCGAGTAACTGTTTTCAGTTCTCAGCATTCAATTTTCTGTTGCCCCAAGTATACAGGGCTGCAAAACTACAAGAGCGGGTCATCGAGGCATATTGTTTAAATCTTCCGGTAAGAAAAATTCTCTACTAATAATGGTTACATAATGGCAAGCCAATCAGTAGCCAATATTCGTCGTGCAGGAAACATCGGTGTAATAACGGCCTTTCATTGGCTGCAATGTGGCCCTGGATTGGTCCAATGACGGCCGTACATCCGTAGCCAATATTCGTCGTGCAGCGAACATCGGCGTAAAAATGGCATGTGATTGGCTGAAATATGACCCAATGTTGGCCGAACATTGGCAGCTTTGTCGGCAATACGATGGGCCTTCGTCGGCCCAATGTTGGTTGCATACTGGCTAAAACATCGGCAAAACGTCGGCCCATCATTGGCTTGAACGTCGGCCCGACATTGGAAGAAGTTGCACTTCCGACGTCGGCCCGACATCGGTGCCGATGTTAGCCGATGTTGGTCCAAGATTGGTCCAACGGCGGCGTGCTGCCTGGGTAGTCGTTTTGTATGGTAGCGGGATCTCTTGCACCACCAGTGAAAGTGGATTCTGCCTCATCTCGGTTAGCTCTGGGTCTTCCCGCGTGGGGCGGCTAATGTCTCAAAGTCGACGGACGCTGAAACGGTGTCGATACGGGAAAGTACGTCGACTGCTTGTTTCTCGCTCCCCTTGGCGGATGTCGGTGGAAAATTTGGAAATGAAAGAAAGTTGGCACAGTTCTCTTTCCGAATATGAGGAACTGTTGTTCTTGAACGCATACGTCCGCGGCTTGTGGCTGTTAAAATGTGGAAAATGCGGCCTTCTAGGAAGAAACGGAAATGCTTTACGGAGGAATAAATTGCCAGCATTTCTCTTCCAAAGGTGCTGTAGCGCACTTCCGCCTGTTTCAGACGTTTAGAAAAGAAACCTATCAGTTTCCAGTCCTTGCCGTCGTATTGTTGCAACACTGCTCCCACTGCCGTCGTTGACGCGTCAACCATGAGCCACGTTGGCGCGTCGGAAAGTGGGTGAATCAGAAGTGTTGCGGAGGCAAGCTGAGCTTTCGCGTCCTGGAAGGCTTTTTCGTGCTCCGCTGACCAGTGAAACTCGGGCATTTTCTCGCCGTCCCGGCGCAGCAAGTCAGTTAGCGGCTGTAGAATGTGTGCACAGGATGAGATGAAGCGCCTATGGAAGTTGATTAGCCCAAGAAACTCTCGCAACTTGCGGAAAGAGGTAAGCGTGGGGAATTCCCTGACTGCTTGCACCCGTGATTCAGGCGGCAAGATGCCTTGTGGGCTGATTCGATGACCTAGGAAATCTAGTGCTTCAACACCAAAGATGCACTTTTAGGGCTTCAAAACCAGACCATGCTCTTCAAGACGCTTGAAGACGAGGCGCAGGTGATTTTTCTGCTCTTCCGGCATTTCGCTGGCGACCAAAATGTCTTCTAAGTAGACCAAAACAAAGAGCAGTCCGCGAGTGACCTCATTCATGAAACGCTGGAAAGTTTGTGTCCGCGTTCTTCAGTCCGTACGGCATACGAACAAATTCAAAGAGGCCGAAAGGAGTTGTCTACCTAGTCTTTGGGATGTCGCTTGGTTCGACTGGAATCTGGTGATAAGTGGCCATCAGATCCAGCTTAGAGAAGATGGTCGTTCCCGCGAGGCGAGCGCTGATATCATGGATGTGGGGGAGAGGATATTGGTCTGCCGTTGTCACAGCATTGAGGGCTCGATAATCACCACAAGGCCGCTTGTCAGCAGACTCTTGTTTCGGCACCATGTGCAGCGCGGAAGACCAGTTGCTGGAACAAGGTCGAATAATGCCGTGTTGGAGCATGTGGTCGAACTCACGGCGGGCGACTTCATGTCTTTGTCCAGCAAGTCTCCTAGGTCTGGCGGTGACGGGCGGTCCGGTGGTGACAATGTGATGCGTCACCTGGTGTTTGATTGGCAGTTCGGTGTTCCGAAGTCTGGTGATTTCAGGGAGTTCAGCCAGAATCTTTTGAAAGTTTGACTCTGGGTTGAAAGTGCAAATGCCACATGAGGACAGGTCAGACGTCAGTCCGATAACAGCGAGCGAAGTGCCGTTATCCTTGAGACGACGATCGCGAACGCTGACGTCAAGATTGAAGTGACTCAGAAAGTCCGCTCCCAGGATGGCAATTCTGACGCCAGCCACAACGAAGAGCCATCGATATCTACGCCTGAGTCCGATGTCTGTCGTCATTGACTGGACTCCATATGCTGCAATAGCAGTATTATTGACTGCAATCAGGTTCGAAATGGACTTGCCGCCAAGGCGATGTTGAGCTGCTGCTGGTAGGATAGATAGCTCCGCTCCGGTATCGACAAGGAGGCGTGTGCAAGTGATGCGGTCGACAACGAAGAAGAGGCGGCTTAAACGATGGCCCGTGTCGCTTTCCGCCGTTAGCGACTGGCCGGTGCGTTTCCCGTCCACGAGCATGGATGGGTGCAGCGAGTGGCTTGCTCTCTAAAACGACGGTGGTACCAGCAGATGTTCTGCTCTGCCTCGCTTGAGTGTCCGCGGTGCTGCGGGCTTCGAGCACGGGACGGTGAGCGATGCCGTGCAGGTCGGTGTTTGTTGGACAGGGCGAGGTTTTCAACTGCTGCAGCCAGTCGGTCAACTCTGTCTTCTAAGCGACCTAACCGGTCTGCATGTTCGCGCCTTCCCGTTGCAGCAATATACATTTTTGGTGGCTCAGTGCAGTCGGCGATGCGGTCGGTGAGTTGAGCCAGATGTTCGAGATTCACATCATCCGAGCCAGCGAGTATCATCCGTGTTGACTGTGGCAGTCTCTGCAAAAACAACTCGCGAAGCAATGGATGTTGACGCTCCTCTGACGCTTGTTGGCCCAGCAGCTGACGCATTCGGTGGAGTAGTTGTGAGGGACGGTAGTCACCGAGCTCTTCATGAAACATGGAGTTGTCGCAGTCTGCTCTGTTCGGCCACCTCAAAACGTTTCAGGACGGTGCTTTTTAGTTCGTTATAGGGCTTCTCCGATGGTGTGGAGGCGAGCACATTGTCTACGGCGTCAGCGATGTCAGGTGGCAGTGCTGAAACAACGTGCAGGTATTTCGACTGCTGCGATGTGATGCGTCGAAGCTTGAAGTGGGCCTCGATTTGGCTGAAACACACCCTGGGATTTTCGGGCCAGAAATGAGGAAGTTTTAACTTCGAAGCGTTTGTTGTGGGTGAGCTTAAAGTGCTTTCCTCGTCTGACATGGCTGCTGTTTTTCCAAACGTCCGGGTCACCACTTTGTAGCGTACTCGCCCCACAGAGGCGCGAAAAGAAGGCACCTACACTCCTTGAAGTTTGGGAAAAGACTATTTTCCAAAAAAAAAAACAGGCTTCGAAAGCGACAACCAAAAGGGGCGTGGCTGCGTATCTTCCACGGCCCTCCGCAGATAAAGTGAGGCATGTTGGCCGCGTCTGCACCGTGCGCCTCGGCATACGAGTTGGTATGCGCACACAAATAAAATTATCGCGATGACCTGCGTCATCGACCGCTACAAGCCTAAATTGAGGACGACGCAGCAAGCAATGGAAAAAGTAAAGGAAAATGGAAGGTGTAACCTTAAGAGACAAGAAGAGAGCAGAGTGGATGTGGGAAAAAACGGAGGTTAAGGATATCATAGTAAATTAAGAAGAGAAAATGGACATTGGCTGGGCATGTAGCGTGTAGACAGGAAAACCGCTGGTCATTGAGGGTAACTAACTGGATTCCCAGAGAAGGCAAGCGGGTTAGGGGGAGACAGAAGGTTAGGTGAGCAGATGAGATTAAGAAGTTTGCGGGTGTAGAATGGCAACAGCAAGCACAGGATCGGGTGTGACTGGCGGAACATGGAAGATGCCTTTGTCCTGCAGTGAACGTAGTCAGGATTATCATGATGATGATGATGAAGGACCCGGCATATCACAAGGTTCCCCCATCTTACGGAGTTGTCCTGCACCGACCCGCAACCGAAGTAGAAACGTTAAGCTTGGTCCACCGCAATGGTGTAGACGTTATGCTGTCCGGCTGCTCATCCGAAAGTCTTGGGTTTGATCTCGGTCGCATTTCAATGAAGGCGAAATGCTAGAGGCCCGGGTAATGTGCGATGTCAGTGCAAGTTAAAGAACACCAGATGGTTGAAATTTGCGGAGCCCTCCACTACGGCATCTCTCATAATCATATCGTGGTTTTGGGACGTAAAACGCAAAAGATTATTATAAATGTTACACCTGTTTCGAGAGTCTTCTCCAGCTAGATCGACAGCTATCAAGTAAGTGCGTGAACATAACTTCGGACTCCAGTAGATATCTAGCGTGGGTAGAGGAACTTCAAGAGCGTAATCGAGACGTGTAAAACAGGGTATTACAAACACGTCCTATAAGCGTTCCCCTGCATTGATGGGCGCACCATTTTTATTAAGAAACCGTCGCGTCCCCCTATGTTACACGAAAGTGATCCACAATACCCTTAACTGCACGCACAAATGGTTCACAGAGCTCATACCATGATTTAGTTGGGAATCATTTATCTACATACATGCGTGCGAACGGAATATCTCTTCTCTCGATAACAACTGCGCCGAGGTAGATCAGGTTTGTTACATTCGAAATAAAGAAACAAATTTTAGTCATCATAAGAAACAGACGTTTTGTGTAGTTTCTTCTATGCTTAAAAACTTAGCTCGAGAAAAAAAACAGTGATAAAATTTGAACTCGAATAACTATATATATTGCAATGCAAGCCACCCATGGTAATTCTTATGAAAATACATCAAGTTGACAAGATTCTTTTGTTTTAGAGCTTTCTTAAACATCTATATCATTTATATGCGAGCAGGTACTTCACAAAATATCATTTTTCCTCGTAAAAATTTACGTATGCTGTACACACGTAAGCTGTACACTTGTATATATAGTAAAAACTATGCGCTTCAAATGCTCTTTCCTGATGTAGTTTTCAAAATTGCCACACCTAAATTTGGTGCTAAGTTCACGATGTAAACTCTTCAGAATTCAATTTCGTTTTAAAGTAATCCATTTACGGGATTTCTTTTTTTTAATTGAGGCCATAACTTAATTTTCTGCATAATGGAATCAAGAGTTTCTCGCGCTAAAATTCAGCGAATTTCAGGGTGAAACAGGTTACATGGGTTTGGGGCAGTCCAGGGAGAAGCGAAAGGAATTTTTCGTACCAGGCTTGGAGCAGCCAAAACCACGTTTTGAAGCAGGCTTGGGGCAGCCAAAAAGACGTTTTGGAGCAAGCTTGGAGCAGCCAGAAGGGCCTTATCGAGCAATTTTAGAGCAGCAAGAACATCCAGAGCTGAATTAGCCCCTTTCAAAGAACTTGTGAAGCAAATTTTGTTGAATGCTGCATTTTTTCAAAACTATGCTAAATTGTGAAATAGACTCATTATTGCGACATAAATTACAGTGACACTGCTGACGGGTTTTTGCGGTTGCCGTCATGTTCCGTATAAATTCCAAATTGATAACATACCCCCTCGCATCGCATGTTCTATCCGAGCGTAAAATCGTGCTAGCGGGGGCAACGAACGCGGTTGAAGCAGAGACTAAGCGTTCCGGCTCATCTCCGCGACTCGAAGGGCGCGTGCAATAACATCCGACCCCCCCCCCCCCCCAAGAGCACTTTAGTCGAAGCAGGGAAGAAGCACTGCTCCCATCTTGGAAGAGCATGAAAAAAAACGAGCGGGGGGGAGGGGGGGACAGGTGTCGCTCGAGCAATAACTACGAACTTTGCTTCTAAGGGCGTGGCTGCGATCGCTGGCGCGCACGCTAGCTGGGCAGCCATCACCGACCGACTCTCGTATACTTCTACGTGCTGCACTCCCATCGCGAAGAGAATGTGCGAAAAGTTTGTTCTCTTTTAAGTGGCCGTATTCTCGCACGCCAGCGTTTTGTACAATTACGTGAGAACGGATTAAAAAAATAGTTAGCTGCCAGCCTCACTTTGTATAGCATAACCATTTGCTGCCATCGCATCCGTTGCTTTACCCTTGCGGTGCAACTGTGACTTTTTTTTAATTATGTACAGCCGCCCTTTTTTTTTTCTTTTAACACGAAAGTGTTTTATGCCAGCACTCACCACGGATTCGCTGGTGTATTTCCGTCACGGATATGACGTAAAATATATTGTCACGGTAGGCAGTAATCTCTACTTTTGTGTCATTCAGTTTTCTCCAAAAAAGTCTGTCAGCAATGCTCAGGGCGAACTGCGCCTCGCTGTTCGAGAACACTGGAGATTATTCCAGAGCTTGTGCGACGCCCAGTGATAAGACTGAAATATTTGACGGCATGTGTAGCAATGCTGAAGTGAATCACCACTTGTCAGTTGATCGACGGCCGACTCTCTGTTTGTCGCTATCAGTGGCCGTGTCTTGATGTAATCTGAAGTTCAGTTTCCTAATCACAAGTTCAGCCGAATAAGCAGTTTCATCTCAACAGGAAGTCTGCTCCCTTCGTTCACGTCACAACCCTGATTTTGATATGTAGGGTTAACGTTCGAAAACCACCATATGATAATGAAATACACCGTAGTGTATGGCTACAGAAATTTCGACCACCTGGGGTTCTTCAACGTGCACCCAAATCTGAGCAGACGGGCCTGCAGCATTTTCGCCTCCATCGAAAATGCAGCCATTGCAGCTGGGATTCAATCTCACGACCTGCGGGCCAGCAGCCGAGTACCTTAGCCACTTGACCACTGCAGTGGGGCACGTGAAAATTCTGTGACAATATGCCAACATATTCCAAAAAAGAAAAAAATGAGAAGGAAAATATTCGCGACGGAGATTCAAACGAGCGGCCTTGCGCTGTTCAGCACACGACGCTATCCACTCAGCCACAGGGCAAACCTCTTCATACTTGTTACGGCGAGCCATTTAAATTCGCAATGCCCGCGGCCTACAGGTGGCGTGCCGTGCCATCCAAGATGGCTGCGGAAGGATGATCAACCACTGCACTCGAACATAGCAAAAGATACGACGCATGGCCGTACTCCCCATGCCGTAAGACGGTAAGTTGGGCCAGTTGGTTAGGATCTATCGTAAACTTACTTACAGCACAACACCAGAAAAAATACAGGACAGGGAAGGAGCAAAAGAGAAAAAAAACGGCGCTGACTCAACTGTCGTTTATTGAAAAAACGGGGTGAAAAGTATATATATATAGGTACTGGCAGCCTACATCTCAACATGCGCAGAATGCGAGGTGCACCGAGGTAGCATTGTCACACTGATGGCAATAAAGAAGATTGGCCTAAATAACTTCCTTTTCATGCAGTTAGACGGATGGTTCACTAACGCACTTGCTACCCCTAATCTTTATATGATATGCCTCAGCGATTTCTCTTGTCAGCTGGTTGGCATGCTTGAAGATGATGGTGGTTCTCTCAAAAATGGGACGACAACCGCATGACCTGCAATGTTCCGGTAGATGAAGTCGCGCAATCCCTTGAAGAGATAACTCATGCTCCCTTAACGAACATTCACACATTTTTCGTTTGTCCGTCTTTTCTTTCTCTTTTGCTCTTTCCCTGTCCTGTATTTTTTCTGTTGTTGCGCTGTAAGTAACTCCCCATGCCGCTTTCACCAAACTCTTGATCGTCAAATGAATCTACACTGTTAGCAAACACTACCCGAGTTTGGGGGTTTTGCGGCCTATGACCTCTGAAAACTCTATCGCGTTTAAAATCACTACCTTGTATTGGAGTAAAAGGTGGTACATGACCACCTCTGAGGCACGTAGTAAAAGAATGTCAAGGCCTAGTTTTACTCGTGGGGAGTTTTCTATCACGTGACTTTTATCCTGCGTTTCAGAGATTTTACCACGTGACTGCAAGCTGCAGCTGATTCGGCGGCTTTTGCCCCATATCCCATGAGTGACGCTCTCAGTTAATCCTGAAGATACGCAAGAACCACAGATTTTTTTCAAAGTTTGATATAGCTACGTCGCGCCTCATGAGTGACCTCGAATCAACGCACTTTCACTGGAACTGGGAGCAGCGTAAGCACAACGAGCGAGGACAGCATTCTGTGAACGAAAAAAAGGGGAGTGGGTCACCAAAAGGCAAAAAAAAACTGCTGGAAAGTTGTCTTGCATATTTTCGCAAATCGTTGCCTTTTGCTGTGCGGCGACTCCGGAGACAGATGGTTTAAAAAGTTCGGAATCTATGTCTCTGGTTAAGCTAATGGATCTCACGCGTTCCCTACATCATCGAGCGACCGTGCGCTTCCGAGCACGAGCCTCCGAACATGTACGTCGCGGATGCCTCGCTTCCGTGTCGAATCGTGAAGATCTGCCAGTGGTAACAAAATCAAGCTGGTGTCATCACCCGTGGTTGCTTTCTGGAGAAGCAATAAGCAAAACGCTTCACTATGTCGTCGGCACCGAGCCGTCACCGCCAGTGACCAGTGGAAGTGTGTCGCCAGAGCAGGTGAAAGAAGCATCGCATATTGTTTTTTCCACAGAAGACGATGTCTGCTGGAGTAAAGTGCTGCCCGAATTGTCCGCCCCACGTACCAACTATTCTCAAACATGTAGCGCGAAGGCGAGAGCCGATACGAGGCAGACGAAACCAACAACCGGCTGCCGGTGAGCACGAAGAAAACCCGCACGGTGATCCGTCTTTTTCGTTGGAATTACACACATCGCCCCATCCCCGTATTCATTTGTGCCTGAAATGACGACGAAAGTCGCACAGCAGATGTGTCCTGTGATCGCCAGCTGTCTTTCATCGTATAGCCGTGTTCCCAGAAAAGGCCTAGTAGGTCGTCGGTAAGAAGCTTGTATACAGGCGGGAACCGTTCTTCTACGCCCGTTGTCATGTCTGTGCACAGCCGCTCAATGGAAATCATTGAGCTGCCATGGTTTGTATGTACATAGGTATATTTTATCTACTTGTGCATCAGCAGTGCTAACTCGTGTGGGGCCAACAGCCCGGTGTGCCAGCTAGTTTTTGGATAATGAAAAAGGCGAGATCGGGCGGGTTTATAATAAAAGGTCGGTGTGACTCCTAGCAACCTGCAGCCTCAAGTTTATGCTTTCACTTTTAACCGTTATTGTTAGTTGATGCAAGGAAAAGCTCTCCTTCCGGCACTGCACGGCAGGTCAAAAAGTCGTGCCTATATACACCGGATCGTGAAAGTACAGCCGAGTAACACGTGCAGTCTCTTCGAGTTGTGTTTTATTCCGCATTTGTTAAATTTCTGTGTTTGCCTGTACGTTAATGTATGTGTCATCAATCCTGCCGTAATTATATGTTTAATAAATTTGTCGACTCTTTGGGCGAATGCACCCGTCCACTTTAATTTTTTTTACCTCCTGAATTAAACTCCCAGAAATCACCTCAAAATCCTTGTGAAGTCAGTAAAAATTTATTCTCTCTATACTAGCTGGAAACCTCAGTGGGGTAAATAATTACTACCTTTCATACGTTCAAAAATTCAGTTAGCATGAGAGTAAATTTTCACTTTAGGTTTTAAAAAAAAACAGAAACAGTAGTGCGCTAGGGGACAGGTGGCTTACCCAGTTTTTTGCGGTTTTTTAAGGTTATTTTCGTTTAGTGCGTATGTAGGACCAAAGTACTTTCCCAACCGATAGGAACTGCTGAATGTTCGCTACCTCATTTCTTGCCGAAGTGCAAAGGGTGGTGGTGTCCGCTGAACAACCGAGCATCAACGATGCTTTGCATAATCCTGTGCGTGCTACAGAAAACTGCGCGAACTAGAATTCACGTATGAACTGAACGACACTTCGAGATAATTTGTGCCGAGCCTGACTGGTGTATTTGCCGCAGTAGTAGGGCACTAGCGAGTGGCTCGCTGTCGCAGCTGCACATGACCGAATGTTTAACGTAGCGATGGTTTGCAACATATTATGCCATCGTAATTACTTCCGTTGTAAGCATCATGCAGCTGCTTCTTCATCAGAACACAAGCACGTAACTTCCCATTAAGCAGCACTATAGTGTCACAGCCATGATCAGACTAACAGCGCACTATTTCCTGCACTTGGATGTTGCAGCTTTCGTCAGCGCAATTGAAACAAGGATATTGAAACGAATACACGCGTACGTTTTCGCAACGTCAACATTGTGAAAATTTGTTGAACAACGTCGTTCAAATGGCGCCGCCGAAGTGCAGGAGAAGTTTGCGTGGACTGAGGTCGTAACTGCGAATTTCATTGCTCTAACCATTTCGCTTCGTTGATCGAGCTCGACCATGTTGGCGGCATGCGGCACTTTGTAATATCCACTGCTATTGGGCTACATGCAATGCACAAGTAAAACCGAGCTTTTATTTTCAGCTAGATGAATATTACTATACAATAAATACAATCAACGTGACTTACGAGCATGAAAAAACATCAACACACAAAGGGACGTGAAGTGCAACTCTCTGCTTGTGAGCTAGAAGCTGATCGTTCATCGTTGCTGTCACTCTCAGCGCGTTGACAACCATCTACGTTCAGTGAAAAATCGTCGACCTCAAGACGGTTTCTTCGAACATCACTGCTGAAAGTAATCTGAAGAATTCTATCCACCGAACGTCTTCCATAGCACCAACAACGCGTCATTGCACAGCCCAACACGGCGTCACTCACCACCTTTATCTGAGGGTGCGGAGAACATTCCGCAGCGATACCCGGGAAGAAAGAAATTGCTTGCAGTGTGCTGCCATCTATCAACGAACATGAAACACAAGTGGCGCAGCGTAGGCCAAGGTTTGGAAGCGCAAATCGCGAGCCTGCGCTACTTCCCGCGTGCGATGAATGTTATGAGATTCATGCACTGCAAAAGTACTGAGGAATGCTATACGCACGTACAACAAAGCGAGTTTCCACTGCAAAGGTCAGGCGATAACATTTAAAGATCCAACGTGGCTGCAAAAAAAAAAAAAATCTCGCGAAGCTGATATGCATACTCCGCGGGTTATAATAGAAAGTGCGCGTTGCCAAGTATTTTCACAAAAACTTCGCGTCTCGCAAGAACGAATCAGATATATCGCGCCACGAACGGTCCAGTACACTCATTGATGCACGAAACATACAAAGTGGTTTGTGTTCATTTCTTGGTAACACGTTAACACTGAGGTTATAGCACCACCGAACAAGGGAGCATTGGGAGTGTCTGCCTACTGATCATCCTCGAGAGGACGTTCCTAAATTCCGCAAGGAGGCGCCACAGTCTAATAATGATTGATATGTGGGGTCTAACGTCCCAAAACCACCATATGATTATGAGAGATGCCATAGTGGAGGGCTGCGGAGGTTTCGACCATCTGGGGTTCTTTAACCTGCACCCAAATCTGAGCACACGGGCCTACAACATTTCTGCCTCCATCGTAAATGCAGCCGCCGCAGCCGAGATTTGATCCCGCGACCTGCGGGTCAGCAGCCGAGTACCTTAGCCAACCGCGGCGGAGCATTTTAAGGCAAGTTTGTGGCGGTATTCTTAAACTTCTTGGTTATATGGGTGAACATAGTCTTTGAAAAGTTAATTTCCATCCCCCACTGGGTGCACCAATTATGCAAGGCTTGCAGACAGCGATTAATTTTGATTTGGTCGTTTGCGTTAGTTACAGGAGCGTAAATTAAACAATCGTCTGCAAAAAGTTTGATTTTAACCGGGCTTTTGACAACTACGGAAATATCATTTATAAAAATTAAAAACAACAAAGGACCTAGCACAGACCCCTGTGGGACACCAGACAGTACTTTCAATGAACTAGATGTGCAATCATCTACACGTACTTTTTGTTGACGGTTCTCCAAATACGCGGCTATCCAATTTAGTATATCTGAGCTAAGTCCTAGTTGCTGAAGCTTAAAATTTAATTTGCTATGAGGAACTTTATCAAATGCTTTGGCGAAATCTACACAAATGACGTCTATTTGTTGTCGACCTTGGAGAGATAAATAAAAATCATGAACTGTTTCTACCAGTTGAGTAACAGTTGACTACGCCTTCCTGAATCCGTGTCGATGGGGATAAAAAAACTCTTTTGACTCAAGAAAAATAATAATGTGCCTTGCTATGAAGTTTTCTATGATTTTGCAACACACAGAGGTCAGTGAAACGGGGCGATAATTGTTCACATGAAGTCGATTGCCAGCTTTGTATATAGGCTTTACAATTGCAGTGCGCCAGTCTCGCGGTAATGAGGATGTTTCAAGAGATTTTCTGAAAATGATTGTTAAATAAAAGGACGACCATTCGGCATACCGTCGTAAGAATTCAGTAGGAATTTTGTCTGGTCCAGTTGCCTTTTTAGTGTCAAGCCCTAGCAAGTGACTGAACACCCCTTCCTGCATGATAGCTAAGGGCTCCATTGCGCAGGCGCGCGGGCCGGCCTGGTCAGCATCCACCCGATCGGTTTCATCTCTAGTGAAGACCGACTGAAAGAACTGGTTGAAAGAATTTGCTATCCGCGGTTTTTGCCTCACTGTCTCGGGTCCAATTTTTATCTGTTCAATTTCTTCTTTTCTATTCTTCAAGTGAAGCCAAAATTTTTGAGGGGAAGACTTAATGAAGTCAGCAAGGGTTTCGGTATAAAACTTTCGTTTGGATTCTTTTAATGCTGTCTTTAACTGTCCACGCAATTGTACGATTGCTACCGAGTTCGTTTTGTTTTACCGCATGCGTTTTATTTTTCGTTTGATATGGACGATTTCCCGGGTTATCCACGGACTGCGCTGTTTCGTTTTCTTTTTACGAGTTGGAACAAATTTATCCGTACAATGCTTTACAATGATTTTGAAACGTTGCCATAACTCTTCTACAGATTCTGAGACAGAAGCAAGTTCAAACTCATGAAGGGACAATTCTAGATAGTCAAGTGTAGACGTGTCATCGGCCCGTGCAAAATTTTTAATCTGAACCGGGATAAATGGCCGCTTCTGCGGCTTTGCGTCTAGTTGGATTTTAACAGTTATCAGCTTGTGGTCCGATATTTCCTCTTCGACCGATAAAGTGCTATGTGTCACTCTGCGTGATAGGAACACTAAATCAAGCAATGTTTCGGAATTAGCAGTTAATCGCGTATTTTCTTTTACAATCTGTGTTAAGTTATGAGAGAACATTATTTCCAACATTTTATCACCACTCAGAGTATCTATATGTCCAGGTGTGACACTTGCCCAATTTATATGTGGTAAATTAAAATCACCAGTCAGTATCAACCTCGTGTTGCCATTCTGAAATTTGCACAAGACACTGTTCAGTTGGTCTAGGAAATCAGGCGTGGTACCAGGGGGCCTGTAAATTGCTCCGACAATAAAAACCACTTTTTCAACGAATATTTCGCACCAAACCGTTTCGGAGAGGGAGCAATCAATTCTTTCTGTCGTAATGGGCGACTTCACAAGAATGACCACTCCACCACCCCGTGAATCCCTATCCCACCTGTGTACAAGATATCCGGGGGAAATAATACAATCGTCAGGAATTAAAGGACTCAACCATGTTTCGGTTATGACAGCAATTTGTGGGCTATGTGACAGCAACAAGAATTCGAGTTCCGTGACCTTATTTACAATGCTACGAGCATTTAATACAAGCAGGCGTAGCTACGATTTTGGCGCAGAAGTGGAAAGGGAAGTGTTTGACGTAGATGCGGCATTCGAGCGGGTAGCAGGGGAAGCTCTGCCATCCCTCTTGCCTTTGCTGTTCGAAATCGCACAACGCTCATTCTTGTTCTGATCCCAAGTGTAGAGCTTATCGTTTATTTTGAGCTTATAGTGATTCAGGGAAACCTTCATACCGCTATCACGCTCAGCAGCCGCACTTTGCCATAACTGCCTCCGCACTTCCACTGTTTCACTCGCATAGTCATTACTAATACTTATGGGACTTCCCTTCAGCTTCGGACAATTTTTCATCACACGCTCCTTTTCCCGGTAGTCATAGAATCTCATGATAACTGGCCTAACCTTCCCGGGCTGTACCTTTCCCATGCGATGTATCCCCTCGATCGTCTTAACTTCTACATCAAGTTTTTCCTTAAATATCTTGTCCACGACCGAAACCATTTAATCAGATTCTGATTCTATACTTTTTTCAGCGAGACCAAATACCAAAAGATTGTTTCTCCGGCTTCTGTTTTCGTATTCTACCAGCCTTTCCGCCTGCTGCCGGAGAGTAGCTTCCAAAATATCAATTCTCAGGTTCATTTCATGGATTAAAGCAAGCGAACTGGTTAGCTTATCTGTTTTAACGTTTACTTCAAATATTTGGTCTCTAATAGCATTCAAATCACGTTCAGACTTGGCCTGGTTTTCCAAGATCGTTTGCAAGAGCTCTTGCGTCGTAGCAGGCCCGGGGTTTTCCTCGACATCTCCCGACATAACAAGCATCATCACAGCAGACCAACAGTCAACTATAATACAGTAACATCTACGAGAGCACGGCAGGATCAACAAGCATAAATCATCCCTACGACAAGAAGCTATTTCATTGCGGTGACCAACCTGCAAAAGCAGCAGCAGCGGTTTAGCCATGCTGTCCGCAGGCCGGGTGCCGTGCCCTCTGAGGCGGCTCATGTCTCGTTGCTCCTTATATTCCGTTGCTGCAGGTGACGTCACTCGGGTCGGTAGATTATCAGTCTTTCCAGGTTCCAGGATTCCGTGAGGCGGCAGGAAGTATGCATTTCCATCGTCGCAGTTCGTCGTCATTGCAGTCAGACCAAAAAAACACGGTGCAACCTGCAAAAGCAGCAGCAGCGGTTTAGCCATGCTGTCCGCAGGCCGGGTGCCGTGCCCTCAATGAATGATTTCCTTCCAATGATTTCTGCAGCCATGTAATTTTTTTGAAGACAACTGCAGCAACACTGAAAACTCAAAATGCGCGCAGGAGAGAAAAGGATGTGTTTAACGTACGCACAAATTGTCCACAAGAATAATCAGAACGCAATGGTCGAGCGTCTGGATCTCCCTATAAAAGCAGTCCTTCATTGTCTCTGGGGCTCGAAAAACTAAGGAAAACATACGCGTGTAGGCGATTTTTTATGGCATAAATGTCCAAAGTGGTTATCGCATCGAATCGTAGCATCGCAATTTCATTCGTCGGGTGATTGGATAGAACGATTAAAGAAACTATCAACGCATCGTGTGACGATGGCGTCACGCACGACGTGATTCGTGATGATTGATCCGTGATGTGTTGATGTCAACAACATTTCACATTATGACATCAAGATGCAACATTCACGTGACCATGTGTCGTTGTGACGTTAAATAAGGCGTAGTCACTCAGTCACACGGGTGTTTCAATTATCCCAAGCTAACACCAGATTTTTTTGTTTACTTCGTGGACCACAAAACACGAACCCGATGCATGCTAGTTCGAAAGCGAAAGCAATGAACTATACCGAGACGGTGATTGACGTCGCGTCGCTCATCACCCGCAAATCAAACTCCATGTCATTGCCAGCTTGAGCAATGTATGGAGCGATGTTCCTCCGTTGTTCATGGCATGGGTACAGATGTGTACCAAAACTGCCTTTATGCGTGCAATAATAAGTTATCGTTAACTAAAAGATTTGCCGCACCTGCAAAGCAAATTAAACACGCTTGAATACCACGTACTGATGTGTCCTTGTCAGTGAAACCTGATACAAGCTACGGCTGCAGTTCAAGCAACGTGACGAAAGCACAGCGCAATAATCTGCATGGCCTGTTGCAGTTAGTGAACGTCGCTGCTCCCCGACTGGCATTATGCATTAAAATTTACCACCGCGCACATAAAACGACTGCCCACACGCTTTGGCAGGACCTGCTTGTGCAGCCAAACAGCGATTTCCGATATCAGCGGCAATACTCACCACTGCAGGAAACCACGTCTTGGTTTGCGGTGTTCTGGCGCAATACATTGGGCCCAGAATGGAAAACTTGTATGATTATTCAACCGCGCAAACGGTCTACACAAGCCGGCAAGGTGTGTGTTCTCGTATGCATGCAAAACCACGACCATTTGATGAAATGGCCTATACGTGTTATATAGGGCGTCGCCATCGACTACGGCGCTAAGCGATGGCACGCTCTCGACGGCCGCCACGCAGGGGAGAACGACGATGGAATAAACAGTGATGTCTCCATTTGCTGTTGTTTTCCTCTGCCCATGGCTCGTGCCCAAAGGTGGGGACTGGTCGATTACAAGGTGAATTTATGCTGTGACAGCTATTATGTACGATGTAACATATTTTCGCGACGAAGATTCACCAGCCCATGTTCTACCGGCTTGAACCTCCTCGGTGCCTCCGTTTCTTTCCTGCCATGTTCTCCGATGAGTACTTTGCGGCTACAACCACCACCTCCGTTCCCGTCATCACCTGGGCTCCCAAAAATCCTATGGGAGCAATGGAGCCGGGATTTCAAAAACTACACGATTGCTTCGGATGCCTACGACCTACCTTCCATTTGTCGGAAGGCGATCCTGCCCAACTGCTTGGGCTTGAAACGACGGCGTGTACGGCAAAAACCTTCAAGCTGCGCACGACCTCAAGTAGACGACGGTTCGCCGCAGCACACAGGGCAGGAGCAATGGCATAGCGGAAGCGAGCAACCGGTAGGTACATCGATGTACCATTGGCAAGTCGATGGGAGCGCTTGTGGAGGACGAGCGACAATTTGAAGATTTCGAAAACCAATCGATCAGGCGAAAATGACACGATCAATCGCGCGAAGGCCCGTTTAGCCACTAGTCAATTACGCATCTTAGCGTACTATCTGAGATAACATCCCTCCACCCAACCCCGCAGTACACCCCTCTTTCGCATGGCCGAGATGGCGATTTTTTTTTTCTTAGAGAACCCAGCGCTCACCAAGTTGCCGCACACCACGGTCGAGGACTCATGGCTAAAGCGATGACGATGGCGTCGTGAGCGGGCCAACTCCAGGGCCGCTTCCAAATCCTCGCTCCGGTAGGCACCGCGTTGGCTCATCGTCACCTGCGATCTCCTCCGGGGGCCACAGACTACGGGAAGGTATATCGCTCGCTCACGCGCTTCCGTGCTCCTCTGCAAATGGCGCCTACCCTCTACAGTGGACCGGAAGCCGGCGGTTAACGTCGCGTGGAAAATTTGGAAAAGAAGACGGGACGGGAATGCCTACGCTCGCACAAGGTAGAGCACAAATTGAGACCTCTTATATTGCTAGAAAGGCAAGCTCTGCGGCTGTGTCTCGGGCTACCTAGGTGTGTCGCGAATAGCGTGCTTTATTTGGAAGCTAGAATCATTTCACTTGGTGCTAGATTTTGACAGCTTACTGTGCAACATTTTTAAAACTTTACGATGCGCCCTTTTTCTGTTCACAGACAGTTTTCATCAAACATCCAGTTTCTTTCAGCGCCCGTGGTTTCGTTATCAAAGACCCCAAGTCATTTTCGTCGAGTCTCTGTTATCAAATCTTCACGTTTCCCTCCAGCTTTTAACTCCCCAAACCCAATGCTCGGTGCCAGTTGACTTAACTTTCGATGATAGTTTTCCGAAAAATGCCAAGTTACTTCCAAAGCTTGTTCTGGAGGGCCTTCTTCAAGACCTTTTCAGTCATTTTCTTAAATACGTAGTAATTTCGACGGACGCAACGCAAAATCTTCAGAAGGCTGGAGTAGGTATTTTAGATGCGGAAGCATCTTATACTCGCGCCTTGTAGTGCGCCGTCCGCACCGCTTCTCGAACATTCGATAGCTGACGCGCGCGCATGCGCCGCCTTGCCGTCGCCCACCATCTGTGCCGCGCGCGCTTCTCCTTCGAGAACATTCGACAGCTGACAGCGCATGCGCCGTCGCGCCGTCGCCATCTGTGCCGCGCGCGCGCTTCTCCTTCGAGAACATTCGACAGCTGACAGCGTATGCGTCGTCGCGCTGTATATATACTCAAGGTCGGCGCTCGCTCGCTCAGTTGCCGCTCGTCCGTTGGTTTGTACGGCGCGTCGACGTCCAAGGTCGCGGTGAAATGAATTCCAACGAATCCACAAACACAATGATTGACGTCCCTTCGACCAGCGCCGCCCTTTCGCATACGTGTGTACGTGTTCACTCATTTAACACCCCCTCCTACAACCACGTTAACCAATTTAGCCATCGACCCAAGTAAGTCGCAATTTAACACCCCATTTCACAACCACGTTAACCAATTTAGCCATCGACCCAAGTAAGTCGCACTTTAACACCCCGTTAACCAATTATATGCTCCGCATCCTCCTCAGTGTTCCCCCGAGGGAAGCTGCGGGCAATTTTTTTTTCTCATCAGCTTAATTGGTCTTTTGCGCTCGGATTGCCTGACTTCACACCAATTTATCTCGCAGAATTCCTGGCTATTACATTGGCTCTTCGAAAACTAAATTATCAGCAATCAAAAGCTAATGTTATTTTGGGTGCTTTGTCTGTATGTACATATCTAACGTCCGCAAAGAAGACTCCTCTTCTCAGGATATTTTGGTCTCTCGTACCGCATAGCCTATCAGAAGTTCGGTTTATTTGGGTCCCCGGGCATGCTGGAATTGAACTAAATGAAATTGCTGATTCGCTCGCTTCGGCATCTTTAAATTTCCCGGTGGTGCTAGTAGCTCCACAGTTTCCTTTTATTACTGCCGAACGATTCAAACGCCTGTTAATCTTAAAAATCAACGAAACGTCGCTTCTACAACCTGAAGAATTTCGGCACCTGCAATTCACATGGAACACCGCAAAATGCCTTTCCCGTCAATGTGAGGTTACCCTCACAAGCTTTTGCTGTAGAGTTCCTCTGTTAAATTTTTATCTCAACAAATCAGGAGTTTCATTAACTAACCTAAGTGTAGTTTGCAATGAACCGGAAACAATAGATCACTTTCTTCTCACGTGCCGCCGCTTCGCCTCACTGCGCCAAATAATTCTGGAAAGACCAATTGGTATGCTCGGATTGCCAGTCAATACATCCACCCTATTATCGTTTGGAGCCAGTCAGTTGGGTGTGGGCTGCAGTGCTATTCTGTCAGCGCTACATAAATTCATTCAGGCAACCGGAAGGATAGCTGGCTAGTGGTACTGCCAGATATATCCAATTCTTTCTCCCTCTTCCTCATTCTTGTTAATTTGTTTTATATATTCTGGTTTATCGCATTCTTCTGCAATTTTTCACGTTTTTTTTTTTTTTTCAAAGGAACATTATTATTGTTCCTATCTAATATCTCTTTATTTTTTTTGCAAACGTTGTAAAAAATGATCTATTATGAGGTACAGTGTAGCCAATTCCCCATGTGGGTATGAGCCAAGATCTCCTAGGAGACAAGACAAGACAAGGTAGAGTAGATGATTGATTGATTGATATGTGGGGTTTAACGTCCCAAAACCACTATATGATTATGAGAGACGCCGTAGTGGAGGGCTCCGGAAATTTAGACCACCTGGGGTTCTTTAACGTGCACCCAAAGTAGAGTAGATGATTGAATTTGTGGCACACACCCACACCGAGGAATCGGCCAACAATTGGGTAGTTTTAAAGAAAATATTTCTTTAGTATAAACCCCATTTTCTCAATTAACAAATAAAACAAGTTATGCTAAATTGGTAAATGTTAGGATTACATGAACATACAAAATAGGAACACAAATTATTAGGCGAAAAATTTGCCACAACAAATAAAGTTTGGAAGAGAGGAAAACAAACAGTAAACGGCAAGTGGTCGCCGGCTTCTCGTCGTCTTCCCCGTTCATCATACCGTGGGCACGCGCCTCATATACGACAGTGAACAGGCTAAAATGAAGGCGCTACACTCAATCGTAACTAACGCACGAGAGCATAGACGGAAGCTGATAAATCGCAACTGTTTCAAAGGTACATAGACCACAATCTTAAATATATTGGAGAATAGCTAACATTTGGCCTCTACACGCCGAAGCGAAAGAAATGAAACATCTTTCAGAGACGCTAGATATCTGTAGGTCCACTACCTGCTCAGCATAACTAGTTTATTGGCTAAATAATTAATGAATATTATAAGGCTAATTTCAGCACAACGAATTCCACTACAAATGTTGTACACACCCACCAGGAACAAATAACTAAGCTCCGGTTTTTAGGTGCATTCGAGTGGTTTTGAGAATGAACACGTCAGGTTATCGGGGACAAAAGTGGCCGAGCTAGCTTAGATACTTACAAAAAAAAGCTGAACTCTACGCTTCAACTAGCCTCAGCCTGATGTATCTCTTGCAACACTTAGCCATTAAACTAGAAGTGTCATATATCAAAGCACGCAAACGTTGTTAGCGATACTATATTTTTTTTCACATGAATGCATCGTATGTTATCAAGTTTCAGACGAAACTGAAAAAAAAGTTCTGCCCATCGCACCTTTCCCCTTCTTGTTCACCTGGCACATAGCCACTGTGGGGGTCTCGTTAAACATCTTCTTCTGCAGTAACTAAACAAATTGAACGCAAGTTTGCAAGTCTTGGGACGCAAAGCAATACAGGAAACGTATACACGAAAAGGGAGAACCATCTAAAAGGTGGTGTTGCTACCACACAGCGCAACTACATGCCAATGCGTTTCTAAGCAAGTCGAAGTCGCACACCTGCGTAAGCCTGCAACTCAGTGACCCAAATGCACATTCTTTTTTTCACCTGATGATAAAGATAGTACATAGCACGCGCTCGTATACACACATGCATCGCAATCATTTTTAATGAGCAAATACAGCGTGGCGTGCCCGCATCATCCTCGCGTTGATGGCATGTGTACAATATTGGTTCCTTATGCTCCAAATCACAAATAATTTTCAAGAAGCTAATGCGGCGTCACGTGCCCCGCATCGTCGTACACGTCGTAGGCATTAGCGCAATATTCGTTCCTTATGCCCCAAATCCAAAAAAAAAGGGGGGGGGGGGATGAGCCCAAACATTAAACATATTATGCGCATGGAGCGAATACTGCAAACGCCTGGCGTAAGCGTGGCAATACTTTTCGAAGGTCGATTGATATGTGGGGTCCAACGTCCCAGAACCAGCATATGGTTATGAGAGACGCTACTTTGCGAAGGTCAGCTGCACGTTCGCACAAACATTGCCCACCTACAACACGCAAGAGCGGCTTCTGCGCAATGCGTGCGGGACGGCCAGCGAAGCTACACAGCGAGGAAAATGCGGCCCACTTTTCAAACGGGATCTGGGAGGCGGCTACGCGGAACCCTACAATGGAGGTTGGGTGCGCAGCAAGCGGGCGGTGACGACTGTGTCGGTCTCGGCCGTCAACTGCATACTACTAGAGAGGCTGGAACTTTTTTCTAGTGTCGTGAGCGGGCGGCGCCCTCCGCGGGCGCAGTGACATGTGTTCGGATATGTCCGCCAGATGGCTCTGCAGCCCGCTGGCACGTAAGGTCCCTAGATGAAACAAGTTTTCAAGGTAGCGTCACTCATTGTTCTCGAGCCGTCCTCCTCACTCTCTCGATTACTCCTCTTTTTCTCTGCCATCCGCGTCTGTGATTGGTGCATTACTTGCACGTGATCTTGCAAATGGTTGGTGGTGTTATTTATTATTATGCAAAAGGTTCAAAACGAGTACGCATGCGCATATGTCTCCAGCTGGATTCTCACCGTGACCAAAGACAAAATTGTAGGCAGAACATAAACTGAAGAGGAGGAGCGTTTCGGTGTGCGCTAACTCGACCAAGATTGTTTCGCCATGCTCGTTAAATGCAACATCTGCGTTTTTCAGCAATGCTGCGTTGCCGTAAAACAACAGAAGACGGTTTCTCTCTCTTCAACTTACCTCGTGCTTTCCGAGATGAAGCGCACCATGAAGTGCAACTATGAACCATTTCACGCGAATGCTTTCGTGCAACTCGGTCAACGTACGTCGACGCGGATCTGCGAAGCGAGTTAAATTGTCGGTTTTTATTGAAACGCCAGGCGCGCGTCTAATGCGCGTCTAGTGCGTGCCAGTTGGTACAAATACTTGTGCGTATGCACGTATACAGAGCAGCTGTAGGTTGTAATCAACGCACCTTCAGAAACATTTCACTCTTGACCAGTTCCCGCTTGAGCCGAAACGCGCTGCTTCGATACACCTCACCAGTAGAACTCTCACTTTTCAGGAAGTTCCCAGTACTGCATCAGAATCACTTGGCATCACGATTGTCCAAATGGGCACGTTTAAAAAAAAAAAACGTCATCGCAGTGCTGCTGGACGAGTGTTCGTACCAGTCTGGTCGTAGTTTTTTCTTGCGTGTGCACAAGCCGGTTGTAATCAGTCGTCACAACGTCACGCCCTGTGGTCACTTACAGGATCCAGAAATAAGCACGTTCACTGTGTCACAGCACGAACAAAACACAATCGGAGAAGTGGACTAGTTAGAACTGGACGAAACACGACGGCCGTGGAACTACGATGTACTAGTACTACGCGAGACGCCATGGCTAGTGGTGTAAAGTATAGAACTGCACAACGTTGCCAGCTGAGTAACTCACATCCCGCTTGCTCTTGTGTTGTACCGTTTATGTTCATAAAAGTAACTGTTTATTATACGACTTATTTCGTTCCATTTTGTTTCATTTACATCTATTCACCGTAGCAACGGAACCCAAACATTCGCTTTTGGATGAAAGTTTTAAACGTTCTAGGGGGCGCTTGAGGAACATAGGTGAAGAAGAAAGGGAAAGGTGTCACTACCTTGGAAACTTGTTTCATCTAGGAACCTTACTGGCACGCTGGCAAGTTTGTGCGCGGCCAGGCCTGTCAGGCGCGGTAGCGAGGTGTATGCGGTATATTTGTGCGTGTGCTGTGCTTGCGCGGTTTCAAACTACTTCGTCCTGATGCTGTGTTGACTTGTGAAGGAGCTGCAAACATCATATATTGTCGGCGTTCACCTTTCTCGTCGGATGTGTGACCATGCCTGCCCGTAAGGGTAGCACGTGCTTTGTGCCACTCTGCAAGGGTGGATACAAGTCGTCTGAGGTAAAAGTGTCATTGTTTCGAGCTCCCACAGATCCTGTTTGTCTGCAGGAATGGTCGAGAAACATCAAACGAGACGACAAGGTACTTAACAATACATGTGTGGTGTGTTCCCGTCATTTTGATAAACGCTACATACGGAGAACATTCAAACATGTCATCAATGGAGAGGTTGTGGAGCTTGAACGCGAACGGCCAGCGCTGACCGGTGACGCTGTGCCGACCATATTCCCAGATGCACCTTTGTACTTCACAAAGCATGTTCCAAAAAGAAGGAAAGAGAGAGACCTCGCCAACCACTATGCCCCACCACCAAAGCGCATGGCTTTAGATGAAGACATGCCCGACAGTGAACTCACCGAGAGTGTTTATGTACAATCAGCGTCGGAGACTTCTGCTCACCTGTTCAGCAATATTTCATCGCCGTCAGCTTTTTGCACCAAAATTGTGCTGACTAATGAGCCTGGGGAACTTTGCTTCGGATGACATATTCGTGGAGAAAAATGCAGAGATGTGCTCGTTCACAAGCACGTCACATTCGCAGGGTGCTCGGAAACGACGCAGGAACAGGCTGAAACATCGTTGTGCCGAATATACTGCCGCAACGTCAAGGTTGATGAATTTTTCGTGGCCACTAAAAGTGATGCGCTCGCGGCGTTAAAGAAAGCTGACGCGCTGTTTCTGTGCCCTGGGTGTGGTATTGAGCCCATCAAGACCGGTCAGTGCAAGAAGTTTGGTGAATCGTACTACTCGCACGCATGTTCGGTTACAACAGCAGAAGGGAAACAGTGTTTGCGCTGCAAGTACACCAGGAAGCTTATATCAAATCAGATGCGCAGACAGAAGCAGAATCCCAAACCGAAATTCCGGCAACGAGCTACCAGGCAATCTGTTCAGCTGTTGCGAACTAGGAGAAAGCTCACAAAAGCCCAAGAAACGGTATAAAAACTGCGGCTTGTGAATCAGTCTGTGGCTGATACGGCTTTCGAGCAAAAAATTTGCGGACTGCCGCCAAAAAGGCAGTTGGCTGTACGAACTTGTTTTAAAGCCGCGTCAAGAAAGTCGAGCCGTGGCATGGCTTACGACAAGCTGTTGGTTCTGGAATGCAACCTGATGCGGATGAAGAGCCCGCAGCTATATGAACATATAAGGAAGCATGAAATCATGGCACTACCAAGCAAGACTTGTTTGGACAAGCACTTGCAGGGATTTAAAAGCACATTCGGTTTCAACCCCAAGGTGTTTTCAGCCCTGGAGCAAAAAACAAAGGATATGGATGAGTTCAGTCTCCATGGGGGCCTTGTTTTTGATGAACTGAAACTATCCGAGAATATTGCAGTGAAAGCGTGTGGAAAATTCAGTGGCTTTGTAGACCTTGGTAACTTCACTGAACCAGAAGACAAGACTTCTCTGAGCGACCACGGACTCATCATAATGTTTCAGCCTTTCCAAGCTGGGTGTTTTCTGTTAATTATACTCCATTAATGCCACGTGTGGCTTACAAAGAACAAGAATTTGGTTTATGCCCACTTTTTACTTTCGCATATGTGAAACAAAGAGCCTTGCTTTGTCCAAAACACTGCAATAATTGCTTCATCTTCTTCACAGGCGGATGAACCCAAATACTTGGCGTGTTTTCTTCTAAAGGAAACGTGTAGGCCCCTCTACTTTCAAAATTACTTCTTGAAGCGACCATACTTGCTGAAAAATCAGGTCTTCGTGTTGATTATTGGACAAGCGACGGTGCGCCATGGAACAGAAGTCTTTGGAAGATGCTTGGAATAAAGGGTAAGTTGCCTCATTCTGTACATCTTTGTAAAACAATGTTTTTCTTTCCTGCATTAGCTTAAATAATTTTTTACTGGTTGTAGCGTCATCAGTGGAAATCATATGCAAGGCTCCCCATCCTGTTGATTCTGCAAGACACCTACACATGATTTCTGACTTTCCACACCTTGTTAAGTGCGTGCGGAATGCCTTTGTTTCCAAAAGATTACAGATCCCACAAGGCCACGTCCATGTCAGTCCTATCAAGGAAGCTTGGAAAAATGACAGAGAAGCCATCACACTGAAAGTGATGCCACATATAACACAAACACATGTCGAGCCAAATGCTTTTGAAAAAATGCGCGTAAACCTGGCATACCAGCTGTTCAGCGAGGAGGTTCTGAAAGGACTCTTTTTCTACAAGAGTGATCTGCAGGAAAAGTTCCGTATAGTCGAGCCTACAGAGCACTTTTTAAGGCTTATGGAGAAGTTGGTTTTCATCATGTCGTCGCGAACACCACTCAGAGGTTTTCGATCAGACTCAAAAAGTGCAGAGTTCTTGGAAGGGTTCATTATTTTTTTAAGCGAATGGGAGGAGCATGCAGCAAAGCATGGTGGTGGTTTTCTGAGTGCAGGGACTGCCCTGGGACTTCGTGTAACACTGAAAAGTACGCTGTCTCTTTTGGATTATGCCACTTCCAAGCTTCAATATAAATACTTGCTTACTGCGAACCTCAGTCAGGACAAAGTAGAGAACGTCTTTGGGATTGTTCGTCAGCCATTCGATTGTAATGATCATCCGACTCCAGGACAGTTCTTGATCATTATTAATAACCTCAGCTGGGAGGCGAAGCTCGCCCTCGAGGACCTGGAATATCAACAACTTCGCAAGAACTTCCGCCTGACTCGGAGAGCCTGCTACGACCTTATCAGGCAGTTCGAGAAGTCCGATTTCTTTCCCTTCGACCGGCACCACGGAGGCGCTCCCGCGAAGACGCCGGAAGAGCACATTCTTTCGTTTCTCTGGTAAGCCAGCTACATCTTCCATATTACGAAGCTTGTGGCACAGTGTGGTGTTTCAGCCTTCGGGAATTTCCTCTGCGGGTGAGAGTAACCCCGTCGTTAGTGTTTTGTAGTCTCGTTAATGGTCATCAAACGTCGAACGTCAAACAAAAAAAATCTAAAGCCCTATTGTTACCATCTAATGGCAGCTAGGTCAATCCATGATTTTGCAGTCTGCACGCATTGTCTTGCCATGTGTGCATATGACGAACTAAACCTTTGCCTTAATGGTGGCAAAGGAAGTTTTTTCTAGTTTAGCAGTGTGGCAATTGTTTTTTAGGTACGCTGTCAACAAGGCCTCAATCAGGGAGGTTGCCTTGCTGTTCAACATGGCAGACTCCACACAGCTCACTGTCATTGACAGGGTGCTTGGGTTTCTTTTTGCCATTGCCCCAGAAGTGATTTACTTCGCACCTGACAAAGAGGCTCTGGCCAGGGATTTCAAGAAAGTGAGCAGTGGTTTTTCCTTTTTTTGCGATTTGGAATTTAAAAGTATGTTGCAAAAAATACTTGAGTAATAAAAAATCAGCACTGGTTGCAATGAAAAGGTAATTAACCAGTCATTAACACAATGAGTACCTGACTATTGTAGCACACTTTTACCTATGTGCACCAGTGCACTCGCTGACAATGTATTTTACCAAACAGTAATGGCCATGTGAATGCCACGTATAAGCCTACACTTGCATACGTTCTCTCTTTGCAGCTTGCAGGATTTACAAACGTCATTGGGTGCATTGATGGCACCTACATCCCTGTGCGCTGCCCAGTCAACAAAGTCAGGCCGACTTACATAAATAGGCACGACCAGGTGTCTATCACAATGCAGGGAATTAGCGACTCAAGCAGGAGATTTCAGGACGTTTTCACGGGCCCCTCAAGCAAAGTTCATGACGCAAGAATCCTGAAGCTGTCGCCTGTGCAAGAGGATTTGTCTACGCTTTGCGAAATCAACAGGTACCACATCCTCGGGGACGCTGCATACCCCATCCGGGAACACTTGCTTACACCGTACAAAAACTACGGCAACATGACTGCAGACAAAACCGCATACAATGACCGCCATACCTCAACAAGGGTCGTGATTAAAAATTCATTTGGCATGCTTAAACAGAGATTTCGGCAGCTGCGGTACGTGGAGCTCACAACAGTCGACAAGATTACACTGTTCATAGTAGGCTGCTGTGTTCTTCACAATATATGCCTGAGCACTGGGGACACAGATGTGGAGGACCTGCTCACTGATGAAGAGAGAGAAGAAAGAAGGCAGGACCTGGCTCTGCACATAAGGGAAAACCGTGCTGAGCTGGAAGCAAACAGACAGCCACTGACAGAGCGTGAAAGCTCACTCCGACGCCTAGGGGAACTGAAAAGAAGTGACTTGGCACAGCAGCTTCGTCACTGACGTGAGCAGGTGAAAACACCACCCTGTAAAAACATGCGCAACATCTTCGCAAAGTGTGTTGCTCCTTTAATAAAGCGAAAGAGTTTATTTATTTATTAGAATACCCTCAGGGCCCGAAGGGCATTACAGAGGGGGTGGGACAACATTTTATAACACACAAAGGAATAAAGACAAGGTAAAAAAACAAGTGTCAGAAGTGCAAATCACGAAGGCAACATGAATCAACTAAAAAATGTATATGTAGTAAGTACTCAAGCACATACAAGACAAAAATAGATAATGGAAAGGGCATATAGTTACAAAAATGTTTACAAAAATTTTTGTAGCTCTAGATGTGAATAAAGACAAGGAAAAAAACAAATGAAACAAGTGTCAGAGGTGCAAATCACGAAGGCAAAACAAATCAACTAAAAAATGTATATGTAGTAAGAATTCAAGCACATACACAAAAGATACATATTGGAAAGTGCGTATAACTACAATTTTTTTAATTTTGTTGATCTAGTTGCCCTCGCTGTTCTCTGCAAGGTCTCTCAGTGCCGCTATGTGTTCCTGATGGGCTTTAAGGAGCTCTTGGTGCCTCTCCTCTCGCTGCTTGGGTGCCTTCTGTTTCCAGCAAACTGCTGCTCCCACTGGAGTCCCCTTCAGTCTCCGGAAATGACGGAAGAGGGCTCGGGTCAGCACTCTCCGAGCTGTCCGTTGTCTGAGCACTTGTGCTCGGTGAATCGACAGCTGCGGCCTTGTACGAAACTGTACCGACACCCCGGAGGACTTCTGGCTCGATACTGTCGTCCAGAGCCCTAATCCTAGCAAATTCTTCTTCGTAGGACACCCTGCAGCGACTTCGACCTGATGTCCTGTTATTTGTTACCTCATTTTTTTTCCTTCTTATTATGGTCTTCAAGCGCGAGTCGCATTGCTCGACTGAGCGGCGTATGCCCAGAATCTTCAAGATTTCTTTGGCAACTTCCTGGTACATTGCCCGCTTCGTTCGAAATTTTTTAAAAGGGCCAACTTCATTGTTGTACTGGGCGTACAGCGTTAGCAGCAGCCGTGTCTCGCCTTCGTCTCAGGGTGCTGTTCACAGGAGATAAAGCCAGGATTAGAGTAAGACACAGAACAATTGATGTATTTTCAAAATATTTTGCCTCTTATCAGATGGACAGCAGACCAGAGCAGCTGTTTTAACTACTGTAATGAGACCACATGTCTTGATTCGTGATGACTGAGAACGAAACAATAAAAAATATAAGCGAATTAGATAAGCAATCAATCCGAACAAAAAAAATGTGATATGTTCCATGCCACCGCACATGGCGATTAATCGCATGCAGCTGACAGATTTTACTAACAGTAATTGTATATACTAGCCCCTACTGAGCCAGGATAGTTCTAATTCTTGTGTGTACTTTTAATTCTGGCATCTAGCCTTTGGCGCTGTGGATACAAATGTGACTAATTACTACCTATCTGAATATAGCAACCATGAAATGTGCGTTGCAATTGTTGAGTTGCAAAATGACACATAGCTCTTTGGAGGGAGTACATATTTGTTGTAAAGATCAATTAAATAAACAGGCGGCTTACCAGAGCATGTTGCGTTGTCATCCGCAGTTAAGTCGCCGTCCGGAGCATCCGAGCTCGGTGGAGTGCCTGTAGGAGAGAATGCAACAGGTACAGGAAGTTCAAACGACACAGCCATCGTGTAAGAAATGTAGCCGTCCTGAGCACTTTACATTGCGCATATTAGAGCAGCGAAGACGCCAAACACAATGAACGCGACGGCTCAAATAGTTTACAAGCTGTTGACTGCTTTGTTAGACGTGAGCACATGATGGTTAAAGCACTGATCCTGTGAAACGTTGGCCTCCTTGACATTCGCCGTCACCGACTCCATTTGCTTAAGAGCGCAATACAGCAGCCCCCGGAAACAACGACGAACGCGTAAAGCGCACCAATCTCGGTACTCGTGTCGTAGCAGCAAATGATCGGTACATCCCGCTCTCTTCCCATGTCATTTCGCCCACTGCGCTTGCTCCAGTATAACAGTGTGAACTGACAAAACCTGCGCGCTATAACTGCTAACAGTTCATTTTACAGAGGCCGTATGTTTTATTAACACGATTTCAGATAACTTGGCGGGATGCGTGCGCTCGCTTCAGCTATGCGGTATTCAGAGCGTTTTCTTTTACATTTTTTGAGATCAGCCCGGCCCTACGGTTACCCAATCAGACAAAAAAAAAGCTGGGATTACTATTCAGAGCTCATGCTACAACTTACCTTCAATCATAGCGAATAACAGGCGCTCGGCTGATGTCGGGGAACTTCGGCTGAGAGCTAACGCGTCCGATCCGGAAGCCGCCATTTGTTGAGACACCTGGGCCGGCCTGGCTGTTTGCAGTTGCCGTTTTGGCCGCGCCGCGGCGCCACGGTCGCGTGCTACTCCAAAATCGGGTACGCATTCGGTTGGGGAGCGGTGACTCTTGCTCGGAGTGGGGGAAGCGGCGCATCGGCATACTCCGAGTCGGAGTATCAGAGCGACCACCCGAATACAGCATAATTATTTATGTGTTTTGTTACATCACACGCACGCACACAGTAGATTGAGTATGCACTTAGCGGTTGAAGGGTGCACTAGAGGCCGGGTTTCGCTATCACGTTCAACTCTATAAGGCGAAGCTTAAGGGTTCCCAAATTTCTCAGATAAGAGCTGGCCAGGTAACCAGGCTCATCACCGAGAGTCACCGCCTCCCAGTTCTGTGCTGGGTGGAGCGACCGACTTGAAAGAAAGGCCTAACACCGCCCACCCCCAACCCATGTCACTTTCTTTCTTCTAGACTTGTCACTAAAGTTATTGTCGCTGCCATCTTGTGGAAATTGAACATAAATACAAACCGTTTCTTTAGTTGGCAATTCGGACGTGCCACACAAACCATTACAGGTGTTTTCCTATGAATCAACAAGTTATAGTCTAGCTTTGCTCGTCCCTTTAGGAATACGCCAGCGAGTGCTGCAGTTCAATTTTGTATAAGTGACATCGGTGCTTCAGCACAAGTGCCAGTGTTACGTCAAACAGCTACCCGTTAGGCAGTGTAGTCAACGTGCTTGGTAAAAAGGCTACGACATCCGCACAACTACGCAAACTAGTCAAAGGCGTCAAATGGCCTCGTATGGCTTGGCTCTAAGTGGGGCATAAGCAGCTACTCATTTGCTGCTTTGGATCAAATTGTTTCCCGCATTGCGTGGCATTTTCCGGAATCTATTGCCGGTCTTTTTCGCCTAGTGAATCAGTAGAATGGAATTACTTTCCACAGGATGTAAAAACCATTACTGATTATCCGCCATTAGACAAACTTCAGCTGATAGTGTAGAACTAGATGAAATACTTACGTTTATAGATTTATCTCATTCATAGTATTTTGTTCTATTGATGAAATTTTTCGTCTTTTTTTTGCTTTCTAAACCCCTCTGTCACGTACGCATTGGTTGCTTCAGTGGTTCACACTTCACTTTCGGTGACCTCCATTGGCGAGCAATCAACTCACACACAAAGCACCCGCCACGTCTCACATGGTCTAACATGTAGCCCGGATACAACGTCTTGTGGTCCAGATTTTCCTGTCGGTCACATTCCCGGCGAGATACTCAATAATATACAAAAGAAAAGCACGTGACCTGACTCGTAGCTCGGATACAATGTCCTGTGGTTCAGACTCTGCTGTCGGTCACCTTCACGGCAAGAGGCTTCAGTAGTATACAAAACAAAAGCACATGATCTGACACGAAGCTTGGATGTTCTACTCTGGGGTTCATATTCTGCAGGTTTTTCCAAGCGAACACTTTTGAAGTTACACAAGACAAGAGCCGTTGGTTCCTACACGGTCCGCCCATGTTAAGACATAAGGGTATAATATTCCTACGGCTCTCGCTAACAAAGAATAAGGAACGCACGTGCGATCACGGTGTGCCATTCTTCGAGACGAATCAGCCCATGTTCGCCCTTGACGCCAGTGGAAAAATTCCTTTTGGCGGCAAAATATTAAGCGCTAGAAATGTTAATACGACAGGTTACTTTTCGACCACCCTCCTTCATATAATAAATACCATACGGCCCGTAGGGTGACGTGTCAAGGTATGATAACCCTCTTTGGGCAGTGTTTTTTTATCATCATCCGAGCACTCTGTACACGTGTTTAAACAGCGAAACTGAAATGTGCGACCCCCTTGTATATAACTAGCTAAAATCTATGGAAGTGTATTCTGTAGTAGCTTTTACCATTTTTACTTCTCTATGAGCACATTAAAGAGATGTCTGCTTCAAACTGTGCGTTATGTGACGTTACTTTAAATAGGTCATAACTTAACCCTCGTGCTGGGTGGAAAAAACACTTCCTACTGTTCTGTTCTAGCCTTGAGGAAGACAAGTCCACTTGTCGAAGCGTCAGCTCGACACAACCCTTGTTTACGGATTCTTTCCATCCTACTATTGGCAGACGCTGCTACAAACAGCAGAGTGACATCTTGCAGGCGTGCCTGGCAAGGATAGTTTAGAAGCGAAGCGCGAAGCTGCCATTTCCTCAGGCAGCCTCTTTTTCATACAGAGGTATGTGCTCACTCTTTTCGGAGAGGCCGGTGCCTGCTGTTTGACTTCGAAGAACAGATAGCGTGGTATCGGCCAATACCAACATAAAAAATTGGCAGCGTATCTACGCGTTTTGCTGGCAAAGGTCGTCGAAATACGATAATCATCTTCTCTCTTTGAAGAGAGAGAATGAAACGTTTCTTTCACGTTCTGCGCGAGAAAATAGTTGAGTAGGCACCGCTTAAGATATAGATGCCATCTGGCAGTAATTTTAAGCAACGAAAGCGTTTCTAGTACAATGATTCATTGGTAGGTGGCCACCCCGTGTCGTTTCAGTGAAGCGTAGGAAACACCCGATTTTTCATTCATAGCGTCGTATCGTCAGCGCAGCGTAATAAGCACTTTACCCTTTATAATTACGCATCTATGTCTTTTATAAATAAAAGAACAAACCACAGAACAATTACGTATTGATTTTTACCTAAAATATGCGTAATACTTGTTTTTTTAATTGACAATGTTCACAAGTATGAACGCAGCAAGCAGATAGAGATGGCTGAGTGTTCAGAAGGCACTTATTCATTCCCCGGGGGGGGGGGGGCGCTGAACTGTGCAAATGACAAACCAACAGCCTAATTTTTTTGCATTGAGGTAACCCAAGAAGGACTAACGTCTTCAATAAACAGCGGCGTTTGTGTCAGATACGCTTCTTGCCACGGAGTGCCACCACATGGCGGCGCCACGTTTAAAGCGCCTGATGAACAAACTTCCAAGAGTAAAATTTTTCGATAACCTGACTGCAACAAACAAACATCTACTCATGATGGCGAAACAAAAGCAAGAGGAAAAGGCTATCAATTTGTCTGAACTTCCGAGGGCAGAACTTTTGTACGCAAGCAATATGACATGTGCGCAATCAAAACCTCAATCGAGGATGACCTGACTAGAATCACGTAACAACCGTTGACAGTAAGCCAGCGATGACACTACTAATCATGGCTGCTCACTTCACTTTCGAACATTTCAATAGCTTGGTACAAGTTTAGGAGTGCATCCATAAAAAAAAACACGTTTCACTTTATCACATGAACGCAAGAAGCCTGAGAAATAAACATGTAGAAATCGAAGCATACTTATCGCAGTTAGATTTTTTCTTTGATTTCTAAGCTTTCTCTGAAACTTGGTATTCAGATGACGTAGATGTGCACAATTTAGTCGATTACAAGCACGCTGTGTTCCGTTCCGGGAAATGGGGCAGAGGCTTGTCCCTTTATGTTCACCAGCATAATCACTTCTAATCTCTACGGGAGTTTACGTGCATGTGCGATGATTTTGAAATGGTCGCTATTGTGTGCCGCAACTTTCTTATACTTGTTGTTTGCCGTCAAACTCAGGCGGTACTTTCAAACTTTCTTGACTATGTCAAAAAACTACTACATCACGCCAACGCTAACAATTGGCAGCTCATAATAGTTGGTGACTTTAATGTAAACCTGCTTTCCGATAGTGAAGCAAAATTTCAGCTACTCGAAGTTTTTCTAGCGAACAACTGCGATAACCTAATTTACCAACCCACGAGGGTTACCGCGCAGAGTGATACGCTCGTTGATTTATGCTTCACAAGTGTACCATAGGCTTGAACTTGTTCTGGTGTCCTAGCTACAGATATTAGAGACCATTGACCCGTATTTGCAATTTTTCCAAATAATAATTCTTTGAGAGAAAGAGAGTTCACTTCGAGATACACAAATCAACGCACCACCACTTTATTTCAGACTCTGGTATTGAGCACCGACTGGGAAACGGCGTATTCAAAGCATAATCCGTCTAAATCATAAGAAATATTCGTGCGAAAATAACAGAATTTTAATACCGCTTTTCCCTTGACAGCAGCCGTCAAGCATAGAAAGGCCCGGAAGGCATAGATCACAAGCGACCTTTATTATCGTATTAAACAAAAAGAGAAAATGTTCGCTACTTTTCTTAAAATAAATCATCTTGAAATATTGCAAGAATTTAAGAAATTTAGAAATATATGTTAAATGCTGACCTCAAGAAGGCTAAACTTGTCTTTTTTGAACGTAAATTTGAAAGTGTTGCCCGGAATAGCTGCAAAACATGAAAACTCTATCGTGAAAAAAAAAAACAAGCAATCCTTCATCAGGAGTACCACTGGAAATAGAAGTTGGCGCTGTGAAATACTCTGGTGACTCTTTAGCAAACTTGTTAAACGATCATTTTATCAACGTTGGCGCATCTGAATCCCTTCCTACTGTACACCCAGACTCAATTTCTTAGACCTACTTTCGTGGTGCTGTAAAAGACACGCTGTTCCTGCCTCCAACTTCAGAAGATGAAATAACATCAATTATAGGTTCCCTTGAAGATAACTCAGCAGCAGGAGAAGACAGCATAAAAGCGTTACCAGTTAAGGCTGTGGAACATGACATTGCACAAACATTAACCCACATTTTCAACAAAATGATATCATCCGGTATTTATCCTGATACACTAAAACTGCTCTTGTGACTATACTTCATGAAGGTAGCAAAATTAATGTGTTGAGTAATTAGAGATCAATATCTCTGCTATCACTATTTTTTGAAGTTGCTGAAAAAATCCTATGCACACGATTTAATAAGTTTTTATTAGCAGAGAATGTTATTGTAGAGCAACGATAGGGATTTCGTAAGGGAAAATCAACAGAAAAGGCACTACTGCGAATTACAGATAAAATCATCCAAAGCATTGAAAAAAAGTTAATTACAGTATATTTCTATATTTCCAGAAAGCCTTCAACACCATCCAAAATGAAATTTTATTCCATGAACTTGAAACTTATTGCTTTAGAGGTAGAGCTCGAAATCTCATTCGTAGTTTTCTGCAGCATTGTTTACAGTATAATTGTCTCTCGGACGCAAAATCTGAAAAAGCTGTAATCAAATTTTGTGTGCCTTAAGGCTCTGTACTAGGCCCTCTACTATTTATAATATATGTAAGTCACAACGTCAATATCTTTTTTGCTGGCGAGGTCTTAATGTACGCCGACGACACAAGTGTTTTGTTTTTTCGGGTTGATTTGAAAGATCAATGTCCAACAACTGCTTGACTGAACCTAATCTTTGGGTATCTTCTCATCAATTAAAAATAAATGTTAGAAGGACAAAGTTTATGCTTTTCTATCCTAAGAATGAATATATAGATTACAACATGAAACTGTGTTATGGCGATTCTTTGCTAGACCTCGTAGATGATTAATCATTTTTCGGCTTTACTTTTCAATCAAATTTAAGCTGATCCTAACACGTGAACAGTGTAAGAATGAAGGTAGCGAACTCGATTGGCATGTTGAACCACTTACGCAACTTCTTAACTACAAAGCCAAAGAGGGAATGGTATTATTCAATATTCCATTCACATTTTAGTTATTGTTTGTTAGTATTGGGAACAGGAATTAAGACCGATAATGAGAAACTTTTCACATTACAGAGAAAGGCAGTAAGACTACTTCACTCGGGATATAATATACGCTCATCAGAACTCGTGTCAATGTATCACATTCCGAAACTCTACTTTATTTAGAAGATGAAACTGTCTATGTACATATTGTAACGCGTACTGAAAGAGCGAGAAAGAAGAAAAGGTAGGACGCTCTCGAGCGATGGTGATTCGGCAGTGACGGTTGAGCGCTGGAATTTTTAGCGTAACTAAACCTACCACATTCGTAACAGCTTTGGTGGAGCGGTGCTGCGTAATTCGCCGTCCTGGATCCCGCAGCAGAAGTTCTTCGAACGAGCAGACGCTTTGCTGGCATACTCTTGGACAACATCAGCATGAACGACGACAGAGCAATCCCGGTCACGTACTACGCTGCTGCATCCGCCAGTGCCACTGACATGGCACAACGTGGCCGTCGACCTCGACAACCAAACTACTGGGTGCCTGAACCACGGATATTCTCAGGTAAAACTGACGAAGACGTGGATGCCTGGCTAAAACACTACGACAGAGTGGGCCGCTACTACGACTGGGGCGCGCCGGCGAAGCTCGTGAACATAGTATTCTTCCTTGCCGGGACCGCTTTGCTTTGGTTTGAGGACCATGAACATGTCTTCACCACTTGGGATATATTTGTTGAGGAACTGAAGGCCTGCTTTGGGTACACGAGTTCTATGAAAAATAAAGCTGAGCAGACGCTGTCACGTAGGGCTCAGTTGCCCGGCGAAACGTGCACAACCTGCATTAAAGAGGTATCTAAGCTTTGCCTATTGTCAACACAAATATGTCTGACGAAGACAAAGTTGGTAATTTGTTGAAAGGCATCGCCGAGGACGTGTACAGTTTTCTCATAACGAATGACAACTTGAACATTCCTTCTATTTTCAGGCCGCAGTGTCGCGCATTCGAGGCGTTGAAGACCCGGAGAATTTTACCCAAGTTTGGGCGCTTGGACAATGTTCCCACTGTTGCTAGTATGGACGTCGCCGCCTGCGAAGACATTTGCTTCCTCGTACGTCGGTATAGTTCGAGAAGAGCTCGTATGGCTTCAAGCAGGTGATGCTCACTAACAATGCTCGTTCGCCGCGTTCCTCGAACCACCTCCCTACTGGATGCGAGAGCGCCACGTCGAAAGCCGACAGCGCACAGAAACAGCGGATTTCACCCCGCGGCTTCCGTTTTGCCCGACGAATCACGGCCACCACCGGATGTCATCATCTCGGCGTGCCGCTGCAGACCTCCGACCATCGTCAACCAGGCCTCTACCAGAAGACTACTATGCGTCATCACGAAATGTTCCTGCACGGCACGACCTGTCTCCCCGTACTTCTGCCACCTCTGCTCCTGCTAATGTAAGCCGACAAGTCCGCGTTTGCTACACATGTGGTTTCCCAGGGCATATTTCACGCTTCTGTCCTAGCCGGCCACCTGCGCCGCCACGTTTTTCGACGTACCCACCTCGTGTGCACGAAACCTAGACCGCTCACACGGCCGACCACCGTCCCCGACAGCAATGGCCTAACGAATTTCGCAGCGAGTCCCCCGCCTCCGAGCGAAGCCTGACGCCACCTCCAACACGTTCCCACCAGTCGCCATCTCCGCGTCGTCGGTCGCCTTCCACGCATCAGCTGGGTAACTAGCTGGTGCGCTCAATGGAGGTGTCGCGAGATGGTCAGTTTCGCCAATTCCTCCTCCTGCTGTGATGTTGATGAACAAAGTGCGTGTGTGTATAGACGGTGTAGACACTCTTGCTCTTGTAGACACTGGTGCTGCTATTTCAGTTATGAGCCTTCGTTTCAAGCATCGTCTCTTGGGCCACAAAGTAATGTTAGCGTGGCATCGTAAAGAAACTTTTCGTGGAGTTGGAGGCGAAGCGTTATGCCCTGTTGGTATTTGCTCAGTTGTACTCACGATTGGTAGACAAAATTTCCGAGTTGAATTCACTGTACTGGCTCGCGCAACTAATGACGTCATTTTAGGAATAGACCTCCTTCATGAATGCGGCGCTACGCTTGATTGTGGAACTGGAGAGATTCTTCTGCAAAGTACGTTGCCCGCTGCCATAGTTGACGATTTTCCAACTCTCCCCATCCATGCGCTTTCGTTGTCTGAAGACGTGACGATCCCTGGTCGGACAGCAATGATAGTTCCTGTATGCTCTTCTCACGTCCGCTCAGGACCCTGCACTGGACTTCTCGAGCCCGATCATACAAATGCCATCAAGAAAAATGTGCTGGCCCCACGGTCTGTCCTTACAGCCATCAACGGACATGCTTGTTTGTGGGCGCTCAACGCAGCATCAGAGCCTGTTGTCCTACCAGCCGGATTTAAACTGGGAACGTTTGAGGAGCAGGCCACAGTTGACGTTAGAATGGTCTCAGAGTCTCCAGCCATCAGTCAGACTGCGCCCAACTACTCAGCCGAGATGAAACGCATGATCAATAAGTCTGTAGTGCCATCATCACCATCATCATTTTTCAATCACCGCGCCACGCCTCTCGCGCAGCTGATACGAGCTCGAGCTGCGCGAGGAGGAGAACAAGCTAGCGCACTTGGTGTGTCGGACGTGGACAGCCACCGCGGCTCCATTTGAGGCATGGAATAAAGTGGCGAGAGAACGACACGACCACGTTGGCCGCCGTCCCGTCTTCCTCTCTCGCTACATTGGTGACCCGGAGAACACACCCTTCGCCGAGAGGCCCGCTGCCATGTTCCCGCAACTCTGCCCGCCAGTGCCGCCGTTCCAATCGACCTACCCCAAGGTATGGTTCATGCAGCTTGATGCCGTTCTTGCGTTGAATGGCGTCACGGACCAGCCGCTGATGCACGCCATTCTTCAAGACGCCCTTCCGGTAGAGTTGCGTCATCTCTCTGCCACTTCAACCTCCAGCCAGCAGCCTTACGATGACCTCTGCTCTGCGGTGCTTGCCAGCTATGGCCTCACGTACCGACCACTTCCAGGGACCCGCGACTTTCAGGTTTTCCCTGCGTCGCAGCCTGCTGGACCCTCCGGCCCAAAGCTCTCATCTGACCGCAACCTACCTTCCCCGACAACGTCTCCCTCCACCTTTAGTCCGGCCACTAGCGCAGTGATTCTCGCACCCGGTCGCAGATCCGACGAGGTTCTTGAAGTCGTTCCTGCTGCCGACAACCTGTCCACCACAAAGTGCGTTTTTTCGAAGTCCTCGTCCGATGGTCCTTCTAGCACGCTTGCTACCTGCACGTTTTCCACGAAAGCGACGGCACGCGACACCGTGGGCCCACCAGACTCCATGACGACCACCTTGCCGTCCGCCTCGAAGTCTGGCACAGGTGACCTTTCGCCCGTTATTGACTTCCCAACCTCGAAGCTTTCACGTTCAACAACGTCCGATAAACGAGACTTAATCTCTCGTCTGGCCACTAGCGACGCGTGTCCTGCGCCCGACTGCCCGTCCGCCAAGGTTCTCCACATTTGGGCTGAATGCAACCAGTCAGCCACGAGGTTTGTGTTTTCATCGTCCTCGGCTGACGACGCTGCAGGCATGCTTACCACCGGCTCGGCTCGGCCGACCTCCATGGCTCACAACATGGCTGACACGTCAGGTTCTACGACGGCAACATCACAGAACGCCCTGGTGGCTACCACGACTAGGGGCATTGTCACGCCCGCAATTCACGTACCGGTTGCGGAACCTTCACTCTCCCCGATGTCCGAAGGCGACTGTCGACCAGCCTCAATGCGCTGCACGTCCTGCCAGCAACGACCACCATCGTCCTCGCAGTTTCCCGCAGCTGAAGTTAAAGCCACCAGCCATCAACCACGGCCAAGCTTCCAAGACGCTGCGACTATGACTGACGCGCTTGAGGACGACGTGCCCGGTCCGCTTCAGACAGGGCTCACCAGGCATACCACGCCTGCGGTGGAGCAATCTAGGGGGTGTTGGCTAGAGGCAGCCATCAATTATGCAGGCCTGCACGCCAACTCTCGTGCGCGGACTACCGGAGGTCATTACACGAGCACAGGTGTCCCATTCAATACTCCGCGCGAGCCCACGCTGACTGGGTTCCACCACCACCATTCCCCGGAGCCTTTGCCTCCTGATAGCAACAACCAGGCGTGTGTCCATGTCACAGAACGAGCACTAAAAATGGGCGCACCGCCAAATTCTTGCAATAACGCGCGGGAGAGACGCCGGGAGGTCAAAAGAAAAAAAAGAAAACAAACATCCAAGGCTCCCCGGGCGCGCGCTCTCCCCTCGGAAGCGTGGCTTCGCTGACGAACCTCCTCACCCCACATCGGCGGCCGAGCAAGCCCGCGAAATTTCTAGAACGAAAGAGGCGTGGTCATGCCGAGTTGAGTCATCCGACGCGGAGGGCATTCGAACCGTCTCGCCCTCTCCCCAGGCTTCGCTGCGTATCGCGCTGACGAAATGACGAGAACCTTCTGGAATCTCGCGCGGAAGGTATTTAACCGAGCAGCGGAGATGAGAGATCAGGAGAAGACGGAAGTTAGCGCCGGAGCGCGTAGGTTATCCCGCCGTGTAGTCGGCGAAGGTTTTGTCCGTAGGGACAAAGCAGGAGAAGACGTGAGGTTTCCTGGACGAGAAACTTCGGAAGGAGAAGACGGAAGTTAGCGCCAGAGCGCGTAGGGATTCCGCCGTGTAGTCAGCAAAGGTTTTGTCCGTAGCGACAAAGCAGGAGAAGAAGAAGAGGATTTCCACCTTAGGGGTGAAGGCTCGAGCTACAGGCAAGAGCGTGTGTTTACCTCTATCGAGCGAAGACGCGTGGCCACAGCTGCGTGTGTGAAGCCGACGTGTTTCCGGCGAAGTTTGAAGCTTGGAGAGTGGCCATTTGAAGACGTGAGATTTCCTGGAAGAGAAACTTCAGGGGCAGCGGAACGACAACAACGCTGGACTTTGAGTGAGTGATTCTCAGAAGAGTATCATCCAGACTTTTGTTCCAAGAACTTTGGACTGAATAGGTTTTCTATCTCTTTAGTCTTTAAGTGTCTTGGTTGTTCAATGCATGCGACTGCATTGTAGTGCGTATTGTTGTCGGTGCCCGTTGTTTCGAGTGTGGCTGATTGTACTGTGTAGTACGTTGTTTGATTGGTGACATATTGTCCTCATCTATTGTGGAGTGTGCATTCTTGTGTATGGTTTTCGATCTGCCATTATTGAGAATATAATTGTGTTTTGTTTATCAACTCTCGGCTCTGACTTGTTCTTTGGGCCACAGCTGGCGTCCGCTGGCGCGCCAAAAAGGACCACTTCTAAATTGTCCACTCTTTCGTGGTGCGGTTCGGGGGGGCCGATACTTCGGCCCTTGGAATTAGCCCGGCGATCACCTCCCTAATAAACGGGACCTGTGTGACAGTCCACAACGCCAGCTCCTGTGTCACAACCGCGACGACGCTCATACCTAATTTGTGTCTACCACCCATTACCCTACGTCGGCGACGACAACGTGCTTGGCGTCACACATTGCGGCAACTTTTGAGCCGCCCTGCTACGCAGCCACGAGTTGCAGTCACAGCCCTGAAGACGGCGCAAGCGCCTACTCGGCCTATCCGACGCAATGTCCCACCACTAGTCGTGTACCCGACTACCCACCGTACACTTGGTGGCATTGTTAGGACACGTTCCTGCGGGCTTCGGCACGTCTATCTATACCGCACGTCAGACGCCAATCGACTTTGAGGTCTGTGTTGCGTCGACCCCAACGTCAAAACCCGCACTGCCGACCCTCTGTCGACGTTAGCAGCATGACCTCGCGACACACGGTCCACTCTCGGCCTGTCGACCAGGTCATCGTGAGACCCGCTTGTCGGCAACCACAGCGACCCGGCACTTCCTCCTTCGTCCCTTGCGCTTCTCCGAGAGTCGCCCACCGGAGACACATTGCTTACCGATGGCCCATAAACGTTGACAACCTAGACTTGCCAAATGAACACTATGGATTGTCGTTCATGTATATAGCATTTGTCGCTCTCTTTCTTTTTTCATATGCCTTCAAATCGCGCAAAGCGCTAAGGGGGAGCCCTGTAGTGCCATCATCACCATCATCATTTCTCAATCACCTCGCCATGCCTCTCGCGCAACTGATGCGAGCTCGAGCTGCGCGAGGAGGAGAACAAGCTAGCGCACTTGGTGTGTCGGACGTGGACAGCCACCACGGCTCCATTTGAGGCATGGAATAAATTGGCGAGAGAACGACACGACCACGTTGGCCGCCGTCCCGTCTTCCTCTTTCGCTACAAGTCGTTGCCTTCTTCCAAGCAGGATGTCCCCGAGGGAGTGCTTACACGCTACACTGGAGTCTTTGATTTCGCTCAAGTCAAGCGTTGTTCCATGTGGACCGAATTCCGTATGCACAACCGCATCAACACAGGAGATACTACACCGATACGCCAGAAACCCTATCGTGTATCCCCGTCAAAGCGGAGAGTGGTCGCCGATCAGGTCAACGACATGCTGAAGAAAGGCGTTATTCAAGAGTCAAGCAGTCCGTGGGCAGCTCCTGTTATATTGGTAAAAAAGAAAGACAACTCTTGGTGATTTTTTGTCGACTACCACCGTCTCAACGCCGTCACAAAGAAAGACGTGTATCCGCTACCACGCATCGATGATGCTGTTGATTGCCTGTACTCGGCCGCATACTTTTCTTCCGTCGACCTAAGGTCTGGATACTGGCAGATACCAATGCATCCGTCTGACAGAGAAAAGACTGCTTTTGTCACGCCTGGTGGGTTATTTGAATTGAACATTATGCTGTTTGGCTTACGTAATGCCCCAGCTACCTTCGAGGATTCATGGAATCCATCCTTCGCTATCTCAAATGGGAGATATGTATGTGTTATCTCGATGATGTAATTATTTTTGGCAAGACATTCCACGAGCACAACCATCGGCTTAGCGTTGTTCTAGATTGCGTCAAACAAGCTGGTCTCGTTTTAAACGCAAAGAGGTGTCGTTTTGGTGAGCTTCAAGCCCTTGTGCTCGGATATCTAGTCGACAGGGACGGTATACGGCCTGACCCGCTAAAGAACAATGCTGTCCGAGACATCAAGCTACCAACGTCTGTGAAGGATCTCCGTAGTTTCGTGGGCCTGTGTTCTTACTTTCACTGGTTCATCAAAGACTTCGTCCAGCTCGCTCATCCTCTGACAGAGTTGCTCCACAATAACGCCCCATTCTGATGGACCGTTGAGTGTTAGGCTGCTTTCGAGCAGCTTAAGTATTTGCTTACTTTCGGGCCCCTCTTGCGAAATTTTGACCCGGAGCACTCACGGACGTGCTAGTTCAGTATCACGACAGCCGCCAGCACGTTGTGGCGTATCCAAGTCGTACTTCGAATAAGGCGGAGAGGAATTATACGGTCACCGAACTGGAATGTCTTGCGGTTGTTTTCGGCGTCCAAAAGTTCAGACCTTATTTGTACGGCCAGCTATTCAAGATCGTCACAGATCATCATTCGCTTTGTTGGCTTGTCGGACTACATGACCCAGCTGGTCGGTTGGCTCGCTGGGCCTTACGGCTTCAAGAATATAATTATTCTGTGACCTACAAGAGCGGTCGATGTCATGCAGATGACGGCTGCTTATCTTGTCTTCCATCTGCGACTGTGGATGCTGATGATCATCATTTCGATAACTACTTGGCTGCAATCTCCTCCAACTTCCCAAATTTGAACGCCTTCCGTCACGAGCAACAGCGTGACTCTTCGCTGAAACCAAAGATCGATGTGGCTCGTAGCTCCAAACGCGCCACGCCATTCGTGATTCATGACACCCTACTATATTGCAAGAATTACTCCAGCCATGGTTCCACACTACTCCTTGTCGTGCCAGAATACCTGCGTCTTGCGGCATTCCAAGCCACGCACGATGACATCACGTCTGGGCATCTTGGATTTGCCCGAACGCTTCACCGTATCCGACAACGTTTTTACTGGGCTCCACTCTGAAAGACCACCAAGCACTACGTCGCAAGTTGTGATGTCTGCCAACGCCACAAACAACCTACCACGCCATTGGCCGGTCATCTGCAACCGGTTAAGCCACCAACATCGCCATTCCAAAAAGTCGGCATAGATTTACTGGGCCCTTTTCCCAAGTCTACCACCGGCCGCCGCTGGATTATTGTGTGCGTAGATTACCTGATTACGGCTTTGTGGTTGCCAGTATCGGCATTCCACGCCATACCACCCTCAGGCCAACGGCCTCACTGAGCGCAACAATCCATATGCGCGCATGTATGTACATGTATGTGTGTATGATATATATATATATATATATATATATATAATGTGTGTGTGCGTGCGCGTGTGTGTGTGTGTGCGTGCGTGCGTGTGTGTGTGTGTGTGTGTGTGTGTGTGTGTGTGTGTGTGTGTGTGTGTGTGTGTGTGTGTGTGTGTGTGTGTGTGTGTGTGTGTGTGTGTGTGTGATTAGGCGAAATTTATACAATTCTGGGGCGCTTCAACTCCCCAACCCCCTGGGTACGCCTCTACCGTCCGCTCATCTGTTCGAGTTCAATCCCGGCCTCGGCAGTTGCATTTCAGAAGCAAAATAGTAGAGGCCCGTGTACTGTGAGATGCCAGTGCCCGCTATAGAACAACAAATGGTCTGAATTTTGGGATCACTCCTCTACGGCGTCTCTCATAATTATATCAAGCTCTTGGGACATAAAACCACATATATTCTTATTATCCACGCATCTGCCCTTCCATTGGAGGCAGTGTGGTCGCGCAGCTGAGCTTAACGAAACTGGTGTAGTGATGAGGCAGAAGGACCAGCACACAGGTGAAATTGCCGAAGCCTTCTAAGTAATAAAAGCAAAAGATAGGTGCATAAGATAGCCTTCAAACGCTGATGCTTAGGTTTTGTGTGGACATCATACGTGATTAAATGATTGGTCGGAGTTGATGAAGTTATGTTAGTGCCTTCCTCACTGTTCAGATAGGCCACATTTTTTTTTCATTAAACTTTCAGTTGTTAGACAGAGCTTGTGTAGTGTACTTATATTTTGTCTTGTTTGTGCTGACCGTATTGAGCAAATAAAGGTTTTTTAACCATTCAGAACTCTGAAGAATTTAACGGCGATTCGGTACAGTAAACCTTGCCTTGCCCTACGGCGACACATTGGCAGGAGCCATCGATTTTAATCCATTATGCTTGCGCAAGTTTTGCACAAAAATCGGCTGCGTTGCACATGAGACAGCAATTGAGACGTTTTCATGTTTACTAGAAAAATTTGATTCTATGCACTACAGTAGGCGCGCTCACAAAAATGGAAATCTAAGGTAGTGGAGTGAAGTGCGTTCAGCCTCTGGTGCGACCCTTCGACGTTGTCGTGCCTGAAAGTCCAGACCGAACGTGACTGCTTCTGGAAACGCAACCAGTTTCAAGGCCAGCGAGCAAGCCCGGCTGACGCCGTCTCCTCAAGCGCGCCTTACGCAACGCACGGGAAGCTTTCTCCAAGCACGTGTCCGATTCCAGCCCGATGATACAGTCGAAGCCAATCAATCTGGCGTGTCTTACAATGCAGCCCGCGAAGAGCGGCGGCTCCTGATTGGAAGCTGCTGACGCCAGGAACCATCGGCGATTCCTGATTGGTGGCTGGTCACGCAAGGTCCAGCGGCATTCCGGATTGGAGGCTGCTGACGTAATAGAGCCTATAAAAGAATCAAGCGGTGCGACTCAAGCAGCAGACCTATGCATCAGAAAGCAGACGATAGCGTCAGAGCATCCGAAGACATCTCGGCTCTTCGAGCTGCTAAGCTGCCGGTCCCAGTTCCGAATATGTAACGCGTTTATTTATGCTGTACATAAATGTTGCCTTCAAGGGGCCCCGAAACACTTTTTGAGCATGGTCAGAAAACACTGCCGGTCGGTAGTAGAGGCTCCCAACAACACGCGAGCAGAATATTGTAGTGCAGCACGCAGCATGGAATTCACAATAACTTATCAAAGTCATCGAAAAATTCCTTTCTCTTCACTTGACAAACATGGAATAAGCCCAAAAGTCACTCGTAGTAAGCCCATCTGCAGCCATTAACTGATTTGAACATGGCGCGCTCGCTCGTTACAGAGATCACCACGGGAGGCCGCTACTCGTCCACGCGCGTTCACACTTTCAAAGCCGTGCATTCGAAGAAAAAAAAACAAAAAAAAGTCCTCAAGGCCATGAGGCGTGCGTTACGTTCTTCTGTGACCCTGCCCTCCCTCACTACTTAGCTTGCAGCGCTTTCGATGGGACGAAAGGAGAAAGCATGCAATTGCAGCATGCGACAAATACTTGTAACTCCACTCGCACTGGACGGTTTCTTAAAAAAAATTTTTTTCTCGCTTGCTGGATTTCGGGCCGATCGGTCGTGCGCTCGCGCGCTCCGCGCGCTTGCGATCTCCCGCGTCAGCGTGGCTCTGGCCGACTGGACTCACCCTACGTCATCTCCTGCCGCCGACGACCTTCCACCTCCGACGACAGTGCAGCTCTGATTTACTGGACTTGTTCTACGCCATCCACCGACGCCGAAAGGAGCTCTCGCAGGTGCGCCCCGTCCTCGGACTCCAGTGACCGTGCTCCATCTTTCCTATCTCTTCTATCCCCTCGGTTTGTCCTCGCTCGCTGTGGCTTACCACCACACGTCTCTTCTTCTCTTCTCCTTCTTCGGCTTTCCCACATCTTTACTCCTATCCTTTTTATCCCTCCTCACCCCCATCCCTTGTGAGCTACTGTGGCGGTGTCGCTCATGAAGCAGACAATAACGGGGCTCACTTTTCTCTTCTTTTCTCTTTCAAGAACCACTTCGTTCTTAAAATTTTTGCGGCGTTGAATTCGTGAGGCAATAAGCTCTTCCAGTGAATTCATTCCATGGTTATTCGAAAAAGTGTTTCAGGACCCATTAACTCACCGTCGTCTTGTCCGCTCCGTCTATCAGCTCTGCGCGAAAGCAGCCGCGAGCTGAGAAACACGCGCTACCGAACAGTGGTGACTTTGGTGGCCCGTCACCTCGGCGCACTACGCAACAGTGGCGGCAGCGATGCGCTTTGTAACAACGTGGTCATCTTTGAGCTTCCTCTACAACCCATGTCATATTCACATTCATACTTAGTATTACCAAAGCCGCACATGTATATTATATAGGTACATTCGAATACGGAAGCCTTCAAATAGCTTCCAACACGAGTTGGAATCCGACCGACACAATCCGACCGTGCACGACTCAAGATAGTTTTTTCCCCCTCCGTAAATGACACTAACGTCACATTTCGCATTGCCTGGCGGGAGCATGTCATTGCAAATTCGAAACGTTTTGCAGGATATCAACGCAGCGCACCATACACAACGCCATTGTCACGCAGAGACAGCGAGGCGAGCAGCGCTGAAACAGCAAGACAGCACACTCGAAATTGGCATGCTCATTTTGCACGATCGTGTTCATCACCTACTCACTGAGCATTGCTAGAAATTTAAGCGGTTGAGCCGTTATCCGTACTCTATCCTTCGCGTCTAACCCACTACGGTAGTCTACTGGCTGGCACTCGGCTGCTGACCCGCAGGTTGCCGGATCAAATCCCGTCCGCGGCAGCCGCGTTTTTGGAGGCGAAAATTCTTGAGGCCCGTGTGCCTAGATATAGGTGCAAGTTGAAGAACCCCAGGAGGTCGAAATATCCACAGATCTCCCTACGGCGTCTCTGATAATCATATGGGCGTGAAGTCCCAACTATTATTTCGTTCAATTCTAGACAAAGTACAATACTTTCAAATGACAGCACTTAACCCCTAGTAGCTAGCGCGGACACTTTCACAGCCTCGAGAGCAGTGGACAAACTGACCGACTTGTTTGCAAAGATTTTGTTTGAACGCGAAATTTATAAACAACGATAAAAATATTTGCTGAAGTTTACCATCCTAAAAGCACCATATGATCACGAGAGACGCCGTAGTGGACGCTCCGGGAACTTCAACCACTTTTTTTTTACATGCACATAAGTCTAAAACACACGGGCCTCAGGCATTTACGCCTTCATCGAAGATGCAGCCACTGCAGCGTCGGAATCAATCCAAGCACCATAACTACTGGACCAACGAGGCAGGTTGTAAAGTGTTAGTAGAGCCAGATCGCACGTTATTTGCAACATACTTTTCGAATAACGCATCACACCTGAAATTTTTAGATAAATGTGCGCAAACTGAACCCCTACTTTCTGTGCTCAGCACCAGCAGTAAACTCCTTCAAGCAGTTTCTTACATGCTACTCTAGCTTAGGCTCGCTGGACGTAACCGTCCCGACTGTGCTGCGCATTCTGCGCAGGCCTGGTGTAAAGTCATTTCCTTCATGCTGCTTAAAACATGTTGATAGAACTCACCTTTTTGTTCATCTCCTTTTATTTTTATTTTTTTTTTGCGTTTGCTTTCCTTGGACTCCTCTATCCACATTCTGCAATGGGGTGTGGTCATGCTGGATTGGGCCGATCCGGAAGGCGTTAGAGTCACTTTTCAAGTGTCGCAGCGTTTTGCTCGCAGATCAAGCGCACTCGTTAGCACAAGCTAATGTTGACTATGTAATGTAGCAAAACAGCCTTTTGGGCTAGTCGGTAACGGTTCTGTGTGATTACAAAGTGGGGCGCATTACGGAACAGAGCCTGTATTCCCATTTTTTTTGTCATCTCTTCGGTACTGCACCCCACTTTTTGCATTCACAATAATGTTGACAAACCATAATTTACGTCGCTAAATAATTCTAAGTTTCGACTACCATGTCACAACAGCATTACTGTTTTTATTCATTCTCAAGCCGGTGCCTGGGTTGTCTACCAAGTGCATTTAAAGCGAAGCTTTTATTGCAAGCATTTCCTAGCTTCCTTGACCGTACTTCCTTGGGTAACTGTAGCTTCCTTGGCTGGCCGCTACTACCCCATTGAATAGCTCACAGAGAGAATTGCGTGCCCCATGAATCCACCGAACATCGGACCACAAGCACAGCCGTCCAATGCTGTAATCATGACGTAACACATTCGCACGAGTACTCAAAATCGTGCCAAAGGCCGCTAAACATAGTTACACGAGATAGTGGGCACATGCGTCGCGTTCTGAAGTTCGGGCGATCGACAACGCATGCGCGCGCAGCCAGACATTTTTAGACGAAATACCCTGAAATGCATTCTTAGAGCTGTCGTCAACACGTTCCCAGTGACATGGATAGGGAAAACACAGCTACAAGTTTCGTAACGCATATACGCCAAGATAGAACGACGGATATTAACGAAAGTTACGAGTACAACAGAAGTTACGGAACGTGTTCGCTGCCAAAATTAGCTCAGCATCATTCTCAACTTCGGTGCTGCAATGTGACGAGCTCCTTCAAAGCACAGCACATATGGTGGATGACAATAGCGTTCGTCGTTGATTAAATACGCAGCGCGTATCAAGTAACGCACCCCTTCGTCTTAATGCGTTGCAAATGCTTCGCTGCTGCTAGCAGTTGTGGGTAGTAGCGAAACGCTTAAAGTGGGGGGCCTGCATGACGTGTTTAGCGTGGTCAGAAAACGCTGCCGATCGGTAGTCGAGGCTCTTGAGAAGACGCGAGCCAAACAGCGCAGTACGCGGCTTGGTATTTAATATTCATTCTGGAACTATGCTAGCTACAAATGATGCCACATACAGAAGTTTCATGCGATTGGCAGATATGAGCATTGTGAGCTGCATAGTTGCCGCGACTGCCACGTGAGGCCGCCATGTGCCTGCGCGTGCGCTCGCGATCACACTGACGGTCGTGAAGCACGCGTGGCGCACCTTCTTTCTCCCGTGCCCACCCCGCTAGCTTCTAGCGCGCTTGTCGCGACGATAAAAGGCAATCACAGCGTTTGAAAAATCCAATTTCGCTCGTACTCGAGATATTTGAACAAATTTAGCGGCCATACATTCGTGAGGCAATGAATTCTTTTACTGAAGCAATTCGATGGTTACATGTAAAACTATTGCAGGGCACCTTTAAGGAGAACACTAGAACCTGGCAAGTGATGTAGGCGACGTGTTAGTGCACAGATTAAATTATCCGTTATCAGGCACAGTGTGCTGCGTATTGTAATGCATGTCGTGTGTTATTTCACATACACTCATTCGCAAGCATGATGCTGCACAATTATCCAGTGTGTTACTTTGCTTAAGAAGCATTTGCTCTAATTCTTTCTTTTTTCCTTTACACCTTTTCACTTTATTTGCTGTAACTATTGCACAATGTTTGTAACTATTGCTTATATGTCCTGTTGTTTTTAATATTATATGCACGTTGTTTTTTGTCCCATCATCCCTCTTAGGCCATGAAATACAATCTTGTAACACGTCTGGTTTGTTTTGCTGTCTGCCAGGCTCTGCCACTCAAGCCACCAATTGGCTTTGGCAGGCCTAGTAACATGTACTGTTTTATTTGAAGAAATAAAAGGTATTATTATTATTCTTATATTATTATTATTATTATTATTATTATTATTATTATTATTATTATTCAAGTACATATGGAGTTCTTACATATTGTATACTGAGGCACACACGTCTCATTAAATATTCTATCGAGTTCGGGTTTCCAGCAATGCTGCTCAAGCATGCAATAAAAACACGACCACAAAAAATTCGTGACTGGAAAAAATTAATAGCTTTATTTCTACTAAGTATCCCCTCATTCAACACAAAGCATGATGGAGCGCCGGTGGGCACTCGCCAGGGTAAAAAGTGTATTCCGTTTCTTCCGCCACTCCCAATTGACGGGCGACGGTGCACGCATCAAACCAATTACGTGCAGCTGCCATTTCAAGAGCGCCACATATCACGCTCGAAAAAACAGCTGCAAGGTACAGAACAGGAACACGTCTCAGCAAGGCACACTGACTGCCAGTAATGCATGGCAGGAGTAATTTTCACAGTGAGATTGCACTTTGAACACTGTGTAAATAAACAGTGACTAAAAACGTGGAGGCACCCCGAAATTCAAAGCTGCTCCTACAAATCATCGAAAGAGGGCACATATATAATTAAGTTGATATGCTCATTCTTTATCACCACCACAAAAGCTGTCGACGCAAAGATGGCATCCTGCCGTAAAATGCGCGCTACAGCACACAGTGGGGGAGTCTCGAGGTCTATGTGGTGCACAATAAAGGCGTCCGTAACGATGTGCGACTGTTGCAGAATTTACGTCCCATCAACACCATCAGCTGCCTTAAAAATCGCAGCCTGGGAGAAATCCACTAAACATTAAAAGAAAATAAAAAAGTCTGGTCCCTAAAAAAATTACACACAAGTGCCAACCTGGGCAGAACTTGTACTTTTCGAGTGGCAGGACAAGTAAGGCGAAGTGTAGCACAGATTTTTTAAGTGGATGGTGAGCACACTGTATCGCGATTACAAAAAAGAAATATATCTAGTTGGTAACTAGCAACATGTTGTGGCTGCAGGGGATACTCACCTATTCACTGTGTTTCAAGGTAATTATAAAACAGATGCGAGTACTCTCTTCCCATTATGACGAGAATATAAACACTTTTTCAAGTAGACCAATTTCGCTATTTTCGCAATGTTCTTATGAACTGTGTGCACGTAACATGTAATGGAAACAATCTATGGGGCATCTACGAAGTGCGCGGCGCTGTAGAAGAAAACGGCAAGGAAGAACCAAGTCAGTTTAGCCATAGAACTAAGAGGGGAAGCGATGTTCGCAAACCACTTCGCACACAGCAATCGACTATAACAGCAGCAGCCTCACTGGACGTACTCATGAATGCACTGGCATTTCAATCCTTAGATGTAACTGCGGTAGCCTTGAAGAGCAGCAGTGTTTGGTCCTGTCCGGTTGAACAGCGCCAATGCCCAATGTGTTCAATTTCAGTTTACCAGTGGAGGCGCACCATTAGCTCCCTCTCTCTTTCTTATTCTGGCCCTACTTAACTACGGCCTGTTGCCTTTCTACTAGGTTCAAGAGAGTTCGAAACCTGCATACAAAGGTACGTAATCACAAATGGTTTCGTCCGTGAAAGCCATTGGTCAGATGCTGTCACTGCAATACCTCCAATGAAGATAGGATGGCCCTTATCTTGCCAAGAGTCCTAAAATAACTTCTCTGCAAATAGAGCCAAAAAAAATGCTGCCTTCAAACGACAAGCTGAAATGAACATCACTCGTGCACACCAACTGAATGCCAACATAATCTATTTTGAGAAGCAGTAGGCATCTTCTAAAGTTGTAAGACAACGAGATAGCACAGAAACTAAGATTTACATGTAGAAACGACACTTCGCATTTTCCAGTATGTTCAATAGTGGAATGCAAACTTTACGAGCAAAGTTAGCTCAGCCGTGACTAAAAGGCAAATGACTATGCATTGTGTCCAATGAACTTTCTTTTCTTTGCGCAAAAGACACACGAGGTGAAAAAGAAAAAAAGTATCCCTACAGGTCAATTTTCCGAAAAGGCGCGACATGCATTTACCTCGGTCTATTGAAAACATCGCAACAATGGCCGCCTTCCGTTTAGGTGAAAAACTGAACTCGCCTTCATACCACAGAAATGTAATCTTGTATCAGCACACTTGTATGAGGCTAGGAGTACAGCTTTTCGCTCCAGTGGCAGATTCATCAAAAAAGTGCAACCGATGATACAATACTTTGTAGCAGCCTCACTACCCGCTTTTACGTAAGAGGCACAGCTAAATCTCCCCCTGTGTACATGGAAACTTAGCTAGAACAGGGGACACATGGCAAAAAAATTTCTTAACTACACACCACACACTATCATACATATATACAGGCAAAGTGCTCCACGCATGTAGTTAAGGCATATCGTAACCACAACCGCAATCAAGCGAGTGGCTGGCGACATCCCCGCGACAAACGCAATAAATTCTCAGAGGCAAATAAACATCACATGTGATATTGCAATGTCGGCACTGAATGCCTACACTCGGAGGCCTAATTTTGAGTCTTTCCAACAAAAGTTCGGTGCTTCGGATCCAGTGTCACTTTGGAGCTGCTGCTAGCAGGAGAAAGATAGTTCATGTTAAGGGTGCTCCGGCTCGACCTGCGTGTGTTGGAGGAAGGATTTCGCGTCGGCTTCAAAGGAATGGAGAGATCCAGAGAGTCCTCAAAATCCAGAGGCTTGTTCACGCACTGCCTCTCGTTTGCAGAGAGCGGATCAAACTCATTGCAGATCATCTCTATGTTGGACTGTGGGCCGGATTTGAGCTCTTCTTCATGGTCGTCCTCGAGATTCATCAGACGCACAGCGTCGCTGGGCATCACAGCAGCACCCACGCGGCGGTCTTGCCAGTAAGGCGCAAACGTCTTCCGAGACTGTTCAGCAAACACTGTTGGCTTGTGGTGTCTGGGATCGACCAGCTCGTACGCCATACCTTCGTTGCTGAAACCAACCTCTTCCAATGAGTTTTCCGCAAGCGAATTGCGTCTGAATTCCGTAGCGTAGGCTCCTCGGCGGGGAAGCATTGGAGCGTTTCGAACTTGATTCAATAGCATAGGAGGCAAGCTCTGGGTTTTGCAGTCGGTGTCTCTGTAGGAAATGTTCTGGCAAGGACGCGGAAGCATCTGGTCAGCAGGGCGCAGAAAACGAGTACCGACAGGCAGCATACCTTCATCTCCTCGGTAGTCCCTCTGGTGTTCCACATTGTCTAGAGCCCACACAGTCATTTCCAGTTCCTTGTACTTGGCCTGCATAATTTCCATATCCCTCCGATTCCGCCTAAAACGCTCTAGACATTCCTCTTTTTCCTGGATCAATTCTTGGATGTCCGATCGTAGAGAGGCCTCCGTGGCCTTCCACTCAGACAGTTTGTTGAACCAGTGTTGGTCGTTCTCCTCGGCCTTTTCTTTAAGCGCCTGATTTTCCAGGGTGTACAGCAAAAGCAGCCTTTTGAGCTCCAGAAGATTAGACTCCTTAAGTATGTTGGAGACCTTGGCTTTGCCTTCTTCTGTCGTGATGCCCTTGGCGACATCGCTCGCGAGCTTCTGGGCTCCTTGCAGACTAGTCGTGGGCCAAAGGTTCGTGTCCGACTTGGCAAGAGGCAGTGAGCTCGGGCCCGCACGCACGTACTGCATGTGCAAACTGTGCACCTTCTTCTCGAGCTCCTTCTTTTCGCATAGCGAGGCCTGCAGCTTCTCTTCGCAGGCGATGCGCTCCCCTTCCATGCGGTGAATTGTGGCCTGCAGCTGGCGCACTTGCATGCGGTGCTTCGTGCGCTCTACTTCCATTTCACTGAGCCGCGCCTGCAGCTCCTTTTCGTGAAACTCGATTACCTCATAGCAGCTACTGGCGCCGCCTCGCAACTTGGTGTCCGAATTCATGACCTTCTCCATCTCGTGCAGCCGCTCTTTGAGATGCACGCTCCGCTGGTCGATTCTGTCCAGCAGCACCAACAGCTCGTCCTTCGGCGCGAGCGTGGACTCGCGTGAACCGTGGTCCCGACAGTCGGAATCGAGCCCGCTGTCCTGCTTGTCACTCTCCAAGATGGCGGACGCGGTGTCTCCCTTGGACGAAAGACTAGCAACAGTAGCAGGTTTCGCAACGACGCCCTGACTGAGTTCGCCGCTGACAATTCTGGCTTTTGCGCGGCCGCACACTGCGGTCACCAATGGCCCGTCTTTGTGCCGTCGTGGTTTGGGATTCAATGTCCACGACTTGGACTCGGGGACGCCCAAGGGCGCACGAGAGTCTATGCGATGCACCGAAGCAGCTTTGGCGGGCTCTTTGCTGGCTGTCAACACAACTTGGGAAGGCCGTTCTGAGCTGCTCTGCATAGTCTGCTGGATGTCTTGAACAGCGAAGAAGATGTCATTCCGGAAACCTTCTAGCGCTTGAACCCTATCTTGAAGCTCCTGTGATGCAATGAAAAAAAAAAAGAGAGGGGTGAAAAAATTAAACAAATGGCACGAAACACAGAAAGCGTACGTTAAGATACCACTGCTGCACTGTTATACACCAAAATTCAATAAAAATGCAGCAATATTCACGAACAAATCACTGCGACTATTGGAAACAATACCTAAAATACTGATCCTTGCAATGCTATTAGGATGCCAATTTCAAGAATTTAGTGGCTTGCCAACCGAAGCCACCGCTTTAACAGGACACTCCACTTATTCAGCGACACGAAGAAAAATCCTTACTACAAATGAAATGCTTGTTCCCTTTCCCCTCTTGGCATTTATTGAGAAAATGCAAAAGTTTGAAATGAAAGCTGTACCCCATTAGAACACGTGTGCATTTCTTACAATGCCAACACCACAAGTAGACACATGAGTGTCCGCAATAAGAAAATTAAGTAAGCAAAACTCCCTTCACTGCGGACAAAAGATGTGCTCGTGTTAAAAGACTGGTCGAGCACACACGGACACAAGGTACAAGTCGAGACAACACGCGCGTTGATCGAGGTGTTTCAACTTGGGTTTTTTTTTTGTGTCCATATTTGCACGCTCATTCTTTTCACATGAATACGTAAGCTCAGCTATCCATTATTCTAACCTTTACTTTCAGTGCTCTGAGCCCTTTTCCGTGTTCCCGAAAGGCGATACCTTTTGCAAGTCTAGTCGTTCACGAATTGTATGCACATGTTCTAAAGTGGGTATTTCTGTTTGTGTGCGTAGCTTCTTTTTGTATTGATTGTGTGTAAAGAAAATGCCTCAATTTAGGGCTCACATAGGATCTGCAATATCTTTGAAAATAAAAAGTAAGAAAAATAATATATCCGGAACACGATGGCCACACGCAACTAAAATCACTGTCTTCAGGAGACAGCGAATGGCTCCTAACGTGTCTTTCCACGTCTTACCGCCCAAGTGGATGTAGAGGAAGCACACTGACGAAGCCGCGAGAGGGAGGAGATTTTTCGAATTTTCGTGCAAATACTTATACGCGTACATATATAATCACACACAAGAATAAGACACTTTTTGGGTAACGATCTTACATAGTGCACATACCGCAAAACTTCGAAAAAACACGCCACATTGTACACTGCACCAGGACATTAAACATTTCTCACCCCGTTCTTAAACTGCAGTAGTGTTACACTGTAACAACTTCGCAAGGTGCTTGCAATGCTTGCATTTAATTTATCAAGTCAAGGTATAATAGGAATTGTTGCGGTCTACCGCCACGACACCACCAACCAATACCTGGTGATCACTGATGAGACACAATACAATAACTACAATTACATAAGCACTGCAGGAAATTGACAAGCATGGGTGGTAAATGTCATGAACGTAACAGATTCGTTAGCATTATCTTAAACTCGGCAATAGCCAAACAAGTGTTGTAATATGCCGGGTGTTTCAAATAACACTTTTAGATTACATTAATTGTATAGGTTTTTGAGGATAGATTTTTTTCTCAAAGCTAAATTATAAAGTGCTTCTGGCTTGAATAAATCTTAATCCATTAACTGGAATTCAGGGACGATTATATTTGTTTTTTTTGTGCATATTGCAGCTGACAAATACTAGCCGTTGAGTTCGCAAGGTTCGCACACCTGAAACACATTTTCAGAGTGACACCAGTTTTGAAAAATTCATCTGAAAACTGGTGTCATCTCACCTTATCTCATCAAAATTCTCATCAGAGCATACGACAGATCAGATAGATGATCCAGTTGCCTTAGAGCATCAGTGCATAAAAGCGCAAGAGAAACAACAATGCATTTTTATCGCTGGTGAGTAGACGCATAAGCTTAAATCTGTGTCACCTTCACAGTTTATTCCAAAAAGAAATTTCTTGCTAAATCACTGGCTGCGATTCGTCAATGGCAATACACGCTACGAATAAGTAGACAAGTTTGTCAGTGCATCCCTGGCAATTAAATGGTAAATAATGTGCTTTTCAGTTATGGTCGTTCGCTTCACACAATTCCAAACTTTGGTATAAATTTAATTGTCTCGAAAACCCTATGTTCAAAAATTTTGGAAATCATAAATAGAAGAACCCTACCTTTCGAGGTAGGTCTTAAAATTATTCTACAGAAAACAAAAGTGATGTACAACAACCTCTGAAGAGAACAGCGCTTCGAGATAGGTAATAGTGCACTTGAAGTTGTAAAAGACTGTCTACATAATAGGTAATAACCGCAGAGCCGAGCCACGAGATTTAAGTAAATAAGAATGGGGTGGAGCACATTTGGCAAGCTCTCTCAAATCATGACAGATATATTGCACTATCCCTCAAAAGCTAGGTACATAACAGCTGCACCGTGCCGCTACTTAGCTACGGAGCAGAAACCTGGAGACTTACAACAAAGGTTTAGCCTAAATTCAGGACGACGCAGCAAGCAATGGAAAAAGTAAAGGAAAATGGTAGGTATAACATTAAGAGACAAGAAGAGAGCAGAGTGGATGTGGGAACAAACAGAGGTTAAGGATACCATAGGTGAAATTAAGAAGAGGAAATGGACATTGGCTGGGCATGTAGCGTGTAGACAGGATAACCGCTGGTCATTGAGGGTAACTAACTGGATTCCCAGAGAAGGCAAGCGGGTTAGGGGGAGACAGAAGGCTAGGTGAGCAGATGAGATTAAGAAGTTTGCGGGTGTAAAATGGCAGCAACAAGCACAGGATCGGGTGTGACTGGCGGAACATGGGAGATTCCTTTGTCCTGCAGTGAACGTAGTCAGGATTATCATGATGATGATGATGAAGGACCCGGCATATCACAAGGTTCCCCCATCTTACGGAGTTGTCCTGCACCGACCCACAATCGAAGTAGAAACGTTAAGCTTGGTCCACCGCAATGGTGTAGACGTTATGCTGTCCGGCTGCTCATCCGAAAATTTTGGGTTTGATCTCGGTCGCATTTCAATGAAGGCGAAATGCTAGAGGCCCGGGTAATGTGCGATGTCAGTGCAAGTTAAAGAACACCAGATGGTCGAAATTTGCGGAGCCCTCCACTATGGCATCTCTCATAATCATATCGTGGTTTTGGGACGTAAAACGCCAAAGATTATTATAAATGTTACACCTGTTTCGAGAGTCTTCTCCAGCTAGATCGACAGTTATCAAGTAAGAGCGTGAACATAACTTCGGACTCCAGTAGATATCTAGCCTCGTTAGAGGAACTTCAAGAGCGTAATCGAGACGTGTAAAACAGGGTATTACAAATACGTCCTATAAGCATTCACCTACATTGATGGGCGCACCATTTTTATAAACAAATCGTCGCGTCCCCCTATGTTACACGAAAATGATCCAAACTACCCTGAACTGCATGCACAAATGGTTGACAGAGCTCATACCATGATTTTGTTCGGAATCGTTTATCTACATACATGTGTGCGAACGGAATATCTCTTCTCTCGATAACAACTGCGGCCAGATAGATTAGGTTTGATACATTCGAAATAAAGAAAAAAATTCTAGTCACCATAAGAAACAGACGTTTTGTGTAGTTTTTTCTATGCTTAAAAACTTAACTCGAGAAAAAAAAAAACAGTGATAAAATTCGAAATCGAATAACTATATATATTGCAATGCAAGCCACCCATGATATTTCGTATGAATATACATCAAGTGGACAAGATTCCCTTGCTTTAGAGCCTTCTTAAACATATATATCATTTATATGCGAGCAGGTACTTCATAAAATATCATATTTCCTCGTAAAAATTTACGTGTGCTGTACACACGTAAGCTGTACACTTGTATATATAGTAAAAATTATGCGCTTCAAATGCTCTTTCCTGGTGTAGTTTTCAAAATTGCCATACCTAAATTTAGTGCAAAATTCACGATGTAAACACTTCACAATTCAATTTCGTTTTAAACTAATCCATTTTCAGGATTCATTTTTTTAATCGAGGCCATAACATAATTTTATGCCTAATTGAATCAAGAGTTTCTCGCGCTAAAATTCAGCGAATTTCAGGGTGAAATAGGGTACATGGGTTTGAGAGCAGTCCTGGGAGATGCAGAAGTTAATTTTTTGTACCAGGCTTGGAGCAGCCAAAAACACGTTTTGAAGCAGGCTTGGGGCAGCCAGAAAGACGTTTTGGAGCAAGCTTGGAGCAGCCAGAAGGGCCTTATCGAGGAATTTTAGAGCAGCAAGAATATTCAGAGCAGATTTAGCCCCTTTCAAAGCACTTGTGAAGCAAATTTGGTTGAATTCTGCATTTTTCAAAACTATGCTAAATTGTGCAATAGACTCAAAGACTCAATATTGCGACAAAAATTACATGGACACTGCCGACGGGTTTTTGCGGTTGCCGTCATGTTCCGTATAAATTCCAAATTGATAACATACCCCCTCGCATCGCATGTTCTATCCGAGCGTAAAAGCGCGCTAGCAGGGGCAACGAACGCGGTTGAAGCAGAGACTAAACGATCTGGCTCATCTCCGCAACTCGAAGGGTGCGTACAAGAACATCCGACCCCCCGCCGGGAGCACTGTAGTCGAAGCAGGGAAGAAGCACTGCTCCCATCTTGGAAGAGCATGAAAAAAAAAACGAGCGGGGGGGGGGGGGACAGGTGTCGCTCGAGCAATAACTATGAACTTTGCTTCTAAGGGCGTGGCTGCGATCACTGGCGCGCACGCTAGCTGGGCAGCCATCAGCGAGCGACTCTCGTATACTTCTACGTGCTGCACTCCCATCGCGAAGAGAATGTGCGAAAAGTTTGTTCTCTTTTAAGTGGCTGTATTCTCGCACACCAGCGTTTTGTACATTTACGTGAGAACGGATTAAAAAAAATAGTTAGCTGTCACCCTCATTTTGTATAGCATAACCATTTGCTGCCATCGCATCCGTTGCTTTGCCCTTGCGGTGCAACTGTGACTTTTTTTTTTTATGTACAGCCGCCCGTTTTTTTCTTTTAACCTGAAAGTGTTTTATGCCAGCACTCGCCTCGGATTCGCTGGTGTATTTCCGTCACGGATATGACGTAAAATATATTGTCACGGTACACTGTAATCTCTACTTTTGTTTCATTCAGTTTTCTCCAAAAAAGCCTGTCAGGAATGCTCAGAGCGAACTGCGCCTCGCTGTTCGAGAAGGTTCGCGATCATTGTAGATCGGTCTGTTATGATTACGCGCAAGACGCAAACACTACAGATTATTCCAGAGATTGCGTAACGCCAATGATAATACTTAAATATTCGACGGCATCTGTAGAAATGCCTAAGCGAATCACCGCTTGTCAGTTGATCGACGGCCTACACTCTGTTCGTCGCTATCAGTGGCCGTGTCTTGCTGTAATCTGAAGTCCAGTTTCCTAACGACAAGTTCAGCCGAATAAACAGTTTCATCTCAACATGAAGTCTGCTCCCTTCGTTCATGTCACAACCCTGATTTTGATATGTAGGGTTAACGTCCAAAAACCATCATGTGATTATGAGAGACGCCGTAGTGAAGGGCTACAGAAATTTCGACCACCTGGGGTTCTTTAACGTGCACCCAAATCTGAGCACACGGGCCTGCACCATTTTCACCTACATCGAAAATGCAGCCGTCGTAGCCGGGATTCACTCTCACGACCTGCGGGCCAGCAGCCGAGTACCTTAGCCACTTGACCACCGCAGTGGGGCACGTGACAATCCTGTCACAATATACCAACATAATGGAAAGGAAAAAAATGAGAAGGAAAAGATTCGCGACGGAGCTTCAAACGAGCGGCCTTGCGTTCTTCAGCACACGACGCTATCCACACAGCCACAGAGCAAACCTCTTCCTACTTGTTTGTTGCGGCGAGCCATTTAAATTCGCAATGCCCACGGCCTACAGGCGGCGTGCCGTGCCATACAAGATGGCTGCGGGAGGATGATCAACCCCTGCACTCGCACATAGCAAAAGATACGATGCACGGCTGTACTCCCCATGCCGTAAGACAGTAAGTTGGGCCAGTTGGTTAGGATCTATCGTCAACTTACTTACAGCGCAACACCAGAAAAAATACAGGACAAGGAAGGAGCAAAAGAGAAAGCAAAGACGGCGCTGACTCACAACTGTTGTTTATTGAAAAAAAAAAACGGGGTGAAAAGTATATATATAGGTACTGGCAGCCTACATCACAACCTGTGCAGAATACAAGGTGCACCGAGGTAGCGTTGCCACACTCATGGCAATAAACAAGATTGGCCTAAATAACTTCTTTTTCATGCAGTTAGACGGATGGTTCACTAACGCGCTTGTTACCCCTAATCTTTATATGATATGCCTCAGCGATTTCTCTCGTTAGCTGGTTAGGATGCTTGAAGATGATGGTGGTTCTCTTAAAAATGGGACAACAACCGCATGACCTGCAATGTTCCGGTAGATGAAGTCGCGTGATCCTCTGAAGAGATAACTCATGCTCCCTTAACGAACATTCGCACATCGTTTCGTTTGTCCATCTTTTCTTTCTCTTTTGCTCCTTCCCTGTCCTGTATTTTTTCTGGTGCTGCTCTGTAAGTAAATCCCCATGCCGCTTTCACCAAACTCTTGATCGTCAAATGAATGTACACAAAACTACCCGAGTTTGGGGTTTTTGCGGCCATGACCTTTGAAAACTCTATCGCGTTTAAAATCACTACCTCGTATTGGAGTAAAAGGTGGTGCTTGACCACCTCTGAGGCACATAGTAAAAGAATGTCAAAACCTAGTTTTACTCGTGGGGAGTTTTCTATCACGTGACTTTTAACCAGGGTTTCAGAGTTTTTACCACGCAACTGCAAGCTGCAGCTCATTCGGCAGCTTTTGCCCCATATCCCACGAGTGACGCTCTCAGTGAATCCTGAAGATACACAAGAACCACAGATTTTTTTTTTTTTTTTTTAAGTTTGGTATAGCATCGTCGCGCCTCATGAGTGACCTCGAATCAATGCACTTTCACTGGAACTGGGAGCAGCGTAAGCACAACGAGCGAGGACAGCATTCTGTGAATGAAAAAACAAGGGGGGGGGGGGTCACGAAGGGGAAAAAAACTGCTGGAAAGTTGTCCTGCATATTTTCGCAAATCGTTGCGTTTGGCTGTGCGGCGACTCCAGAGACAGACGGTGTAAGAAGTTCGGAATCTATGGCTCTGGTTAAGCTAATGGATCTCAGGTGTTTCTAACATCATCGAGCAACCAAGCCCTCCTGAGCGCGAGCCTCCGAACCTGTACGTCACGGATGCCTCGCTTCTGATCCGAACCGCGAAGAACTGCCAGCGGTAACAAAATCAAGCTAGTGTCATCATTCATGGTTGCTTTCTGGAGAAGCGATAAGCAAAACGCTTCACTAAGTCGTCGACACAGAGCCACCGTCGCCAGTGACCAGTGGGAGTGTGTCGCCGGGGCAGGTGAAAGAAGCATCGCATATATTTTGTTCCACAGCAGACGATGTCTGCTGAAGTTAAGTGCTGCCCGAATTGTCTGCCCCACGTACCAACTGTTCTCAAACATGTAGCGCAAAGGCGAGAGCCGATACGAGGCAGACGGAACCAACAACCGGCTGCCGGTGAGCACGAAGAAAACCCGCACGGTGGTCCGTCTCTTTCGTTGAAAATACACACATCGGCCCATCCCCGTATTCATTTGTGTCTGAAATGACGACGAAAGTCACACAGCAGATGTGCCCTGTGATCGCCAGCTGTCTTTCATCGTAGAGCCGTGTTCCCATAAAAGGCCAAGTAGGCCATCGGGCTCTTCTACGCCCGTTGTCATGTGTGTGCACCGCCGCTCAATAAAAATCATTGAGCTGCCATGGCTTGTATGTACATAGGTATATTTTATCGACTTGTGCATCAGCAGTGCTAACTCGGGTGGGGCCAACAGGCCGGTGTGTCAGCTAGTTATTGGATAATGAAAAAGGCGAGATCGAGTGGGTTTATAATAGAAGGTCGGTGCGACTCCTAGCAACCTGCAGCCTCAAGTTTATGCTTTCACTTTTAACCGTTGATTGATTGATTGATATGTGGGGTTTAACGTCCCAAAACCACTATATGATTATGAGAGACGCCGTAGTGGAGGGCTCCGGAAATTTAGACCACCTGGGGTTCTTTAACGTGCACCCAAATCTGAGCACACGGGCCTACAACATTTCCGCCTCCATCGGAAATGCAGCCGCCGCAGCCGGGATTCGAACCCGCGCCCTGCGGGTCAGCAGCCGAGTACCTTAGCCACTAGACCACCGCGGCGGGGCCACTTTTAACAGTTATTGTTAGTTGATGCAAGAAACAGCTCTCCTTCCGGCACTGCACGGCAGGTCAAAAAGTCGTGCATATATATACCGTATCCTGAAAGTACAGCCGAGTAACGCGTGCAGTCTCTTCGAGTGGCGTTTTATTCTGCATTTGTTATATTTCTGTGTTTGCCTGTACGTTAATGTATGTGTCATGAATCCTGCCGTCATTTGATGTTTAATAAATTTGTCGACTCTTTGGGTGAATGCACCCGTCCACTTTAATTTTTTTTACTTCCTGAAATAAACTCCCAGAAATCAACTCAAAACCTTGTGAAGGCAGTAAAAATTTACTCTGTCTATACTAGCTGGAACCTCAGTGGAGTAAATAATTACTACCTTTCATACGTACAAAAAATCAGTTAGCACGAGAGTAAATTTTTTCTTCGATTGGGGTTCTAAAAAACGCAGAAAAAGTAGTGCACTAGGGGACAAGTGGATTACCCAGTTTTCAAGGTTATTTCAGGTTATTTTTGTTTAGTGTTTATGTAGGACCAAAGTACTTTCCCAACCGATAGGAACTGCTGAATCTTCGCTACCTCATTTCTTGCCGAAGTGCAAAGGGTGGTGGTGTCCACTGAACAACCGAGTATCAACGATGCTTTGCATAATCCTGTGCATGCTACAGAAAACTGCGTGAACTAGAATTCACGTATGAACTGAACGACACTTCAACATAATTTGTGCCGAGCCTGACTGGCGGATTTGCCGCAGTAGTAGGGCACTAGCGAGTGGCTCGCTCTCGCAGCTGCACATTGACCGAATGTTTAACGTAGCGATAGTTTGCAACATATTATGCCATCATCATTACTTGCGTTATAAGCATCATGCAGCTGCTTCTTCATCAGAACATAAGCACATAATTTCCCATTAAGCAGCATTATAGTGTCACAGCCATGATCAGACTAACAGCGCATTATTCCCTACACTTTATGTCTTAGATGTTGCAGCTTTCGTCAGCGCAATTGAAACAAGGATATCGAAACGTATACACGGGTACGTTTTCGCAACGTCAAAATTGTGAAAATTCGTTGAACAACGTCATTCGGACGGCACCGCCGAAGTGCAGGAGAAGTTAGCGTGGACTGTAGTCGTAACTGCATATTTCATTGCTCCAACCATTTCACTTCGTTGGTCTAGCTCGAGCGTGTTATAGCACCACCGAACAAGGGAGCATTGGGAGTGTCTGCCTACTGATCATCCTCGAGAAGACGCTCCTAAATTCCGCAAGGAGGCGCGACAGTCTAATAATGATTGATATGTTGGGTTTAACGTTCCAAAACCACCATATGATTACGAGAGACGCCGTAGTGGAGGGCTGCGGAAGTTTCGACCACCTGGGGTTCTTTAACGTGCACCCGAATCTTAGCCCACGGGCCTACAACATTTCTGCCTCCATCGGAAATGCAGCCGCCGCAGCCGGGATTTGATCCCGCAACCTGCGGGTCAGCAGCCGAGTACCTTAGCCACTGGACCACCGCGGCGGTGCCGGCGCGACAGTCTATGAACATTGCGAATACATTATGTACCGCTGGCGTTCTTCAGAGCTCAGCAAGAAAGGTGGTCGTGCCAAAAAAAGTGGATCAGCCATGTTATATTTATTTATTTTTTACGTGAATGCGCCAGCATTAACCAGCGAGTTAAAATCGCGAAGCACAGAGGCCCAACGAACGACAATACGCGCATACGCTCGATGAGCAGTCTTTGATAGGATGTCCCGTCAACCAGATACCACCACCCCTTCTTTTGAGCAACGTTAATGTCATCCTTTATTTCTTTCCGAACGCTGCAACGGTGTTCTATAACAATAAGTGTCACCGGAATGGAGAAGCAATGAATGCGATAGCAAGAAACTAAGGCTGGCAGCCAACTCTTTTATGTCTGATATCGCGTAACTGTACAAAACGCTGGTGTAAGAGAATATAGGTAGATACGCTCTTCTCGCAATCTCTTCACGTTGAGAGCTCAGCACGTATAAAAGTTCACAAGCTATTCCTGCTGATGCCTGCTGTGATCGCGCCCATAGCGATCGCAACCACACCTTTGGAATTAAAATTCACGGCTGCTCCTGAAGCATTCACATCCTGTATGAAACCGAAACTATAACCGTTTTGATAAAACCAAAAAGACTGTTTCGGCCACGTTTACGGGCACGGCACTTGATGGGTTTTGCACTTCGCGGATTATTTCTGGTGCTGCGGCGCAGTACGGCGCTGATAGGCGAGTTGGGTGCAGCAGGGGTGGTTGGGAGCAGGATGGCGCAGGTAAGCAAGTTTGGCGCACAATGGCGCAAATGGCATCGCTGTTCCACCCCTGAAATTTCATTTAGGTCGGCACAGCAGTTTTCACAAAAGTATTCCAGTTTCTTGCACGCACTCGCATACAGAGAACCGGAGCTAGCCTCCAGTTGAAGAAAGCATCGTCGCAGCAACTGCACACCATAGTCGGTGAGAAGTTTAAGAATACCGCCACAAATTTGCCTTAAAATGCTCCGCCGCGGTGCTCTAGTGGCTAAGGTACTCGGCTGCTGACCCACAGGTCGCGGGATCGAATCCCAACTGCGGCGGCTGCATTTCCGATGGAGGCAGAAATGTTGTAGGCCCGTGTGCTCAGATTTGGAGGCACGTTAAGGAACCCCAGGTGGTTGAAATTCCCGGAGCCCTCAACTACGGCGTCTCTCATTATAATAAGGTGGTTTTCGGGCATTAAACTCCACATATCAATCAACTTGCCTTAAAATGTACAATACTGCAGATTGGGCGAGTTGGTGCACAACAATATTGTATTACTATAGCACCGCTCAATTTGACCACGAAGATGTAAAAAACCAAGATTTCTTTTGGTAGTTTCATGGCTACAAATTTTAAGACGTGAGCACGCACTCCATTGTTTGACGAGTGTGTCATCTTGGGCCGCAGTCATAACTAGTTCACATGTGAAATTACGGAGGCGAATTTTTTTCAGAAATGTGTGAAGCTGTGTGTGAGTAGGCCATCTGTAGCCTTATCTGAAAAAGGGCTCAATTTTCCAGGGCGTGTGCAGTGAAGTGCCGACGTAGAATTGTTAATTTTATATTGGCTTAAATCTAGTTTCTGCTCACGTGTGCTGTGCCGCGTGCTTAGCTGTTGCTCTTGTCTTTGTCATGTGTGCAGCGTCATGTGCACTGCAAGCGGATCCACATAATGTGGGGTAGGGTGTTAAGGGCTCGAAGGTTGATGGCAGGTAGGGCGGGTATCTTTAGTGTAGCAGGCTGCCCACCGTCGTCCACATACCTGATCTTCTCTAGTGAGGGGACACGTTAATAGAGAAAGAACGAAGGTTTATTTACATGATAGTTGAAAGACGGAACTGTACAAAGATTCAGCTATGTACAAAGATTCAGCTCATGATTCAGCCCATGATTCCGCCCTTATTTACAAAACGTCTTCGCCTTTTATAGCCCGTCATCTCCTTACACGGAGGCCCGAAGAACGCGGTGACCACTCTTGCCGCAAATCTGGTGACGAAGTCTCAGTGGTTCACCCACCAGAAAGGGTGCAGATATTGCACCACTCGGCTGGGCTAAAAGGTCCAATGGTAGCACGAGCGCACCACACAATGACGCACCCGGCCCACACCTTGAGGGCACCGCAGGACGAGGAGGTAGAGTTCGGAGAGGGAAAGTTGAGCTCCTCCGGGGAGATAGCCGCTGACACGAACGTCAGCAGCGGTCCATGGCTGCTTTCAGCTACAGACTTCCACAACTCTCTCAAACATGGCAGTCTAAACTCTCAATCTTTGGGAACGGCTTTTTCGGCATATTCGCATGCTTCCCAACTGACGGTACTTTTGTGACGATTTCAGGTCGGCGATGACAGCTGAGTCGAGAGGTTGACTCCACGAGAACTTCCACGTTGGCGCCGTCCCCCGCTGTTCGAATCCGTTCAACAAAAGAGTAGTCTCGCGAAGCTTTCGTTGTGACCCGACCACTACCTGGAACACCTACAGGATTGCGCCTTACAGACTGGGCGCCGATGGGGTTGAAAGCATCCTAGCAGACCGGCTTATGCACAGTGGCGTCTGCCCAGACGAATCGCCGGGCCAAATGTAACAAGGGTCATGCAATAAACAAGAGTTGGAAGTTTAGCGCTCATCCTGCTGTCTGTGTGCCACTTCTTCACACTTATATCTTTCTTACATGCTAAAATCGAGCTGCGCTTCAGCAATACGATATTATTGCCCTAAAAGGAAACATTACCACAGATGGGCTCATACGAGCGGTTGATCAGTCTCCCAGTAAGATTTCACAGATTCCCCTGTACGCGTAGGGACATACTGAGAGAAGCAAACTTCGTATCCACAACTGCGGATAGTGGTGGCTCACGATATACGCGACTGCAACGTACTCGCCGTTGCTCACCCACAGGAGGCAACTTCTGTCGTGAAGACAACCACCATACAGGGACACGAGAGGGCTCAGAAGCTTCATTTCGATTCTCGATTGGTCATTGAATTTGCCCTCTTACCAAGGCTTTCCACTCTATTCGCGACGGTAAGCACCTCCGTGAAAAGGCGTAATTGTGACGTGCCTACCTTAATTGCGAGCAGAGACTTGGCCTGCTCTTTTATCAGGAAGAAAATGGGGCCCGGAACTCCCGATGCGAGGCTTCTAGCTGCCGAGCCACATCCAGCCTCGCCGGCTTCTTCTGGGCCATCCATGATGCCTCCTTCAGAATGCTGCATGAAAAAAAAAAGACAACTAAATATTTTAAGAGGGCTATGAACATTTCTTTGTCTCTTTTTTTTCCGCTTTTGCTGTTCAAACAATAGGAACCTATTGTTTGAGCGGCTCAAATGCTCAAACACAGTAACGTAAATCAACAACTTCAGAACACTGCCCGAAACGGTTCAGCCAGTGGTTTTAAAAGCAAATGTTTTATGCAAGATGGAATATATTACCCTACACACTGTAGTGAAAATACACAACAGCCAAACCATGAATAACACGCGCGACAAGTAGCTTCTCGATGGAAAAAGCACAAAAGTTAGAACGGCCCCCATTCCGAGCGAATAATGATCCCTCATATTTACTGGATTCTTTCTTTCTTTCTTTCTTTCTTTCTTTCTCTCTCTCTCTCTCTTCTCTCTCTCTCTCTTTCTTTCTTTCTTTCTTTCTTTCTTTCTTTCTTTCTTTCTTTCTTTGACCACGTCGAGGTATGGCGATTCTATACTGCTGAGAAGCTCACTCTTGTCACACGCATGATAGTAGTGGAAGTACGAATAAAATTTTGAAATAACTTTTGATGGGCGAAAAAAAAACGTGTAAAACTAAAAATGAAACCTATCCGAGCAGTAAATACTTCGCGCGACACATTACGGTGTACAACAGCATACAACTGGTGAGTGCATAAATACATGCAGCACCAATGCATTATCACTTCCCCTCATACACACAGGACACAAACTCTGGCAACAGCAGCATTTGGCAGAGCCCACTAAGACACGAAAATCGTACTCCTTACGGAGACGTCACACACAATGTGACCAATAACTTTAGGAGGCCGTAGCCGTCCCTGCGCTTCGCGGGACGAGAGGGCATTGGGGACCCTGGGACCGTCCAGTAAGCTGTAATAATTAACGTACTCCTAAGCAAGGCTTGCATACGGAGCCGAAGATAAGGTAATGAGTTTTCCTTGCACCAGTGTTCCCATGCGAAAGTCACAAGGTGGTCGCGCTGTAACAGTGACGCCATCTCTCGTAACGGCTGAAGGACCCCTACACTGCACCGCAAGCCCTTCATGCAGGACATCAAAAACACGCAGCAGCTGCTACAGCCATGTAAGAAAAGGCAGAACAAAACTAAAACACCCGTTTTCTAAGGTGAAAACTTTCCGAAAAGCTTCTGCGTAGATTAGGGATAAAGGCTGAAGTAAACAGACAAACAAAAAAATAGTTTCCTACCTATTTTCTGCCATTCGACTACCCAACACTAAGTGATGTTCCATGCAGAGAATTTTCCCATTTTCGAGAAATTTTCGCTTGTCATTTTGAGCCAAAGGGAAAAAAAGATAATCCTCACGATATTGCAGGTCATTTCAGGAATGGTAAATTCTTTTATGACGACCGATATTTAGCGGTCACAGTGCGTCTTCATCTGCTGTATTCAGGTACTGGCGCATGCACCACACAAGTATGCCCTTTGAGATTTCCTTGATATTTACGCGGAAGAATTTCTAGTTCACTATTGGTGTTAGACTTGCAGTCCACATCGTGCAGTGTACTAACAGTACATGAATTAATAAAGTCATGTTTTTGTTGTGTGGTAGTGTAGGGGCTTGTCCCAATTTCTAATGTCGCCAGTACATGAGACACGTGTAAATATAATATGTGTGTGCGTGGATGTAGGTGGATCTTGCTACTGTTGTTTAGGGAGATATGCTAGGAATTTCGTCAACACTTGCAAGAAAAAATCCCCGAAACAGGGAATTTTCATGTCTCTGAATAGAAATCTTTCACCGTAGTACGAAGCAACACTACCAACACTAAGTACCAACTGGCATCTTCATGCCACTCATGAACAGTCAATTTGCACAACACTGGCAGCACTACCCGACGTTTTCTCTTTACATATATCTGCTCGATAATGGCAAGCGAGCTTCTCTACATAGCAGCAGGGTCGTGCGGCAAAGTGTTCACTGCGACTGTTTAGCAGACATTGAATAGTTAAAAGAAAGGTAACAATTAAGAACTTCACAACAACGAAACTAGTTGGGCAATAACTAAAAAAAGGTTACGCATTTCTTTCCCGCTACCTTGCTCCCCGCTTTTTTGAACACGTAGAGCCACGGCCACATCTGTGTAGAGCACTCGAGCAGCCGGTTTTTGCTTTGCGGGCCGAAACCTTGAGGCAGTTTCGGGCTCTCAAGTGGTGTATCAGGAGCATGCGCGGCCTAGTTGTCAGGCAGAACACATCAGAGCCTGACACAGCATGCACTACACCGACGTGGCTGCGGCTGTGCTATACGAATAGAGTAAATAGAACCATCCGGCCTGACTTTTCCTGTGCATCTTTCCTAGCCCTTTCCATGCATCTACGAATGATTGCCTTCCAATGATTTCTGCGGCCGTGTAATTTTTTTTTTTTGAAGACAACTGCAGCAACAATGAAAACTCGAAATGCACGCAGGAGAGAAAAAGATGTGTTTAACGTACGAACAAATTGTCCACAACAACAATCGGTACGCGATGGTCGAGGGTCTGGATCTCCTTAAAAAAGCAGTCCTTCGTTGTCGCTGGGGCTCGAAAAACTAAAGGAAACCTACGCGTGCAGGTGATTTCTCTGGCATGAATGTCCGGAGTGTTTATCGCATCGAATCGTAGCATAGCAATTTCATTCATCAGGTGATTGGATAGGACGATGAAATAAACCATGAACGCATCGTGTGATGATGGCGTCACGCGCGACGTAATACGTGATGTTTCATGTGTTCATGTCATCAACATTTTACGCTATGACATCATGATGCAACGTTCACGTGACCATGTGTGTGACGTTAAACAAGGCATAGTCACTCAGTCACACGGGTGTTGCAATTATCCCAAACTAACACCCGTTTTTTTCTTTATTTCGTGAACCCCTAAACACGAACCCGATGCAGGCTAGTTCCAACGCGAAAGCGATAAACTATACCGAGACTGTGATTGACGCCGCGTCGCTCATCACCCGCAAATCAAACACCATGTCAGTGGTAGCTCGAGCAATGTATGGAGCGATCTTCCTCCGTTATTAATGGCATGAGTACAGATGTGTACCAAAACTGCCTTGATGCGTGCAATAATAAGAAGTTATTGTTAACTACGTGTTTCGCAGCACATATAAAGCTAGTTGAACACGCTTGAATCCCACGTACTAATGTGTCCTTGTCAGTGAAACCTGACACAAGCTACGGTTGCAGTTCAAGCAACGTGACGAAAGCACAGCGCAATCATCTGCGTGGCCTGTTGCAGTTAGTGAACGTCACTGCTCCCCGACTGGCATTATGCATTGCAATTTACCACCGCGCACATAAACGACTGCCCACGCGCTCTGGCAAGACCTGCTTGTGCAGCCAAACAGCGATTTCCGAGGTCTAGCGGCAATACTCACCACTGCAGGAAACCACGTCTTGGTTTGCGGTGTTTTGGCGCAATACATTGGGCCCAGAATGGAAAACTTGTACGATTATTCAACCGCGCAAACGGTCTACACAAGCCGGCAAAGTGTGTGTTCTCGTATGCATGCAAAACCACGACCATTCGATGAAAAGGCTTATATGTGTTACGCGTCGCTATCGACTACGGCGCTATGCGATGGCACGCTCTCGACGGCCGCCACACAGGAGAAAACGACGATGGAATAAACAGTGATGTCTCCATTTGCTGTTGTTTTCCTCTGCACATAGCTCGTACCCAAAGGAAGGGATTGGCCGATGATAAGGTGAATTTATGCTGTGACAGCTATTATGTACGATGTAACATATTTTCGCGACGAAGATTCACCAGCCCATGTTCTACCGGCTTGAACCTCCTCGGTGCCTCCGTTTGTTTCCTGCCATGTTCTCCGATGAGTACTTTGCGGCTACAACCTCCGTTCCCGTCATCACCTGGACACCCAGAAATCCTATGGCAGTAATGGATCCGGGCTTTCAAAAACTACACGATTGCTTCGGATGCCTACGACCTACCTTCCATTCGTCGGAAGGCGATCCTGTTCAACTGCTAAGGCTTGAAACGACGGCGTGCGCGACGAACAACTTCAAGCTGCGCACGACATCAAGAAGACGCTTCGCCGCAGCACATAGAGCGGGAGCAATGGCGTAGCAGAAGCGAGCAACCGGTAGGTACATCGATGTACCATTAGCAAGTAGATGGAAGTGCTTGTGGAGGACGAGCGACGATTTCAAGATTTCGAAAACCAATCGATCAGGCGAAAATGACACGATCAATGGCGCGAAGGCCCGTTTAGCCAGTAGTCAATCACGCATCTAAGTTAGCGTACTATCTGAGATAACATCCCTCCACACACACACACCCCGAACCCCCCTGAACACCTCTCTTTCGCATGGCCGAAATGGCATTTTTTTTTTTATTTAAGGACCCAGCGCTCCCCAAGTTGTCGCACACCGCGGTCGAGGGCTCATGGCTAAAGCGACGACAATGGCGTCGTGAGCGGGCCAACTCCAGGGCCGCTTCCAAATCCTCGCTCCGGTAGGCACCGCGTTGGCTCATCGTCATCCAGGGGCCACAGAGTACGGGAAGGTATATTGCTTGCTCACGCGCTTCCGTGCTCCTCTGCAAATGGTGCCTACCCTCTACAGTGGACCGGAAGCCGGCGGTGAACGTAGAGTGGAAAATTTGGAAAAGAAGACGGGGCGGGAATGCCAACGCTCGCACAAGGTAGAGTAGATGCTTGAATTTGTGGCACACACCCACACCGAGGAATTGGCCAACAATTGGGTAGTTCTAAAGGAAATATTTCTTCAGAAATATTTCTTCAAGTATAAACCCCATTTTCTCAATTAACAAATAAAACAAGTTATGCTAAATTGGTAAATGTTAGGATTACATGAACATACAAAATAGGAACACAAATTATTAGGCGAAAAATTTGCCACAACAAATAAAGTTTGGAAGAGAGGAAAACAAACAGTAAACGGCAAGTGGTCGCCGGCTTCTCATCGTCTTCCCCGTTCATCATACCGTGGGCACGCGCCTCATATACGACAGTGAACAGGCTAAAATGAAGGCGCTACACTCAATCGTAACTAACGCACGAGAGCATAGACGGAAGCTGATAAATCGCAACTGTTTCAAAGGTACATAGACCACAATCTTAAATATATTGGAGAATAGCTAACATTTGGCCTCTACACGCCGAAGCGAAAGAAATGAAACATCTTTCAGAGACGCTAGATATCTGTAGGTCCACTACCTGCTCAGCATAACTAGTTCATTGGCTAAATAATTAATGAATATTATAAGGCTAATTTCAGCACAACGAATTCCACTACAAATGTTGTACACACCCACCCGGAACAAATAACTAAGCTCCGGTTTTTAGGTGCATTCGAGTGGTTTTGAGAACGAACACGTCAGGTTATCGGGGACAAAAGTGGCCGAGCTAGCTTAGATACTTACAAAAAAAAAAAGCTGAACTCTACGCTTCAACTAGCCTCAGCCTGATGTATCTCTTGCAACACTTAGCCATTAAACTAGAAGTGTCATATATCAAAGCACGCAAACGTTGTTAGCGATACTATATTTTTTTTCACATGAATGCATCGTATGTTATCAAGTTTCAGACGAAACTGAAAAAAAGTTCTGCCCATCGCACCTTTCCCCTTCTTGTTCACCTGGCACATAGCCACTGTGGGGGTCTCGTTAAACATCTTCTTCTGCAGTAACTAAACAAATTGAATGCAAGTTTGCAAGTCTTGGAACGCAGAGCAATACAGGAAAAGTATATACGAAAAGGGCGCATCGTCTAAACGGCGGTGTTGCTACCACTATGCGTTTCTAAGCAAGTCGAAGTCGCACACGTGCGTAAGCCTGCAACTCAGTGACCCAAATGCACATTCTTTTTTTCACCTGATGATAAAGATAGTACATAGCACGCGCTCGTATACACACATGCATTCCAATCATTTTTAATGAGCAAATACAGCGTGGCGTGCCCGCATCATCCTCGCGTTGATGGCATGTGTACAATATTGGTTCCTTATGCCCCAAACCACAAATAATTCTTAAGAAGCAAATTCGGCGTCACGTGCCCGCATCGTCCTCACACGTTGTAGGGATTGGTGCAATATTCGTTCCTTATGCCCCAAAATGCAAAAAAAAAAAGGAATAAGCCCCGAACTTAAACTTACTGCAAACGCCTGGCGTAAGCGTGGCAATACTTTTCGAAGGTCGATTGATATGTGGGGTCCAACGTCCCAGAACCAGCATATGGTTATGAGAGACGCTACTTTGCGAAGGTCAGCTGCACGTTCGCACAAACATTGCCCACCTACACGCAAGAGCGGCTTCTGCGCAATGCGTGCGGGACGGCCAGCGAAGCTACACAGCGAGGAAAAGGCGGCCCACTTTTCAAACAGGATCTGGGAGGCGGCTACGCGGAACCCTACAATGGCGGTTGGGTGCGCAGCAAGCGGGCGGTGACGACTGTGTCGGTCTCGGCCGTCAACTGCATACTACCGCACATGCTTTGTACGCAAGACGATGCGACAAAAGCCGCCGGCGTGCTCACCAGAAAGGCCAGGGCGACGACGGCTTGGAGCGAGGAATACGGTGTACAAGAACGGAACTTTTTTGTCCGCCCGAAAGGCAAAGCGCGCCACAAATCACAAGGCAACAATGTGCACCTCAAGAACACTCATCTATGTCGCGGTGGGCGCGTTACCGAAGGCAAGAATGATTGCACATGCGCTATAACACAAAGTACCATCAAAGCTGTCCGTGACAAGCTATAAAGCTGGGACTTCATCCTGAATACGAGCTACTAAAAAGACCGGAACATATCGATGAAATCCTTAAAGCATTTTTTCTGGCAAAATAATGAAAACTACCGCAAACCACTTTTTTTAAGGTTAACTCTGGATTGCCCTAAATACAGGGCATAAATACTAGACGCCGCCGCAAGCCCCACGCTGGTATAACTGCGACAAAATGAGGTATACATATAAGCTGCCGTTATTCACTATGCGTTGTTACATGTCGCGATACTTTAAAAGAGAAGCATTGTAAATACGAAATGTTGCCTACACTAAAGATGCCCTGCGCTTTCTTCGACTATCATTCTACATATAGCACTTGTTACATACGCAAGCGAAGATATACATGACGATGGAAGCACACTCGTGATAAGAGTTCCGCCGCTGCAAACCACCGAAAACCGCCTTCGGTGATTTCACAGAATGCGAGGAATTAAATCAGACGCTTTCCTTGACAATGCAAAACGCAGGAACAACGCGATAAATGACAAGAGTATGCTTTGCACACGCAGATGCCACAATATCCATTAAGAAATGACGTCCTCGTTAGCCAGAAACGCGTTCACTATCAGTTAATCGGCAGAGAGCACACACGTCCCAAATATCGAGCGTCTGGCCTGCCTCCACATCCTCCTACGCTACACCCCCAAACAAAAGCAGTGAGAGACCCCGCTGACCAGCCTTAAGGCCAACGACGGCAGACCATTGGTGAACAGGGCAAGGCAGGCAGCCACGTCACATGGCCTCCTGGACAACGGATGAAATCCGCCAGGAGGACGACCATACAACTTGACTTGCTTTAAGCCCGACGCTCATACAGGACATATTCATCTGATAATAAAGATAGTACATAGGATGCGCTCGTAGCCAAAATAAGTCATCACACCACAGCGCGTTGTGGCAAAGTGAATCCCGTAGTGTCTTGTGAATGAACACGCTTGAATGCCGAATAAAACTTTTGCTTCCTCTGCAAGGTCGCCATGGTGGCTTGGCTGACGGACGCGATCGTCAATACGGAAACTTGCCGTACGTATCTTGTAATGCACGAATTTGTTATGAAAGCTTCTCTTGCATTACGCGTGACGTGTATGTGCGCTGTATGTATGTACGTATATGCATGTATGTATGTATTGTCAAGCCCGTACAAATAATACTACATTTCCGTCATCCGAGAGCCAACAGACGTGATACGTGCTCGCCTCACATGTGTATGAGGAGGCGACCGGCCTACGCTCCCGAGGCACACTGGGCCCGTGCCGAGCGTGTAGTGGCTCTTTCCCTTCTCTGTGGCCCACTCCGGCGGACGAGCTACTGTGGGACAGCGCGTCGACAAGGCTCTGCGCGAAATCCCCCTGCCTGGAACAGCGATCACGCACAAAGGAGTGGAAGATAGCGGAACGGCTACGCGCCACGTCTGTCGACTTTCCGGCGGAGATGACGCACCGCCCCCAGCCCACCACAGTAGGCCAGCGACACGCGCACAAAAGCAAGAATACGAGCGCGTGCGTCCGCACGGTTGGCGTCACCGACTACTCATATTATCCATAATGACGGAGGCGAAACATCGGGGGATAGAATACCGGTGAACACGCCCGTTTCAGGTACACTCGTTCAGCAACGACCGCCGCCGCGGCTCCTGGAACACAATGAGACCTTATACGCACCACCATATACAAGGGCTAGTCCTCCGGTATGTGGACGGGTGCCCATTAGGTATCACAACGACCGCCGCCGCGCGCCCCATCGAGAGTACACAATGTCGGGGGCGCGTCCGTGTCTGCCACTGTTACTTGTATACCAAGGAAAGGCAGCCGCCTACCATCCTGCTACGCGGTCGACAAGGTTTTTAGGTGGCGAAAAGTCGCGTACACCCTCGTGCATCCGCTCGTACTGTGAACAACGAAGCGCTTCGCAACAAGTGACGGATCCTTCATTACGTTACAGACAAAAGAAAGCTCTTGTCAAAAGTTCCTTCACGGGGAAAAAGAATAGAACTCGTCAAACACAGCGACCGTGTTTCCGTGAAAAACATTCTAACAGGCACTTGTTAGAATGGTTGCGAAGACGGAGAACTATCGATGGCTTCGTCGTTGCGCCGGTTCATCGCGTTCGGCAAAGACCGCGAGACAGAGATCGACAATCGAGAGGACGACGTCCGGAAGGCGACACGCAATCATCTACGTCTTGTTCTGCAGACTTCGCGCAACGATATGCGCGGATCTGTAAAACGCAGCGACTGACGGCGCACGCACTTAACAGCCTCGGAGCAGCGTCGTCGTCCAAGGATTTCGTCGGTCAAGCGAAACGAGCGCGCAGGCGCGTTCCCACACGCTTCGGTCGACAGACTGCCATTCCGAGCAAGCCGTCAAGTACATCGCTTCCAAACACCGGCGACGAAGGCGGGACAAGGACACCGCGGAATGCAGCCCGGGCTTTCTTTGTCGGGCGCGCTCTCTTCCTGACAGAGTCGGAAAGCTCAGACATCACACGCTGAATAGCTGCGTTTGCCAGAAACGCCGACGACAGTCTCACCACTCAGACATTCGTAAAATGTCACAAAATGTCGCCTGACGCATTCCGAACCCGAAAGAAAGCGGCTGCCGTGGAAGTGCTTCCACCGTTTGCTAGTTTGTTGAATATGCGCGAACAACAACGCCTCGAAAGCGAAGGAAAATATTGTTTTGTTTGTTTGTTTCGACAGCGCGCACGCCTTGATTCGCACTGCAATACTCTATGACTAGGCCAGCACACTGCATGCCTTCATAACACAAAGCACGCGTTGCGCAGAAGCACTGCCAAACCGTTTAAATATATCGTTGTACAAAAGAGGTCTAACAAAGATATGACGATGTCAAAGCGGGCGAAACGTAGCCCGACAAAAGACATCAAGAATGCCAATACTAAAGGTTTCGATATTTGCCGGCAACATTTCATCCCTGACCCTTTGGCATTCGGGGATCTAAGTGGTGAAGCTTATAGCTGCGCATGTAGCAAACAAGTTGTTCAGTCAGTCCTTTTCTCCAATCCTGAATTGTTAAACCACTTTCTCTGGCGCTGTTCTGCGATCGTTTGTCGATTTCTTCAATTCAAATTGTACTATCGACTTCCTGATGACATAATTACGATTAATCATAACCACATGTTCCGTGATGCGTTAGCTAAGATTGTATATGTTTGATGAATTCGGCAACCCTATATTTATGGTCTGTGATGTATTGGATAGTATTGTATTATACGAGCTTTATTTATACCATTACTTACTGCTTATTGATAATTTACTTTTCTGCAGTGTAATAACCCGCTTCCTTCTGTTGTACCATCTGTCCCTGGTGGTAAAATCAAATAAATTCGATTCTGGGTTATTACGTGCCTAATACACGAAACGATTATCAGTGCAGTTCTTCGAAAGAATATCGACCACTCGAGGTTCTTTAACGTGCATCTAAATCAAAGTAAGTAAGTGCGTTCGCGTTTCCTACGCTTTGAAATGCACCCGCCACTACTGGGAAGCGACTACGCATCTTTCTATTGCAACATCTTGACCACTCAGCTATACCACGGGTAGTTCTTTGATTGCACTTGAAAACCTAACGACAGAGAAATGAGACTCTTAAAGTGATAGAAGATTGACTGGATGATTATGAACGGAATATCAACAGGCCGAGGACGACTGCTTCGCTAGGCGGTGGGCATTCCGACTTCTCCCACTGTAACGGGGAAAATTAACGGCATGCGTAGGAAGAAACGCGAGGTTGCGTCTGCACACGCCATCCCCACAGCGCGTTGTTAACAAACCCTTCAGGTCGAGCACATACTTCCAGTTTTACAAATATTCAGAACATAGAAAACTTGTACAAAATAGATGGTTCTGGTTCGAGCCACACTGAACTTATGTGATGCCGGTGCATGTTCACTTAAAAGTATGGGTCAATTAATTATCAGAAAAATTAATAAACACCAACTGAACGAGTCCATTCAAATAGCACACGCTACGTGAGCAACTGGGATCGTTGGAGTACTTGCAGTAGCCGATCTAAACCATGCGCTTCGTTCAGTGTAGCCCCTGGGACCCACTTTGGCGGATCACGAAACACAAAGCCGACCCCAAGAATACGTCAGTGTACCCAAACGCCGACGTGCAAGTGCCACTATAAGGATCAGGGTCGAGTCCAAGACTTTCCTTTCCGTAGATTTGGCAGAACATATCTTGCGTTTCATGCGCCTTGCAAGAACGGCACGAAAGAAAAAAGCAAGCAGAAAAGCTCAAAAAAAAAAGCAAGCAGAAAAGCTCAATTAGCAATGACCGAGCTGTTTAGTTTCATTGGACCTACAAATGCAACGGTGCAGCTAGCAGTCGGCCTTACTAGCTTACCGTAATTTTTCAAGGTATGCCACCTTTTTATACTCTAAATAGCTTCTCTCGTGGCATCACCATTTTTAACACGAAAGTGTTTTATGCTGGGGCCCACCAAGACTTCAATGACGTATTTCCGTCACGGAAGTGAAGTCGAAAAAAATACGCACGGTCGGAAAATGAAAAAAAAAGTTCTAACATCGGGAGTCGAGCCCGTGACCTGTGGGTCCACGACAACAGATGCCGCGCACGCTACCCACTGCGCCATACTTTTAGCCCTTAAAAACATGCGCTTTTAATGTCTACCACTACCCTCTCAGAGTTCTTGGTGAAGTCCATCATGACCCTGGCGCCCGCAATTAGTTTCTTCAACGCGTCGTTTCCAAGCGTCCGTCTCGTTCGGCGAGTTTCTAGGAGTATATGCAATTTTGTAAACGCAAAACACACCTCTAGGTGGAAATCTTACCTCAAACTTCGGTGTCGCCCATTACATTCATTCATACGAAAAAAAAATGTGGCTGATCCCCCTATATGGGAATCGGTATACACCTTTTTCACGGGAGGGAAGCAACAGCACCATGATGGGCTGCGCGCGGAAGTACAAAGGCCAAGGGCGCAGCCTTGGCCGTGCATTTTTGAGGGGCGCTGCCCAAAGAGGACTATGGCGGCGCCCAGGGAGGCGTTTTTGAAAAGGTCTTACAACAAATCGAAAAATGTTTTTACAGAGGTAGTTGAGCATTTATCAAGCATTGTTTTAGCAACAGCAACAAGTTGCATGCAGAGTCACGTTAAGAATGACAAGCAGCTCGAAACTCGCAGCGCACACCTCAAGCAGAAAGCGCGCACTAAATTAGCATACACAGGACGAGCGCCGACTAACTCTCACAGCTCGACACTGCGCTGTTAAAACAGAAAGACGCACGAAACGAACGCACAAACATACACAGGATAAGCGCAAACAACAGTCACAACTCTTCTTGCATCGTTTGTCAGCACCTCGCTCCTTCCGTAAACGCAGCCGCAGCAGCATGTGAAGTGACCTTCGTCTTCTTCCGAATTAAGAGCCTGACAAGCAAGCGCGCAGGAGGGACCAAGCTCCGTGGAGGCGGCACTTCGTGGAGGCGACGACCTTCAGAGCGCCCAACGCGAGCCCGTCGCGCCATCTCGCCACTGATAACAAAAACGCGCTAAAGTTTCGAAGCTCTGAGGACTGCCAAACGGTGTGTGGTGTATTAAACGGCTTGCCATTAGCATTCCAAACAACGTGCGCTCCATGGCGTTAGCGCCGCGGGCTTAGAATCAAGAGGTTACTGGTTCGATTCCGCGCGACATATCTGTGCGTTTTGGTCTTTGGTTTGCAATTTCTTAGTGTATATTTTGCAACATCACTCCCGTAGCGGCAGTACGTCAGCGGAGCCGTGGTGGAATCCGACATAAAACACTTTCGTGTTAAAAAAAAAAAAAAACCTGCAACGCATACAGCAACGCCTCTCCTTTGTCTGCACGTACTAACTTCACCTACGCTCGCTCCGCGCAAAATCGTGGCCGGCCAACAAGACGACGCAAGGCGCATTGCGTTTCCCTCTGGTTTCCGATGGAGGCGGAAATGCTGTAGGCCCGCATGCTCAGATTTGGGTGCACGTTAAAGAACCCCGGGTGGCCGAAATTTCCGGAGCCCTCCACTACGGCGTCTCTCATAATCATATGGTGGTTTTGGGACGTTAAACCCCACATATCAATTTACCTCTGATCGGGCCGTTGCGTTCAATAACTCCATCATGCCACGAGTCAACATCCTTAGCACAAGTTCGGCGTCCAATCAGACGCGTTCCTCTGGCTGTCCCATCACTTTCTCCGGTTTCGCACTCACCTATGACCAAAAGGGTTTCTTTTAATCAGTATTGACGAATACTACTCCTCGAGATGGAGATGTACGGCCAAGCGTTCACGTGGATGCACCCAGGTTAAGAGGTGTTATAGGTGTCAAACACCAGCAGACATTGCGCAAGCTCTTATATCAATGTATATAGTAAACATTAAACTACTGTGAGGGCTGTTGCGACCGGGGTTTCCAGACACCGGAGGTCCGGGATGAAGTTGTCGAGGCAGGAGGAAGAGAGACTTGAAGAGGGTTTATTTACAATATATACATTGCGAACTCCCTACACGGTGAGCCCTCAAACGTGGCAGGCCTCTACATGACTCCTAACATAGCGCTCCATGGTGCTTGGTTCTACATGGTTCTGCTCGGTTCTGCTCTGTTCTGCCTGGTTCTCTTCTCGAAAAAAAGCACACCGAATGAGCCGTGGGGGCTCATTATAAAGGGTCTGTCCTCCCCAGATCCCTAGATCGGGGACCGCGTACAGAGGGCACCGTCCAACCACGGATCACACATTACCCGCGAGGGTGACGAGCACGCACGGTCCACGTGAACGTTCAAAATTGAAGCGTGGTCACTGCACGGCCATGTGGCACGAACGTGGCTCCTCCTCGTCAAGGGGTGTCGCTGGGCGAGGGGTCTGAAGTTGATGACTGCATCCATCGAAAGGGCCGCCGTAAACAAGCTTCAAATGGTCGCCGAACGACTCGTTCAATTAGCGGGACGATTTCCGGCCGCCGCCGCCGCCGTCATCTTCCAAAAAAGAAGCTGCACTTGTGGTCTCCCGAACTGCTCACGGTGTCGTGGCGGCAAGACGCCGCACCCTCCGGCCAGGGGGGAACAATACATGGCGGACACAGGCCGCCAACCCGTTTGGCGACTAAAAAGGAACATCAAAAGGAACGCCGATCCATTGTCAGACCTGGCGCCGGTCCTAACAGTAGGCAGCCGGTCGTTCGGTTTGGTTTGAAGATTAAAGGAGCGCCGCTCCCTCTTCAGCTCCGGCGCCGGTCACAACAGCTCGTCCGCCGGCGGGAGAAGCGACCTGAGGGTGACCAGCTGCACAGGTTGCTCGAAGTGTCGCTGTGTAGTGCTGTCTTCCAGGCCACTGCTGATGACGCTCAGCCAAGGACTCTTTCCCTCTCGTTCCTTGTGGCTCCCCTCTGGGAAAAGCATTCATACACACCACCACAGGCACGGGAGAGCACCCTGCCCGCACTGAGACACGTCGAGTCCGACCAATTATCCAAAAGCAACCTTACTTAAGCAGTATTACCAAACACAAAGCAGCAATCGGGACGTTTCTCTGAGGTTTCACCAAAACTCCTAATCCCGATCCGATAATAATCTTCCCATCAAACTGCTTTCAAGAAAACTAATTGTCAAGTGATGCGCTCACCGTGGCATACCCGAGTGCTTGCGTGAGTAATCCGCCGTAACCCACCAGGTATCATACTCATAAAATGAAGCATTTTACTTCACGCTATCTTTTAGTTCCCGAAATTTAGTGCCGCCAAAGCCAGTCGTCAATTCCTTTTGAGAAGACGAAAGCATAACTGCCGTGCTGCACCTGCATTAGGAACGTCTTTATTATACATCCGCAAACGCACATCACAGTGCGCCTGCCTTGAGGAGATACCACCTAACCGTTCCCTTGCTGTTGCCACTTTCACAAAGCATACATATAAACTCACGAGCTAGCTTTTCTTACACACCGGACACATGCGAACAAAACATTAAATGAACAACAAAAAAAAAGTTTCGCATGAATCCTGAAAAATCTCGCAAGCAATAACTTTGCGTCTCTACGCTCAGTCATAATTAGTTCATAACGTTGCTCCTGCTCATTTACACGTATCTACCATGACGCAGGCTCCTATGCGTGTCGTTTATGCAATCGCACAACGCTTACCTTAGCTAAACGTACAACGCCCAAGAAATGAACAAAACCAAAAAATGTGTTACCTAAACACTATTTGGTAGACGAGATTCTTAAAAAACACATTAAAATCCAAAACAACTTAAACAGTCAAAAGCAAATTTCAAAACAAAATAAATCCACTAATGACCATCGTCAAAAGCTCACGGATGTCTACTCCTTTTTGGGACTAACGCGCGGTGTCGCGTCCTGTGGGTCTTTCTAGGCGAACGGGAAATGGAACAATGGCAAAACCCATTCGCTTCGCCTCCGACCCCCGCAAAGCTCTGCGCTGACAACCTGCGTTCTTACTCTCGCTGAGTACCTCGCACTCCCGCAGTCCATCAAACATGCCGTCGATAGAGCGACGAAAGGGTCTGCCTTTCTACCCAACGTGCTTTTTTTTTTTTCGTTTTGTCCGGCGGCTCGGACGCATACAAACCAACTCCGGTGCCGATGACAAACGCCTAATTCTGTACGCTCTAATGCGTGTCACTATCCTTCCAATAGATCTATACAACGCATATAGGCTACCAAAATGATAGAGCGCTAACGAAAACAAAGTACAAACGAGTTATTTACAAAATCACCAAAAACAAACAAAATGTTCCTTTCAACAGTCCCGAGTCGACGTTTTTCCGAGAGGCTAACCGCTGTTCGCAACAACTCTGAGTCGAACTCGCGGTGGTCGCGCCCGGAACGATTTTCTCGAGAAGCGGGGTCTACAACACGCGTCAATCGCCCTGCTACCGAACCCCGCGACGTTCCTCGAAGCCGACTTGCTGTCGCTTCCTGCCCCTCGAAAACCACCGACTCTTTTGCCCCGCACCCCGTCCAATGCACCGCGAGAACAACGGAAGGGTCTCTTGCCCCTCGACCACTTACGCACACGATGCGCTTCTCTTTTCTTTGTTCTCTGGCCGCTTGGACGCTTGCGATACGGCAACTTTCTTGAAATTTCGCTCCGCCATTTGAATACATTCCTCAAACGCGTCGCGATTTTTGCCTGCCTGTTTTTACGGCGCTTTCTCCGTTTTGCACGTCTCTTGGTGCCGTCTACGGAGCCTTTCGCCCATCTCTGATGCTCACCAGCACCCACATGCTCATCTGATTTTTCGCGCGGACTGTCTGGATAATTGCCTAGCAATCTATCCTTCAAACACTGCCGCGTACGATGCGCTTTTCTTTTCCGGCGGTTCGGACGCATACGATACAGACCCGTCAGAGATGACAACGGCACTTTTCTCGCGATTTTACCACGCCGTTTGAAACCCTTACTCAAACGCGTTGTGCTCATCTCGAGCTTTGCCTTTTTGTTGCCCTTCGGACGCTTTCTCCCCTGTGCACGCTTCTTTGTGCGGACCTGGGAGCCTTTCGTCCTACTCTGACGTTCTTCATCACCGATATGCTCCTCCGCCATCTCGCGCGCCCAGTCCTGATGATTGCCTATCAGTTCATCGTTAGACCGCGGCCGCGTAGATTGCGCACTTCTGTTCCTTACTCTCCGGCCGCTCAGACGCATGCGATTTAAGCCAGTCAGAGAAGACAACGGGCCTTTTCTCGCAAATCCGCCACGCCGTTTGAAGGTCCTCGTTAAACGCGCCGCGCTGATCGCGAGCCTTGCCGCGCTTCTGTTTTTTCGGACGCTTTCTCCGTTTGGCACATTCCTTGGTGCCAAACCTGGAGCCTTTCGTCCGCCTCTGACGCTCATCAACATGGTCTACAGGGCTGCAAGGTTCGATGGAACACTCTGTTAATCTTAACTTCGTTTTCCACCACCACGGAACCCTCACACCCCTGCTGTGACCGCGAGCTCTTTTCCCTCAGAATGGGTTAAAACCTGTTCCATTCCCTTACAGGCACTAGCCTTCCTCTTTGGCCTCAAACGGCACCGCCGCTATATCTACAGATATCAGACCCGCAGCACTCTCTTCGGCCCTAAACGGCACCGCTGCTGAAACGCACCTTCGTGCGTACATCTGCAAATTTCTGACCTGTAGCCCTTTCTTCGGCTTAATCGGCACCGCCGCTACGTCGCCCCGTTCGTGCACTTCATCTACAGAATGTCTGACCTGTAGCCTTCGCTTCGGTCTTAAATGGCACCGCCGCTACATCGCACCATTCGTGCGCTACATCTATGGATTGACCACTCTGCTGCAATGCCACCAATTCACAATTAAGCCTTTCTATCTCTTCATCTAATTCCTGCATCCTTTTATATGTTCTTCATGCCTGCGCTCAGCTTCCAATTCCTCCTGGCGCCATCTTTCCTTTCTTTGCGCCCTTTGTACTTCCTCCTCCTGGTCCAATAAGTACATATTCCCGAAGTGCTCGATTTCCTCATTGTCACTATTGCTTTCGAGAATCACTTCGCGGAGTTTAGAAGCAGGCATATCATCATTAAAATCTAGCTCCAGATCCCAACACAGGTTCAGCAGGTCCTCTCTCGTCAATCTCGTAAGATCCATGGCGACTACTTTGCTTTGGCTCAGCTGTGACAAAACACCAACCCACCAGCGTTTCAATTCTGGGTCTAGAGAAATTGAAGCCTGGCAAATCTCACAGCGGAGACCACAAGCTTAAGCACCCAAGTAGCACTACGTGGCCAACATCCCTCTCTACTTTTTCTTGTTAATTTTTCACTCCTGCTTTTTACAACATCCTAAAATTTAACCGCAACGTACCCTTAGAAATTTTGAAACATTACCACTTGTTCCTATTGAATCATCTAAGCTTTCCTGCTTTAGCGTACTTGCTCAGATAATCATCCAGTGCTGCCTTGTGCTGAGATAACAACCACAGTGGCCAGGCAGTTGTTGGTTATATCTATCTTTTAACGAATCTAGGCTAAAAGACTCGATATATCTCAAGCACAAAGCCAGGCACTCACCCCATTACGTGCGGTGGTGGTACGCTGCTTCGATCCCGCCGAGTTCCAGGGCTTTCGGCTGGCCTCCGGTACATGTCGCTCTCCGTCGCAGACTCGTATCCCACCGCTGCCAACCAGTGTTGCGACCGGGGTTTCCAGACACCGGAGGTCCGGGATGAAGTTGTCGAGGCAGGAGGAAGAGAGACTTGAAGAGGGTTTATTTACAATATATACATTGCGAACTCCCTACACGGTGAGCCCTCAAACGTGGCAGGCCTCTACATGACTCCTAACATAGCGCTCCATGGTGCTTGGTTCTACATGGTTCTGCTCGGTTCTGCTCTGTTCTGCCTGGTTCTCTTCTCGAAAAAAAAGCACACCGAATGAGCCGTGGGGGCTCATTATAAAGGGTCTGTCCTCCCCAGATCCCTAGATCGGGGACCGCGTACAGAGGGCACCGTCCAACCACGGATCACACATTACCCGCGAGGGTGACGAGCACGCACGGTCCACGTGAACGTTCAAAATTGAAGCGTGGTCACTGCACGGCCTGCCATGTGGCACGAACGTGGCTCCTCCTCGTCAAGGGGGTGTCGCTGGGCGAGGGGTCTGAAGTTGATGACTGCATCCATCGAAAGGGCGCCGTAGTACAAACAAGCTCAAATGGTCGCCGAACGACTCGTTCAATTAGCGGGACGATTTCCGGCCGCCGCCGCCGCCGTCATCTTCCAAAAAAGAAGCTGCACTTGTGGTCTCCCGAACTGCTCACGGTGTCGTGGCGGCAAGACGCCGCACCCTCCGGCCAGGGGGGAACAATACATGGCGGACACAGGCCGCCAACCGTTGGCGACACTAAAAGGAACATCAAAGGAACGCCGATCCATTGTCAGACCTGGCGCCGGTCCTAACAGTAGGCAGCCGGTCGTTCGGTTTGGTTTGAAGATTAAAGGAGCGCCGCTCCCTCTTCAGCTCCGGCGCCGGTCACAACAGGGCACCCATTTAATTGGGGTTTACCGATGAGAAATTCACCGATGACGGAGGGATCAAACGTTTGATTTTTTTTTTTCTGTGATGAGTGTTACCATTCACAAGCTGTCCAACTTATCGACGATGGACAGTAGCTGAGACCACTTGAAGGCAGCGCAAATCTGATCACAGATTAAACCTGTCGGTGGATTAAAGAGGATAATTTGCCAACTGTTTGCGAGCCCTGAGGCGATCTATATAGTGCCGACTTAGCATCGGACGCGTGCCGCGGTCCACGGCGTCCGGTGCCCCGGAAAAAAAAATTCAATCAGTTACACACTTCACAAAGGATTCGTGTCTGCGGCGCGCCCAATGACCTATA
>WOVY01012202.1:0-20065 GCA_013436015.1 Rhipicephalus annulatus | reverse complement strand
TGAGGGCTGTTGCGACCGGGGTTTCCAGACACCGGAGGTCCGGGATGAAGTTGTCGAGGCAGGAGGAAGAGAGACTTGAAGAGGGTTTATTTACAATATATACATTGCGAACTCCCTACACGGTGAGCCCTCAAACGTGGCAGGCCTCTACATGACTCCTAACATAGCGCTCCATGGTGCTTGGTTCTACATGGTTCTGCTCGGTTCTGCTCTGTTCTGCCTGGTTCTCTTCTCGAAAAAAAGCACACCGAATGAGCCGTGGGGGCTCATTATAAAGGGTCTGTCCTCCCCAGATCCCTAGATCGGGGACCGCGTACAGAGGGCACCGTCCAACCACGGATCACACATTACCCGCGAGGGTGACGAGCACGCACGGTCCACGTGAACGTTCAAAATTGAAGCGTGGTCACTGCACGGCCATGTGGCACGAACGTGGCTCCTCCTCGTCAAGGGGTGTCGCTGGGCGAGGGGTCTGAAGTTGATGACTGCATCCATCGAAAGGGCCGCCGTAAACAAGCTTCAAATGGTCGCCGAACGACTCGTTCAATTAGCGGGACGATTTCCGGCCCGCCGCCGCCGCCGTCATCTTCCAAAAAAGAAGCTGCACTTGTGGTCTCCCGAACTGCTCACGGTTGTCGTGGCGGCAAGACGCCGCACCCTCCGGCCAGGGGGGAACAATACATGGCGGACACAGGCCGCCAACCGTTTGGCGACTAAAAAGGAACATCAAAAAGGAACGCCGATCCATTGTCAGACCTGGCGCCGGTCCTAACAGTAGGCAGCCGGTCGTTCGGTTTGGTTTGAAGATTAAAGGAGCGCCGCTCCCTCTTCAGCTCCGGCGCCGGTCACAACAGCTCGTCCGCCGGCGGGAAGAAGCGACCTGAGGGTGACCAGCTGCACAGGTTGCTCGAAGTGTCGCTGTGTAGTGCTGTCCTTCCAGGCCACTGCTGATGACGCTCAGCCAAGGACTCCTTTCCCTCTCGTTCCTTGTGGCTCCCCTCTGGGAAAAGCATTCATACACACCACCACAGGCACGGGAGAGCACCCTGCCGCACTGAGACACGTCGAGTCCGACCAATTATCCAAAAGCAACCTTACTTAAGCAGTATTACCAAAACACAAAGCAGCAATCGGGACGTTTCTCTGAGGTTTCACCAAAACTCCTAATCCCGATCCGATAATAATCTTCCCATCAAACTGCTTTCAAGAAAACTAATTGTCAAGTGATGCGCTCACCGTGGCATACCCGAGTGCTTGCGTGAGTAATCCGCCGTAACCCACAGGTATCATACTCATAAAATGAAGCATTTTACTTCACGCTATCTTTTAGTTCCCGAAATTTAGTGCCGCCAAAGCCAGTCGTCAATTCCTTTTGAGAAGACGAAAGCATAACTGCCGTGCTGCACCTGCATTAGGAACGTCTTTATTATACATCCGCAAACGCACATCACAGTGCGCCTGCCTTGAGGAGATACCACCTAAACCGTTCCCTTGCTGTTGCCACTTTCACAAAGCATACATATAACTCACGAGCTAGCTTTTCTTACACACCGGACACATGCGAACAAACATTAAATGAACAACAAAAAAAAGTTTCGCATGAATCCTGAAAAATCTCGCAAGCAATAACTTTGCGTCTCTACGCTCAGTCATAATTAGTTCATAACGTTGCTCCTGCTCATTTACACGTATCTACCATGACGCAGGCTCCTATGCGTGTCGTTTATGCAATCGCACAACGCTTACCTTAGCTAAACGTACAACGCCCAAGAAATGAACAAAACCAAAAAATGTGTTACTACCTAAACACTATTGGTAGACGAGATTCTTAAAAAACACATTAAAATCCAAAACAACTTAAACAGTCAAAAGCAAATTTCAAAACAAAATAAATCCACTAATGACCATCGTCAAAAGCTCACGGATGTCTACTCCTTTTTGGGACTAACGCGCGGTGTCGCGTCCTGTGGGTCTTTCTAGGCGAACGGGAAATGGAACAATGGCAAAACCCATTCGCTTCGCCTCCGACCCCCCGCAAAGCTCTGCGCTGACAACCTGCGTTCTTACTCTCGCTGAGTACCTCGCACTCCCGCAGTCCATCAAACATGCCGTCGATAGAGCGACGAAAGGGTCTGCCTTTCTACCCAACGTGCTTTTTTTTTTTTTCGTTTTGTCCGGCGGCTCGGACGCATACAAACCAACTCCGGTGCCGATGACAAACGCCTAATTCTGTACGCTCTAATGCGTGTCACTATCCTTCCAATAGATCTATACAACGCATATAGGCTACCAAAATGATAGAGCGCTAACGAAAACAAAGTACAAACGAGTTATTTACAAAATCACCAAAAACAAACAAAATGTTCCTTTCAACAGTCCCGAGTCGACGTTTTCCGAGAGGCTAACCGCTGTTCGCAACAACTCTGAGTCGAACTCGCGGTGGTCGCGCCCGGAACGATTTTCTCGAGAAGCGGGGTCTACAACACGCGTCAATCGCCCTGCTACCGAACCCCGCGACGTTCCTCGAAGCCGACTTGCTGTCGCTTCCTGCCCCTCGAAAACCACCGACTCTTTTGCCCCGCACCCCGTCCAATGCACCGCGAGAACAACGGAAGGGTCTCTTGCCCCTCGACCACTTACGCACACGATGCGCTTCTCTTTTCTTTGTTCTCTGGCCGCTTGGACGCTTGCGATACGGCAACTTTCTTGAAATTTCGCTCCGCCATTTGAATACATTCCTCAAACGCGTCGCGATTTTTGCCTGCCTGTTTTTACGGCGCTTTCTCCGTTTTGCACGTCTCTTGGTGCCGTCTACGGAGCCTTTCGCCCATCTCTGATGCTCACCAGCACCCACATGCTCATCTGATTTTTCGCGCGGACTGTCTGGATAATTGCCTAGCAATCTATCCTTCAAACACTGCCGCGTACGATGCGCTTTTCTTTTCCGGCGGTTCGGACGCATACGATACAGACCCGTCAGAGATGACAACGGCACTTTTCTCGCGATTTTACCACGCCGTTTGAAACCCTTACTCAAACGCGTTGTGCTCATCTCGAGCTTTGCCTTTTTGTTGCCCTTCGGACGCTTTCTCCCCTGTGCACGCTTCTTTGTGCGGACCTGGGAGCCTTTCGTCCTACTCTGACGTTCTTCATCACCGATATGCTCCTCCGCCATCTCGCGCGCCCAGTCCTGATGATTGCCTATCAGTTCATCGTTAGACCGCGGCCGCGTAGATTGCGCACTTCTGTTCCTTACTCTCCGGCCGCTCAGACGCATGCGATTTAAGCCAGTCAGAGAAGACAACGGGCCTTTTCTCGCAAATCCGCCACGCCGTTTGAAGGTCCTCGTTAAACGCGCCGCGCTGATCGCGAGCCTTGCCGCGCTTCTGTTTTTCGGACGCTTTCTCCGTTTGGCACATTCCTTGGTGCCAAACCTGGAGCCTTTCGTCCGCCTCTGACGCTCATCAACATGGTCTACAGGGCTGCAAGGTTCGATGGAACACTCTGTTAATCTTAACTTCGTTTCCACCACCACGGAACCCTCACACCCTGCTGTGACCGCGAGCTCTTTTCCCTCAGAATGGGTTAAAACCTGTTCCATTCCCTTACAGGCACTAGCCTTCTCTTTGGCCTCAAACGGCACCGCCGCTATATCTACAGATATCAGACCCGCAGCACTCTCTTCGGCCCTAAACGGCACCGCTGCTGAAACGCACCGTTCGTGCGGTACATCTGCAAATTTCTGACCTGTAGCCCTTTCTTCGGCCTTAATCGGCACCGCCGCTACGTCGCACCGTTCGTGCACTTCATCTACAGATGTCTGACCTGTAGCCTTCGCTTCGGTCTTAAATGGCACCGCCGCTACATCGCACCATTCGTGCGCTACATCTATGGATTGACCACTCTGCTGCAATGCCACCAATTCACAATTAAGCCTTTCTATCTCTTCATCTAATTCCTGCATCCTTTTTATATGTTCTTCATGCCTGCGCTCAGCTTCCAATTCCTCCTGGCGCCATCTTTCCTTTCTTTGCGCCCTTTGTACTTCCTCCTCCTGGTCCAATAAGTACATATTCCCGAAGTGCTCGATTTCCTCATTGTCACTATTGCTTTCGAGAATCACTTCGCGGAGTTTAGAAGCAGGCATATCATCATTAAAATCTAGCTCCAGATCCCAACACAGGTTCAGCAGGTCCTCTCTCGTCAATCTCGTAAGATCCATGGCGACTACTTTGCTTTGGCTCAGCTGTGACAAAACACAAACCCACCAGCGTTTCAATTCTGGGTCTAGAGAAATTGAAGCCTGGCAAATCTCACAGCGGAGACCACAAGCTTAAGCACCCAAGTAGCACTACGTGGCCAACATCCCTCTCTACTTTTTCTTGTTAATTTTTCACTCCTGCTTTTTACAACATCCTAAAATTTAATCCGCAACGTACCCTTAGAAATTTTGAAACATTACCACTTGTTCCTATTGAATCATCTAAGCTTTCCTGCTTTAGCGTACTTGCTCAGGTAATCATCCAGTGCTGCCTTGTGCTGAGATAACAACCACAGTGGCCAGGCAGTTGTTGGTTATATCTATCTTTTAACGAATCTAGGCTAAAAGACTCGATATATCTCAAGCACAAAGCCAGGCACTCACCCCATTACGTGCGGTGGTGGTACGCTGCTTCGATCCCGCCGAGTTCCAGGGCTTTCGGCTGGCCTCCGGTACATGTCGCTCTCCGTCGCAGACTCGTATCCCACCGCTGCCAACCAGCTGTTGTGACCGGGGTTTCCAGACACCGGAGGTCCGGGATGAAGTTGTCGAGGCAGGAGGAAGAGAGACTTGAAGAGGGTTTATTTACAATATATACATTGCGAACTCCCTACACGGTGAGCCCTCAAACGTGGCAGGCCTCTACATGACTCCTAACATAGCGCTCCATGGTGCTTGGTTCTACATGGTTCTGCTCGGTTCTGCTCTGTTCTGCCTGGTTCTCTTCTCGAAAAAAAGCACACCGAATGAGCCGTGGGGGCTCATTATAAAGGGTCTGTCCTCCCCAGATCCCTAGATCGGGGACCGCGTACAGAGGGCACCGTCCAACCACGGATCACACATTACCCGCGAGGGTGACGAGCACGCACGGTCCACGTGAACGTTCAAAATTGAAGCGTGGTCACTGCACGGCCATGTGGCACGAACGTGGCTCCTCCTCGTCAAGGGGTGTCGCTGGGCGAGGGGTCTGAAGTTGATGACTGCATCCATCGAAAGGGCCGCCGTAAACAAGCTTCAAATGGTCGCCGAACGACTCGTTCAATTAGCGGGACGATTTCCGGCCGCCGCCGCCGCCGTCATCTTCCAAAAAAGAAGCTGCACTTGTGGTCTCCCGAACTGCTCACGGTGTCGTGGCGGCAAGACGCCGCACCCTCCGGCCAGGGGGGAACAATACATGGCGGACACAGGCCGCCAACCCGTTTGGCGACTAAAAAGGAACATCAAAAGGAACGCCGATCCATTGTCAGACCTGGCGCCGGTCCTAACAGTAGGCAGCCGGTCGTTCGGTTTGGTTTGAAGATTAAAGGAGCGCCGCTCCCTCTTCAGCTCCGGCGCCGGTCACAACAGGGCACATTTTACTTTGGGGTTTTACCGATTAGAGAAATTCACCGATGACGGAGGGATCAAACGTTTGATTTTTTTTTTTCTGTGATGAGTGTTACCATTCACAAGCCTGTCCAACTTATCGACGATGACAGTAGCTTGAGACCACTTGAAGGCAGCGCAAATATGATCACAGATAAACCTGTCGGTGATTAAAGAGGATAATTTGCCAACTGTTTGCGAGCCCTGAGTCGATCTATATAGTGCCGACTTAGCATCGGACGCGTGCGCGGTCACGTGCGTCCGGTGCGCCGGAAAAAAAAAATTCAATCAGTTACACACTTCACAAAGGATTCGTGTCTGCGGCGCGCCCAATGACCTATACGGGCTATGTGCCAATTTCACGCGCCAGGGTCTTTGCACTAGCGCGCCCTTTTCCTGCGGCATAAAAACCGGAGTTGTCCCGCTAGCTTGTCGCGGTCGTCCGGTTTTATCTTAAAAGGCAAGCAAAAGCAGGTTTCTTTGTTTTGATTTTTTTTCCCGTATCACGCTCTGCCAGTGAACGACGAGCTGCGTGATTCGGATGCAAAATCGCCAGCTACGCGGTCTTGTCTGGACCTAGCCACTTGTAAACGCAGCTGCCCTATACATCGCACAGTTTACTTCGAAAGCAGGTAGAGAGAATAAGAAACACTAGCGTCGTCAGCCTCTCGTTGGTAGTGGAAGGCTATACATGACGCGTTATGGTGCAGTGCTATCTCGTCAATATTACTGCAGAAAATAGAATTCAAGTGCACGACATCACAGCGTATCCGTGGCGGTAGGTCGACCTCTTATGAGGACCTCTTACCGGGGAGCTTTGACTTTTAAACAGCGGAGACGTTACTCGATTAAGGATGTAGACTCAAATGTCACCTTGAACCTTTCTTGCTTGCTTTTTTTTTTGCAGAACTCTTTAATGTCTACAGACTCGAGAAATTAACTGCAGAAGTAACGGTCTAAGAGGACACTGTCCTTACTTTAGAGAGACGCGTTCGTCATCAAGCAAGCATCAAACTCAGCTGTCAATAAAGCAAATACTTCCTGCGATTTTTAATCAGCGGTACGTGCACCTGTTTTTAGAACACAAATTCACCCAGCGTGACCTTGCTGCGCAAGAACTCAACGGACCACAGCATCTTGCCCACGTGTGTGCCCAGCAGATAAGTGCATCATTATGTGCGCCGCAGTGATCTCACTCGTAATACTCAAGTCAATATTTACGCTATTCACCTGGAAAAGAGCGCAGCGACGTTGAAGCATTTCGACAGATCAAGTTTTCGAGGCGGATAACGGAGTGGAACTATTTCGATATGACATGGAATCAGTCCCAAAAGAACCCAACTAATAGTACCAATTTTTTGCTGCAATACTACCACTACTACTACTACTACAACTAATAATAATAATAATAATAATAATAATAATAATAATAATAACCCTTTCAACCTTCATAGAGCCCGTGGATTTCTTGAGGGCGGTATACACATCCCCTTCTTTTAAATCCGAAGTATTTCATCGCGTACTCTACTATCTCTGTCTCGGTGCTCTCGTAGTCACCTCCTTAATATGGGCTAGACCAAAATTAGTATGGGAGGGTAAGAAGACTGTGATGATTAGGAATGTCAAACCTTTTCCTTCAGACACGCGTAACACATACACGTATATACCACAGGTCATAATTTGCGGGTACGAGCCAAAAGTGTTAGTTTATAATTAACCAGAAACGACGAGAACCGACATAGGTCATTTGAAAGCACGAGCGTTAAGAAAAAAACTGGCGTCGGTAGCGTTGACTCGGCGAATGCAAAGAATAGACATGACGGTATACGCAGGAATCAAACCTAAGCATTCCGCGTGGCAATCAAGTATTCTAACACAGAGCCACGCCAGGTCACTAAAGTGCTTAGGAGAAAGAACCTATGCAGGCGTAGTGTTGAGGATACATCAACTGTTGGCATTGCTGGCTATCTATTTTTCTAAACATATATATTCCCATGACGCAGGTGTCACATCGGGTTAACGTCAACTGTATACGTAAGCGTCATCCCCTGAAACTTTACCCCCTATTCACAAACGCTCCTCGACTCGACTTTCAGCCTTCACTTGACAGAGTTGAGCATTGCGCCACGACTCGGCTGAAAATGACGCTGCGCTATTCAAGAATTGCAGCAGACTATCGCTGATATGCATTGACTTGCCGTGCCGAGAGATGGCGCTCCCATCGGCTTTCTCAAGTGAAGGCGAAGTGTTGAGTGAAGGGAGGTTCTAGAATACGAGGGTTAGTCTTACGTAGCTCTAGAGAGTGCTACCATACTCGCAAGCACAAGCGCTACATATCAGGTCACCACTTCTGGTGTTGGTAACGCCCACGTTACTTTTGGCATCGTCACGCATTTGTAAACAACTGTTTATTCAAAACATGCGCGACTGTTCAACGTACATGTCTGTGCATATAACATTTGTACACACCTTTAACGTCATGTTAAGTATCGCTCAACAAATAAATAAAAATACACCATGGTCATTTTCTCCCGGCATGCTTCGCATGACATCGATTCCCATGGTACGTGGCCCCGCCGCGGTGGTGTAGTGGCTAAGGTACTCGGCTGCTGATCCGCAGGTCGCGGGATCGAATTTACGGCTGCGGCGGCTGCATTTCCGATGGAGGCGGAAATGTTGTAGGCCCGTGTGCTCAGATTTGGGTGCACGTTGAAGAACCCCAGGTGGTCTAAATTTCCAGAGCCCTCCACTACGGCGTCTCTCATAATCATATGGTGGTTTTGGGACGTTAAACCCCACATATCAATCATCCCATGGTACGTGGGATATGCCAATTTTTTTTCGATGGAAAATTTTGTTTAAAAGATATAGGAAGAAGTAGATGCGCACGGTACATGTGCTCGCGCATAACAGCCGTAAATGTAATACACTCAGACGCTTTGTTAGGAACTGATGTTCTTCAGCATATATATATATATATATATATATATATATATATATATATATATATATATATATATATATATATATATATATAAAGTGTGTGTGCCTACGCCACAAACGACCGGCGTTGCTACCACGCCGAGCAAAATAAAACAACCTCCCCACCTATCACCGACATTGAGGTAAATTGTTCCTACGCTGCAGAAAACGCGAGATTGGAGCTGTAACGATGTACCATCCTTGCTGCAGATCCGGGGCTCGGCGCGCAGAAGAGCACACAGCCAGGAACAGAGGATCATAGAAAAAGAAAATAAAACAAGAAAAGGAAGGAGAAAGATGACGCTCGCGGCCAGACACTTTCGCTTTCCCCTCGGCGCTCAATGGGAAGATCAGCAGTATCGCCGATTGATATCGTCCTCGTCGATGCGTCAGTGACCCCGAAACGCCACCCCGCTGCCCCACACTGTGGCGGCACTATGAACAGCCGGGAGAAAGCGGAGACCGGACGATTGTTTCACCCCCGACGGACGACGCAACACAGTGGGCAGAACGGGCGCGATATAAGAACCCATTCAGACCGACGACAGAACACAGCCAATCGCGACGTCCGACCTCAACAGAACAAAGGAAATGCCGCTCTCGCACCGGCGATGAATCACGGTTACAGAACCGCCAGCGGCTGCAGCGTCACCGCAGCCCAAAACTGGAAGTCATTGTTCCACCTCGTACTGTCGCGTTAAAGGAAACCTATAGACAGAACGGCGGCGTTCACTTTCGCTAAAATTGTCCCCCTAAGTTCGTAACGATATCTGCAGTTCCGCGCACACGCACTCGGCCACCACCACTGAGCTGCAAGGGACTACTGTCGCGGAAGGAATCCTTATCCCCAAGCGTTGGTGCGTTAGCTGTGGAGAGATATCTTTCCTTCGCACCGTGTCCTCGGCTTCTCAGAGACAATAACTCAGCGCTTCAGTACAGCAGTGCTGCTACCGAGGTTTCCTGAATTTCTGTAGCAGCGAGGCTACATTATTTACGATGCGATATAGGTTACAGCGATATGTAGGTCGCGGTAATACGGTTTAACATCGTTATTTAGAAAGAATTACGTGGAAGTCTCAGCTACGCTATAAGATATTTCAGTTATTGCATCATTTAAACAAAGCACTTTTATCGACACTGATAAAGTTGATAATTATGGAATAGTCTTACTTCGCGAAGCAATTTGTTTCCTTTCTTTAAGTTATATTTGCGAAGTATTAATGGCGTTTAGGACAGGGTGGGTTGAAGATGGTCCAACCGAGGCCCTCGGTCTACACGCAGTGCACACAAGATAGGACGAAGACGACGAAGAGTGGCATTACACTTGACTCATACACTTTCGCTTTCTTCATCTTCCTTCTTGGTCAGGCTTCCACAGTGAGGTCAGACTGTGAAAGCCTATCCGTTAAACAACTATATTCTGCGAGAACTGCGGTAGAAGAGCAAGGCATACGCTGTTTCTTTGCGCAAACATAGACGGGGCTCAAATGACCTTCATGGATACTCAATACGCATGTCGAAAAGAGATGACTCAGCATGGACGAAGCACGCTGAGTCATCTGCCTTTGTCCTAATGGCGAAGGTTAATTGGGGTCTGACATTAACGAGAGAAAAAAAAATACCCACTGTCCTTAGTTTGCACTTACGGCAGCACTCAGTCCGATCCCATTAATGAAGGAAGTGTAAGCAGGCCGCCGAGATCCGCGCATAGCAAGAGCCCTGCTCTCAGAGCAGGCTCGGCGATGCGACCATCGCGCCTCGCATAAACGTCCGGCGTCCATGCCGCTAAGTGTCGACGTGCGCGTTTCGCCGCTGAGCAGCTGGGTCAGCGTCGGCGAGTACGCGCGGCGTTATAGCGACGCCTCCACGCATGCATGAAGCGAAAGGAGCCGCGCTATGCGCACAAAAGCGCGCGGCTCTACCATGCAGGCTCCGTGCTCGCCTCGAGCACGCGGGCGCAGCGCAGCGTAACCGCGCGTTCTGCGCAAGAACTGCGGCTGATGGAGGCGCGGGAAGAGACGCGGCACGCAGCCCCCAAACGAGCGTGCCCCCGAAGGCGCGCGCATACGGAATTTCCAGAGAAAGCCACCGAGTTCGCCAAAAGGTAGCCAGGCTGCATAGCGGCCTCAATGGCGGCCAAACGACGAGGGTAAACAATCGCACGTAAGCACGGCCGCCTAGTGTAGGGCTCGGCATGCGAAAAGAAAGGTGAAAAAGTAGGAGGAAAAAAAAGCTTATAATCTAGATGGAGTAGCGGCATCGTTCCGCTATATGATACAGGCGTCCTTAGTTTCGGTCCACGAGCCTTACGAACTGCTGCTGCTGCTGCATACAAATGTTTGCTTACTTCCGGCACGCAACGAATTCAAGATAATGCGGCCTGTGACAACCCCGCACACGCGTTCTTGAAACCATTATGTCGGATGCGCAAGAATCACTCGTAAATACCGTGCGTTGCTCGTAAACGTTCAAGAATGGCCGTGTTAAGCGGGCCATGACGGCGGCAGTACGATGTTACCTCGAAAATACCTACGGCGGATGGGTTAAAGGCTGTTAGCGCTATAATGATTCAAAGTCGAAAACACGAACCGTGCATTAAGGCAAAAGAAGATGAACGGAGTGAAGACGGGGATGAGCTCACGCAAAGAGATATTGAGAGGACAGACAGTCGAGGGTTACCATTGGCGGCTATACTTCACGCCAAGGTGGCTACTTTGCAGATAAAATTTTTCGGTTAACTTCATGCCTCCTAGCTGGCTATGGTGAACTTCTATTTTTGCGCATTCACTAGCCATTTTTCTTATGATTCGCAGAAAGAATAGCAAGACGCCTAAGGAGAAAACTAATGTTCGCAAGCTTTTCTCGTGTCGACTTATGCGCGCGCCTCTCCTGCCCCCGTAAAACGGGCTGGTCTTTCCCCACCAACGCGCGGCGCGAGTGCAAAGACAAGAGGAAGTGCGCGCACGACGGCGAACGCGACGCTGAATGACGCTGCGCACTAGTTTATAATGCAGCGCGGGCTTTTGGGTGCATTTCACACACACAAACGAGAAGCGTAACAAAATGAAGCTCAGCTATTCAGCTTCAACCTAAGTGTGTTACTTAAAGCAGGACTGCTGTTATGGCAGTTAAATTCTTATTCTTAGACTACGGCGTCAAGGCAAAAAAAAAAAAAACAACCTCAACATTCCTGTTCGGGCTTTTATTTTTAATTGACGGACAATAACCCCGCTTCCTGCTAAGCAATTGGGCCAATTACTCGGACAAGATTTCGCAATTACTCGGCAAAAAAGCTAAAAGAATACGCACTGAACTTATAGTACTTTGTTCATTTATGTGCAATTTACCTGTGGTTTGAAGACTTAAATGAAAAAGTACTGTGCATCTATCTCTATTTTTGCTTATTCAAAATCATATTACTTATTTCTGAATGATGAAACCATTCATAATAAAGCTTTTTTTTGGTAATTAGCTACAAATAAGGTGCTAAAATTAAATGACGTGGCTACTTTCAGATTGAGTTTGGCTCCTTTGCAATTATACCCGGCGGCAGCCCTGCAGACAGCGCATATATCCCTATCCCTTCCAGAAACACATTTTTCCGTCTTCGAAAAACACAGAATAATACACGTAGATAAGCAAGTACGAATTTATACCATTAACTGATAACGTCATGGCGAATAGCAATCCGCCACCAAAATACGATGCCCTTTACGCAGCCTACCAACAGCACATAGACTGAGAGTTCGAGGTGTCGCGAACTGTATCGTACGCACTGATAATTATTCAAATTAGCCATCGGTCAAATTCCAAATTTATTAATCATTTTAATGAGGAGATAAACGTAGGTGTTATAGACACGAATAATAATTTTGATAATAGCAGATGATGAGGAGGGGCGAGCCATAACAACGACATAAACACTGAGCACCATGAACGAATGAGATAAGCATTGGCTCAAAAAAAAAAAAACTGCGAAATATAGTCTCAAAAGTGACAAAGTTACGATCACCGGCAAGCGTCTCTGATGATTGATTTGTGGGGTTTAACGTCCCAAAACCACCATTTGATTATGAGAGACGCCGTAGTGGAGGGCTCCGGAAATTTTGACCACCTGGGGTTCTTTAACGTGCACCCAAATCTGAGTACACGGGCCTACAACATTTCCGCCTCCATCGGAAATGCAGCCGCCGCAGCCGGGAATCGAACCCGCGACCTACGGGTCAGCAGCCGAGTACCTTGGCCACTAGACCACCGCGGCGGGGCGGCAAGCGTCTCTGCTAATTAGCTACTGAAGCATGTAGTTTGCGCGTTGCAAAAGTAGCGAGCATGCATGCACATGCACTCCAAGCGTAGCTGATATATATTCGAACGTGCGCGGGCTACGTGATCATATTGAGTTTCATGACACATCAGCGTTAGGAAAAGAGAAATTCGTGAAATATGACGTCACTCGCCATTGAAGTTTACTTTCTCGTGGACCTACGCGGCCTCTCCAAACACGCAATTCAAAATAATGCAACTAAAGCGGCTAGATTAAAATGCAGTACCTCGCAAATGATTACAGGAGCACACGATGCTGGAACACGTTCGCATTACCTCCACCGAAACGTGCGAAGCATTCAACGATTGAGGATTTTCGCATCCTCACTACTACAACAGATACGACGGCGGCCTTAATACTCACCAAACGCAGGAATCGGTAATATAGCACCCCGAGACTATTATCTCACATGGTCGGTCATACGCATATAAATGTGAAGAAACAGGCGCTATAATTACGGCAGCATACATCACATTTGCTAAAGATGCAATTGCAAAATTTGCTGGAATTTTACGTCCCAAAACAGCGATACAATTATGAGGGATGCCGTACAGTGGAGGGCTGTGGAAGTTTCGACGACCTGAGCTTTTTCTATTACATTATTAATGTGCACCGAAATATGAAATAGCTTTTCACTTGCATTAAAATGCGGCCGTGATTGCATCCCACGACCTTCGGGTCGAGCACCACAAGCGAAAGAATGAAAATCGTCGTTTCAACAGTCAATAATGCCTAACGAAGCATATACCTTGTCTGGAACACTCCTTCTAGAAATGTCTAACTGCGCTAACGCAAACATGAGCAGAGAACTTCAAGAACAGCTCTGTCCTCGTTTGTATTTGCGCAGTTGAAGAAAGAATATTAACCGACTTGGTGCTCTTCCGTGGAACACCAAATCATCCGAAAAAAAAAAGAAAAACAACTTGACGTGACGCAAACATCGTAATGGTTACGTGTACACTCAAGTGGTCACTGGGCTCGAATGCACGCACGTCTTTAGGCGACACTTCACGCTTTATAAAAACCACCTGAACCACAACTTTTGTTTCCTCGAATCCATATCGCACTAACGCGCGAAAAACAGCCCACACGACTATATACACTGACAGTTGTGCGAGATGTGGATAAAGAGGAAGATGCAACATACATACCCGCCCGAATCGCACACCACTATACCGACGGCCAGATAAAAAACCTAAAGCACTCATACTTCCGATATACGCCCCCGATCGACCAGCTATCGTCATGATATACAAAATAGTCAAGTCGATGTTCTTATTTATAATAGCTAAGGATCACTCACCGAAACCTGCAATGGCGCACAGAGCTTGATCGCACCGTGTGACAGCAGAAAGAGCGATACGCTGCAACGCTGCCTAATGGGGCCGCATATGAGAGCGCGCATTCAATAAATCACGCAACGCAATAAACTAGTATGGTGCAACAGCGTCATACGTCACGCGTTTTGAAGCCTGCTTCCATACACATCCTGCATACGGGTGTATATTATATATATATTTATATATATACACTATTGGTCAACTGCCAGCTCGTAATATGCTCAAATACAAGTAACATGGCAGATCGGCTCACCGCCCCCGTAAATAATACTTTTTTTCTACGGCCACAGACAACTTAAGATCCCTAGAGATATGAATTACGACAATAATTATAAAATCATAACAGCTTTTAATTTTATGGAGACAGACGCTCGCATGAAAGGGAAAAACAAAGTCTTCCCAAGAAGAGCCAGCCACCACTTTGCGATTTCCGAAAATAGCGGCAGCGGTAGTTTTTGCGGATTGATGATATGAGCCTAATTTCATCGGCGAAACCAAGACCTCCGAAGAGCGCTACAGGAACACCCGTTCGAGACGCCCAGAATGATAATATTCGAAATTTCACGTCCTGTTCTGTTGCTGCCACCACCACTGCCTTATGTAAATAGGGGGGTGAGAACTTATTGAAGCTGATAGTCGCTTTTATTCTCACCCCCTCCATCAACTGTGTATCGGTGGGAAATAAACTATTATTATTATGATTTATTCTTATTATTATTATTAAAACCATGGCACAATTATGAGGGACGCCGTAGTGGAGCGCTCCGGAAAATTTTGACCATCTGGTGTTCACGTACTGATACCGCACAATACACGGGCCCGTATACCATCTCGTCGTCCGCCCGCCACCGGGATCTATCGCATCACCTTCAGGTCAGGCAAACCGAACACCATTGGCACTGATCCAACGAGGCGGACGAGACGGTCCACAAACGGCGAGCGTCGTCGCATATATTGACCGCCATTCTACTTCACTTCGTGGGTGTGCGCAAAACGCTTCCAATCGGTGCACCTCGAGTTGGGGTCCACACAGTGGAACGCCTTTCGGAAGTCCGTACACTACAACCGCAATAAAAGTGGCCATACGCTGCGGTCCATTTTCCCCACTGACTACACGTGTTTGTTCGTTTGTTTGTATGTTGTTTGTTTGTATTTACTTAAACTCAATGGCACGTGCCCACTCCCAGGGATTGCCCAAGAATGCGTTGTCCCACTGATCACCTCGTTTTTCTTCTCCGCGCACTGTTGCTGAGGTGTCCAACCACCGAGCGAGGCTATACAACCGCGCTCCTCGTTCTTCAGTAATCCCCATTAACGAGAAACTACCCCGCTCCCGGAAAATAATCGGCCCTCGTGGCACTAAATCTCTAATTGTACTGCTACAATGAAAACAAAAAATGGAATACACTTTTCTAAATGGACCCAGCCCTCTGCAGTTCGTACTGAAGTGTAACGCTTTCCACGTTCTCATTTGTCCCGCGCCCCTATTCACGGATGAACACCAAGTTGCCCAATTTTCAATTATTCGGATCCGATTTCTTCGCTTTCCTGCAACCGCAGGGTACCGGCGCGCCGAGTAGAAAGCACACTTTCGTCGATTACACCGAGTCGCCTGGCGTGCGGCGGCGGTTTCGTTCCAGCTACACGCTGTGGGCCAGCAGATGCCTCCCCCCCCCCCCCCTCCTTCCGCTCATTCACCTCGGCGCCACGAAGACACTGAGCGCGATCACATCTGCAGCCACGGTTTCACGCAAGAAGGCACGCACCGTCCCCCATCCCAAACAGAGCGGGAAATCCACTGTAGCGCAGTCAGTCGCTTCTTTTTCGCGAGAGGGCACTCGGGGAGGTGTTCTTTTTAAGAACAATCGGCCATTTCCCCCTGCCAAATGACTGACTGCGCAGCGTCCACCCTCTTCGGATACTCCTCCCACGAGGCCTAAGCAGTGCGCAAGGATAAAAAAAGAGAGAGATAATAGATAAAAAATATAAAAAAATAGAAGAGAGAGCAAGACGACGACGCGTACGGCTGCACATGCGGAGCACCACCCTCGCAAAAAAGAAGTACGCGGATGTAGTGATGCGCAGAACAGGGAGTCTTGTGTTTCTGCATTCAAGCGACTCAAAAGCCTACGCTGAGACAGTCTTGGCGATCAACGAGCCCGATAGTTTTCGTGCTATGGCATCACACGCACCACATACATATATACTGAGATCTAACAGACAATAATGCCAAGGAAAGTACAGGGGAAGTTAGTACACACAGTTGTAATGTTAATGTGAAGAAAGAAAGTGCGTGAAAAGATAACTCGCCGAGAGCAGGAACTGAACTTGCGACCTTCGAATAACGCGTTCGATGTTCTACCTCTAAGCTACCACGGCGGCTACCTCCCATCCGCTTTATTGGGTCTATATGTGAATTTAAACGTGGGAGTGTGAGTCAGCCCAACCAGTAGACATGGCGGCGTGTGTGCTACACTCTCGCCGCCATGGCTACTGCTGGCGCTGGCACTCCCACGTTTAAGCTCACTCGCCGTATATATATATATATATATATATATATATATATATATATATATATATATATATATATATATATATTGTAAAGAAGAGGAAGTACTCCGGCACGGCTCCACCAATTATAAAGGAGATTTATTAAGCAGAAGGTAGCCGTCGAGAACGGAGTTCCAGGATGGTAGCGGGAAGGTGTAAGGGACGGTACCCACAATGTGGCCACGCAGGAGTCTTCAAGACCTACGAAAGGCTTAGACATCGCTACTACTGGCGTGGCATGTATACCTTTGTCCGCAACTTCGTCCGCTCTTGTGCCGAATGTCAGCGCCGAAAATCTCCACACACGCCTCCGCCGGTGAACTGCAGCCTTTACCATGCCCTTCCCGACCCTTTGAACGGGTTGGAATAGATATTTATGGGCCACTTCCATTGACTCCGACTGGCAACAGGTGGATAATAGTTGCTATCGACCACCTAACGCGCTATGCTGAGACCGCTGCTCTTAAAACGGCTACAGCACAGGAGGTTGCCACTTTCCTACTGCGTCATTTTGTGTTGCGTCATGGAGGCCCTCAAGAACTCCTCAGTGACCGCGGCCGCGCCTTCTTGTCCGAAGTCATTGAAAAATTGCTCGCTGAGTGTGCTATTGTACATCGCACATGTACCGCTTACCACCCACAAACCAATGGGGCTACCGAGCGCTTTAATCGTACTCTCGGTGACATGCTATCCATGTATGTGACGCCTGACCACTCTAACTGGGACTTAGTTCTCCCATTCATTACATACGCCTATAATACGGCAACGCAAGCGACAACAGGCTTCTCCCCTTTTTACCTCCTCTACGGCCGTCACCCCTCCCACACCATTGACACCATTTTGCCCTATCGACCAGACGCGTCCGAGTGCCTACCGATCTTGGACGCCGCCAGACACGCAGAAGAATGCCGCCAGTTAGCTCGTCGCTTACCTGCGATGACCAAAACAGGCAAAAGCAATTCATGATGCCCAGACCTCAACTCCCGTTTTTCTTCCGGGATCTCTTGTATGGCTGTCAGTGCCGCATCGCACACCTGGGCTCTCTTCCAAACTTATGCCAAAGTACGATGAGCCATATCGTATTGTCGAACAAACTTCGCCAGTAAACTACCTCATTGAGCCTCTTACGCCACCATCAGACTTGCGACGTCGCAACCGCGAGGTTGTACACGTCCAGAGGCTCAAGCAGTACCACGGTTCAACGCCGCCTGCCCAGGACTAAGTCGCCAGGATGGCTCCTTTTTTTCTCCGTGGGGCTATTGTAAAGAAGAGGAAGTACTCCGGCGCAGAGGCAGCAGCATCGAGTGTGCAGCAGCGGCTCGAGCTCGGAAATTGCGGCTGGTGCATCGCCTTCCAAGCCTTCCAAGCATCAACCCTTCTGCTTAATAAATCTCCTTTATAATATATATATATAATATATATATATAAGCACTAATCTGCACGGGTATTACAGGCCAAACCCCGATATGCTATAACGCACGCCGTATAGTGGACACGGCTCCGGGTTAATTTCGAACACATATGTTTCTTTATCCGGCATTAAAATCAAAGCACATTGTTATTTGGATTTTGTTTTCACCGAAATGAGGCCGTCATAACCAGGAATCAAACGAGCGCCCAGTATACACTGCTAAATACATCGACAAACGAGCTCCATAAGGCCGCTAGGATTTGCGCTTGAGAGGCCGGCGCGCACCTCGTTTTACCAGGCACCCTGTTTTGTCCTTGAAAGCTGACAGACTCTAGCGTCAAAGACGTCACTTGCTTTCGGTTGGCACAGAAGAGCTGCCCATATGAACGTATGTCATCGAAAATCGGCGAGATTTCGCCGATTACTACTTGGTGTTTGTTGCCAGACGCAGCGGCACCAGGTCCGCCCGGAAGTGACGGCCAGAACTCTACGCCGATCATGGAGATTGACTGATTGATTTGTGGGGTTTAACGGCCCAAAACCACCATTTGATTATGAGAGACGCCGTAGTGGAGGGCTCCGGAAATTTAGACCACCTGGGGTTCTTTAACGTGCACCGAAATCTGAGTACACGGGCCTACAACATTTCCGCCTCCATCGGAAATGCAGCCGCCACAGCCGGGATTTGATCCAGCGACATGCGGGTCAGCAGCCGAGTACCTTAGCCACTAGACCACCGTGGCGGGGCACGCCGATCATTGAGGATGCCAACGATTGACGAATGGCGGCGCAGGCATCAATACCAATCGGCAGGAGCGTCTTCCGCACCAAAGAATGACATGTTGGCGGGGAAACGGCCGCTAAGTGCGCGGTAATGTGCGGAGAGATAAGCTTGGCGCTAGCCATTGTCTTATTAAGCCTTCCAGGAGCAAACCGAGCCGGTCCACAGAGCGAGTGAGAGAGGCAATGAAAAAACGTGACCAGGGCGAAACAAAAGGCCCCCTCCACAGCGCTCACTTCCTGTCTCCCAACAAGAGTCGGGGAGAGAGAAATATGCCGCGCGCTCCGGTTGCACCGCGGGGCGCCCACTCGCGGGCCCCCACTGATCGCGCAGTGCAGCCGCGCGAGCCGTTATCTCAGAAGGGACAGACAGCAGCGGGCGCATGTAACAGCGGTAAAGGAGGCGGCGGCGGCTACACGGCTTCCGGTTCGCCGCACACACTGTCTTTCCTTCCGCCGAACGGGAAAATGCGCGAACAAGCGAGACTGCAGATGAAGTGGAGGCCGGAAATACGCAACGCGGTGACTCAATACGGAAGACGGCAATGGCGACACGAGATGTGCCCGCAGCGAGTACCCCGTCTCGGTATCGTCGTTGGATACGCGATGCAGCCTTCTCTCTCAGAGAGAGGGAGGGCTGAATTCGCCACTGAGAAGAAGGCCCGTTACGACAAAATTTGCAACACGATCGATCAGAAAACTTGAGCTTTTAGCCCCCATTTTTTTTTTTCATTTCACATACCCAGCATTTCGGGACATCGCTTTTAGTTCACCGTTTTTCACACACACGTGGCGTACAGACTTTTATGCTGTACATCTCAATGTACAGTCTGTTTCACACTTAGGAGAAATCTCGGAGGGCATGGCCTTGCGGTACGGCCAGCGCTGCAGTCACGCGACGGAAACAGATCGCGTATGCGCAGGCGGCTTGAGGAGCTAGTGTTGAACCGCATCGTCTGCAACAGCGCTGCGCGGTGGCCAAATTGTCGGACAGCCCGTTGATTTGATCGTTTCGGGCGGGAATACACCGATATTCTGCACTAAACGTCGTG
>WOVY01012201.1:432500-524834 GCA_013436015.1 Rhipicephalus annulatus | reverse complement strand
GACGCGTTCGTCATCAAGCAAGCATCAACTCAGCTGTCAATAAAGCAAATACTTCCTGCGATTTTTAATCAGCGGTACGTGCACCTGTTTTTAGAACACAAATTCACCCAGCGTGACCTTGCTGCGCAAGAACTCAACGGACCACAGCATCTTGCCCACGTGTGTGCCCAGCAGATAAGTGCATCATTATGTGCGCCGCAGTGATCTCACTCGTAATACTCAAGTCAATATTTACGCTATTCACTGGAAAAGAGCGCAGCGACGTTGAAGCATTTCGACAGATCAAGTTTTCGAGGCGGATAACGGAGTGGAACTATTTCGATATGACATGGAATCAGTCCCAAAAGAACCCAACTAATAGTACCAATTTTTTGCTGCAATACTACCACTACTACTACTACTACAACTAAATAATAATAATAATAATAATAATAATAATAATAATAATAACCCTTTCAACCTTCATAGAGCCCGTGGATTTCTTGAGGGCGGTATACACATCCCCTTCTTTTAAATCCGAAGTATTTCATCGCGTACTCTACTATCTCTGTCTCGGTGCTCTCGTAGTCACCTCCTAATATGGGCTAGACCAAATTAGTATGGGAGGGTAAGAAGACTGTGATGATTAGGAATGTCAAACCTTTTCTTCAGACACGCGTAACACATACACGTATATACCACAGGTCATAATTTGCGGGTACGAGCCAAAAGTGTTAGTTTATAATTAACCAGAAACGACGAGAACCGACATAGGTCATTTGAAAGCACGAGCGTTAAGAAAAAAACTGGCGTCGGTAGCGTTGACTCGGCGAATGCAAAGAATAGACATGACGGTATACGCAGGAATCAAACCTAAGCATTCCGCGTGGCAATCAAGTATTCTAACACAGAGCCACGCCAGGTCACTAAAGTGCTTAGGAGAAAGAACCTATGCAGGCGTAGTGTTGAGGATACATCAACTGTTGGCATTGCTGGCTATCTATTTTTCTAAACATATATATTCCCATGACGCAGGTGTCACATCGGGTTAACGTCAACTGTATACGTAAGCGTCATCCCCTGAAACTTTACCCCCTATTCACAAACGCTCCTCGACTCGACTTTCAGCCTTCACTTGACAGAGTTGAGCATTGCGCCACGACTCGGCTGAAAATGACGCTGCGCTATTCAAGAATTGCAGCAGACTATCGCTGATATGCATTGACTTGCCGTGCCGAGAGATGGCGCTCCCATCGGCTTTCTCAAGTGAAGGCGAAGTGTTGAGTGAAGGGAGGTTCTAGAATACGAGGGTTAGTCTTACGTAGCTCTAGAGAGTGCTACCATACTCGCAAGCACAAGCGCTACATATCAGGTCACCACTTCTGGTGTTGGTAACGCCCACGTTACTTTTGGCATCGTCACGCATTTGTAAACAACTGTTTATTCAAAACATGCGCGACTGTTCAACGTACATGTCTGTGCATATAACATTTGTACACACCTTTAACGTCATGTTAAGTATCGCTCAACAAATAAATAAAATACACCATGGTCATTTTCTCCCGGCATGCTTCGCATGACATCGATTCCCATGGTACGTGGCCCCGCCGCGGTGGTGTAGTGGCTAAGGTACTCGGCTGCTGATCCGCAGGTCGCGGGATCGAATTTACGGCTGCGGCGGCTGCATTTCCGATGGAGGCGGAAATGTTGTAGGCCCGTGTGCTCAGATTTGGGTGCACGTTGAAGAACCCCAGGTGGTCTAAATTTCCAGAGCCCTCCACTACGGCGTCTCTCATAATCATATGGTGGTTTTGGGACGTTAAACCCCACATATCAATCATCCCATGGTACGTGGGATATGCCAATTTTTTTTCGATGGAAAATTTTGTTTAAAAGATATAGGAAGAAGTAGATGCGCACGGTACATGTGCTCGCGCATAACAGCCGTAAATGTAATACACTCAGACGCTTTGTTAGGAACTGATGTTCTTCAGCATATATATATATATATATATATATATATATATATATATATATATATATATATATATATATAAGTTGTGTGCCTACGCCACAAACGACCGGCGTTGCTACCACGCCGAGCAAAATAAAACAACCTCCCCACCTATCACCGACATTGAGGTAAATTGTTCCTACGCTGCAGAAACGCGAGATTGGAGCTGTAACGATGTACCATCCTTGCTGCAGATCCGGGGCTCGGCGCGCAGAAGAGCACACAGCCAGGAACAGAGGATCATAGAAAAGAAAATAAAACAAGAAAAGGAAGGAGAAAGATGACGCTCGCGGCCAGACACTTTCGCTTTCCCCTCGGCGCTCAATGGGAAGATCAGCAGTATCGCCGATTGATATCGTCCTCGTCGATGCGTCAGTGACCCCGAAACGCCACCCCGCTGCCCCACACTGTGGCGGCACTATGAACAGCCGGGAGAAAGCGGAGACCGGACGATTGTTTCACCCCCGACGGACGACGCAACACAGTGGGCAGAACGGGCGCGATATAAGAACCCATTCAGACCGACGACAGAACACAGCCAATCGCGACGTCCGACCTCAACAGAACAAAGGAAATGCCGCTCTCGCACCGGCGATGAATCACGGTTACAGAACCGCCAGCGGCTGCAGCGTCACCGCAGCCCAAAACTGGAAGTCATTGTTCCACCTCGTACTGTCGCGTTAAAGGAAACCTATAGACAGAACGGCGGCGTTCACTTTCGCTAAAATTGTCCCCCTAAGTTCGTAACGATATCTGCAGTTCCGCGCACACGCACTCGGCCACCACCACTGAGCTGCAAGGGACTACTGTCGCGGAAGGAATCCTTATCCCCAAGCGTTGGTGCGTTAGCTGTGGAGAGATATCTTTCCTTCGCACCGTGTCCTCGGCTTCTCAGAGACAATAACTCAGCGCTTCAGTACAGCAGTGCTGCTACCGAGGTTTCCTGAATTTCTGTAGCAGCGAGGCTACATTATTTACGATGCGATATAGGTTACAGCGATATGTAGGTCGCGGTAATACGGTTTAACATCGTTATTTAGAAAGAATTACGTGGAAGTCTCAGCTACGCTATAAGATATTTCAGTTATTGCATCATTTAAACAAAGCACTTTTATCGACACTGATAAAGTTGATAATTATGGAATAGTCTTACTTCGCGAAGCAATTTGTTTCCTTTCTTTAAGTTATATTTGCGAAGTATTAATGGCGTTTAGGACAGGGTGGGTTGAAGATGGTCCAACCGAGGCCCTCGGTCTACACGCAGTGCACACAAGATAGGACGAAGACGACGAAGAGTGGCATTACACTTGACTCATACACTTTCGCTTTCTTCATCTTCCTTCTTGGTCAGGCTTCCACAGTGAGGTCAGACTGTGAAAGCCTATCCGTTAAACAACTATATTCTGCGAGAACTGCGGTAGAAGAGCAAGGCATACGCTGTTTCTTTGCGCAAACATAGACGGGGCTCAAATGACCTTCATGGATACTCAATACGCATGTCGAAAAGAGATGACTCAGCATGGACGAAGCACGCTGAGTCATCTGCCTTTGTCCTAATGGCGAAGGTTAATTGGGGTCTGACATTAACGAGAGAAAAAAAAATACCCACTGTCCTTAGTTTGCACTTACGGCAGCACTCAGTCCGATCCCATTAATGAAGGAAGTGTAAGCAGGCCGCCGAGATCCGCGCATAGCAAGAGCCCTGCTCTCAGAGCAGGCTCGGCGATGCGACCATCGCGCCTCGCATAAACGTCCGGCGTCCATGCCGCTAAGTGTCGACGTGCGCGTTTCGCCGCTGAGCAGCTGGGTCAGCGTCGGCGAGTACGCGCGGCGTTATAGCGACGCCTCCACGCATGCATGAAGCGAAAGGAGCCGCGCTATGCGCACAAAAGCGCGCGGCTCTACCATGCAGGCTCCGTGCTCGCCTCGAGCACGCGGGCGCAGCGCAGCGTAACCGCGCGTTCTGCGCAAGAACTGCGGCTGATGGAGGCGCGGGAAGAGACGCGGCACGCAGCCCCCAAACGAGCGTGCCCCCGAAGGCGCGCGCATACGGAATTTCCAGAGAAAGCCACCGAGTTCGCCAAAAGGTAGCCAGGCTGCATAGCGGCCTCAAATGGCGGCCAAACGACGAGGGTAAAACAATCGCACGTAAGCACGGCCGCCTAGTGTAGGGCTCGGCATGCGAAAAGAAAGGTGAAAAAGTAGGAGGAAAAAAAAGCTTATAATCTAGATGGAGTAGCGGCATCGTTCCGCTATATGATACAGGCGTCCTTAGTTTCGGTCCACGAGCCTTACGAACTGCTGCTGCTGCTGCATACAAATGTTTGCTTACTTCCGGCACGCAACGAATTCAAGATAATGCGGCCTGTGACAACCCCGCACACGCGTTCTTGAAACCATTATGTCGGATGCGCAAGAATCACTCGTAAATACCGTGCGTTGCTCGTAAACGTTCAAGAATGGCCGTGTTAAGCGGGCCATGACGGCGGCAGTACGATGTTACCTCGAAAATACCTACGGCGGATGGGTTAAAGGCTGTTAGCGCTATAATGATTCAAAGTCGAAAACACGAACCGTGCATTAAGGCAAAAGAAGATGAACGGAGTGAAGACGGGGATGAGCTCACGCAAAGAGATATTGAGAGGACAGACAGTCGAGGGTTACCATTGGCGGCTATACTTCACGCCAAGGTGGCTACTTTGCAGATAAAATTTTTCGGTTAACTTCATGCCTCCTAGCTGGCTATGGTGAACTTCTATTTTTGCGCATTCACTAGCCATTTTTCTTATGATTCGCAGAAAGAATAGCAAGACGCCTAAGGAGAAAACTAATGTTCGCAAGCTTTTCTCGTGTCGACTTATGCGCGCGCCTCTCCTGCCCCCGTAAACGGGCTGGTCTTCCCCACCAACGCGCGGCGCGAGTGCAAAGACAAGAGGAAGTGCGCGCACGACGGCGAACGCGACGCTGAATGACGCTGCGCACTAGTTTATAATGCAGCGCGGGCTTTTGGGTGCATTTCACACACACAAAACGAGAAGCGTAACAAAATGAAGCTCAGCTATTCAGCTTCAACCTAAGTGTCTTACTTAAAGCAGGACTGCTGTTATGGCAGTTAAATTCTTATTCTTAGACTACGGCGTCAAGGCAAAAAAAAAAAAAAAACAACCTCAACATTCCTGTTCGGGCTTTTATTTTTAATTGACGGACAATAACCCCGCTTCCTGCTAAGCAATTGGGCCAAATTACTCGGACAAGATTTCGCAATTACTCGGCAAAAAAGCTAAAAGAATACGCACTGAACTTATAGTACTTTGTTCATTTATGTGCAATTTACCTGTGGTTTGAAGACTTAAATGAAAAAGTACTGTGCATCTATCTCTATTTTTGCTTATTCAAAATCATATTACTTATTTCTGAATGATGAAACCATTCATAATAAAGCTTTTTTTGGTAATTAGCTACAAATAAGGTGCTAAAATTAAATGACGTGGCTACTTTCAGATTGAGTTTGGCTCCTTTGCAATTATACCCGGCGGCAGCCCTGCAGACAGCGCATATATCCCTATCCCTTCCAGAAACACATTTTTCCGTCTTCGAAAAACACAGAATAATACACGTAGATAAGCAAGTACGAATTTATACCATTAACTGATAACGTCATGGCGAATAGCAATCCGCCACCAAAATACGATGCCCTTTACGCAGCCTACCAACAGCACATAGACTGAGAGTTCGAGGTGTCGCGAACTGTATCGTACGCACTGATAATTATTCAAATTAGCCATCGGTCAAATTCCAAATTTATTAATCATTTTAATGAGGAGATAAACGTAGGTGTTATAGACACGAATAATAATTTTGATAATAGCAGATGATGAGGAGGGGCGAGCCATAACAACGACATAAACACTGAGCACCATGAACGAATGAGATAAGCATTGGCTCAAAAAAAAAAAAAACTGCGAAATATAGTCTCAAAAGTGACAAAGTTACGATCACCGGCAAGCGTCTCTGATGATTGATTTGTGGGGTTTAACGTCCCAAAACCACCATTTGATTATGAGAGACGCCGTAGTGGAGGGCTCCGGAAATTTTGACCACCTGGGGTTCTTTAACGTGCACCCAAATCTGAGTACACGGGCCTACAACATTTCCGCCTCCATCGGAAATGCAGCCGCCGCAGCCGGGAATCGAACCCGCGACCTACGGGTCAGCAGCCGAGTACCTTGGCCACTAGACCACCGCGGCGGGGCGGCAAGCGTCTCTGCTAATTAGCTACTGAAGCATGTAGTTTGCGCGTTGCAAAAGTAGCGAGCATGCATGCACATGCACTCCAAGCGTAGCTGATATATATTCGAACGTGCGCGGGCTACGTGATCATATTGAGTTTCATGACACATCAGCGTTAGGAAAAGAGAAATTCGTGAAATATGACGTCACTCGCCATTGAAGTTACTTTCTCGTGGACCTACGCGGCCTCTCCAAACACGCAATTCAAAATAATGCAACTAAAGCGGCTAGAATTAAAATGCAGTACCTCGCAAATGATTACAGGAGCACACGATGCTGGAACACGTTCGCATTACCTCCACCGAAACGTGCGAAGCATTCAACCGATTGAGGATTTTCGCATCCTCACTACTACAACAGATACGACGGCGGCCTTAATACTCACCAAACGCAGGAATCGGTAATATAGCACCCCGAGACTATTATCTCACATGGTCGGTCATACGCATAATAAAATGTGAAGAAACAGCGCTATAATTACGGCAGCATACATCACATTTGCTAAAGATGCAATTGCAAAATTTGCTGGAATTTTACGTCCCAAAACAGCGATACAATTATGAGGGATGCCGTACAGTGGAGGGCTGTGGAAGTTTCGACGACCTGAGCTTTTTCTATTACATTATTAATGTGCACCGAAATATGAAATAGCTTTTCACTTGCATTAAAATGCGGCCGTGATTGCATCCCACGACCTTCGGGTCGAGCACCACAAGCGAAAGAATGAAAATCGTCGTTTCAACAGTCAATAATGCCTAACGAAGCATATACCTTGTCTGGAACACTCCTTCTAGAAATGTCTAACTGCGCTAACGCAAACATGAGCAGAGAACTTCAAGAACAGCTCTGTCCTCGTTTGTATTTGCGCAGTTGAAGAAAGAATATTAACCGACTTGGTGCTCTTCCGTGGAACACCAAATCATCCGAAAAAAAAAAAGAAAAACAACTTGACGTGACGCAAACATCGTAATGGTTACGTGTACACTCAAGTGGTCACTGGGCTCGAATGCACGCACGTCTTTAGGCGACACTTCACGCTTTATAAAAACCACCTGAACCACAACTTTTGTTTCCTCGAATCCATATCGCACTAACGCGCGAAAACAGCCCACACGACTATATACACTGACAGTTGTGCGAGATGTGGATAAAGAGGAAGATGCAACATACATACCGCCCGAATCGCACACCACTATACCGACGGCCAGATAAAAAACCTAAAGCACTCATACTTCCGATATACGCCCCGATCGACCAGCTATCGTCATGATATACCAAAATAGTCAAGTCGATGTTCTTATTTATAATAGCTAAGGATCACTCACCGAAACCTGCAATGGCGCACAGAGCTTGATCGCACCGTGTGACAGCAGAAAGAGCGATACGCTGCAACGCTGCCTAATGGGGCCGCATATGAGAGCGCGCATTCAATAAATCACGCAACGCAATAAACTAGTATGGTGCAACAGCGTCATACGTCACGCGTTTTGAAGCCTGCTTCCATACACATCCTGCATACGGGTGTATATTATATATATATTTATATATATACACTATTGGTCAACTGCCAGCTCGTAATATGCTCAAATACAAGTAACATGGCAGATCGGCTCACCGCCCCCGTAAATACTTTTTTTCTACGGCCACAGACAACTTAAGATCCCTAGAGATATGAATTACGACAATAATTATAAAATCATAACAGCTTTTAATTTTATGGAGACAGACGCTCGCATGAAAGGGAAAAACAAAAGTCTTTCCCAAGAAGAGCCAGCCACCACTTTGCGATTTCCGAAAATAGCGGCAGCGGTAGTTTTTGCGGATTGATGATATGAGCCTAATTTCATCGGCGAAACCAAGACCTCCGAAGAGCGCTACAGGAACACCCGTTCGAGACGCCCAGAATGATAATATTCGAAATTTCACGTCCTGTTCTGTTGCTGCCACCACCACTGCCTTATGTAAATAGGGGGGTGAGAACTTATTGAAGCTGATAGTCGCTTTTATTCTCACCCCCTCCATCAACTGTGTATCGGTGGGAAATAAACTATTATTATTATGATTTTATTCTTATTATTATTATTAAAACCATGGCACAATTATGAGGGACGCCGTAGTGGAGCGCTCCGGAAAATTTTGACCATCTGGTGTTCACGTACTGATACCGCACAATACACGGGCCCGTATACCATCTCGTCGTCCGCCGCCACCGGGATCTATCGCATCACCTTCAGGTCAGCAACCGAACACCATTGGCACTGATCCAACGAGGCGGACGAGACGTCCACAAACGGCGAGCGTCGTCGCATATATTGACCGCCATTCTACTTCACTTCGTGGGTGTGCGCAAAACGCTTCCAATCGGTGCACCTCGAGTTGGGGTCCACACAGTGGAACGCCTTTCGGAAGTCCGTACACTACAACCGCAATAAAAGTGGCCATACGCTGCGGTCCATTTTCCCCACTGACTACACTTGTTTGTTCGTTTGTTTGTATGTTTGTTTGTTTGTATTTACTTAAACTCAATGGCACGTGCCCACTCCCAGGGATTGCCCAAGAATGCGTTGTCCCACTGATCACCTCGTTTTCTTCTCCGCGCACTGTTGCTGAGGTGTCCACCACCGAGCGAGGCTATACAACCGCGCTCCTCGTTCTTCAGTAATCCCCCATTAACGAGAAACTACCCCGCTCCCGGAAAATAATCGGCCCTCGTGGCACTAAATCTCTTAATTGTACTGCTACAATGAAAACAAAAAATGGAATACACTTTTCTAAATGGACCAGCCTCTGCAGTTCGTACTGAAGTGTAACGCTTTCCACGTTCTCATTTGTCCCGCGCCCCTTATTCACGGATGAACACCAAAGTTGCCCAATTTTCAATTATTCGATCCGATTTCTTCGCTTTCCTGCACCGCAGGGTACCGGCGCGCCGAGTAGAAAGCACACTTTCGTCGATTACACCGAGTCGCCTGGCGTGCGGCGGCGGTTTCGTTCCAGCTACACGCTGTGGGCCAGCAGATGCCTCCCCCCCCCCCCTCCTTCCGCTCATTCACCTCGGCGCCACGAAGACACTGAGCGCGATCACATCTGCAGCCACGGTTTCACGCAAGAAGGCACGCACCGTCCCCCATCCCAAACAGAGCGGGAAATCCACTGTAGCGCAGTCAGTCGCTTTCTTTTTCGCGAGAGGGCACTCGGGGAGGTGTTCTTTTTAAGAACAATCGGCATTTCCCCCTGCCAAATGACTGACTGCGCAGCGTCCACCCTCTTCGGATACTCCTCCCACGAGGCCTAAGCAGTGCGCAAGGATAAAAAAAGAGAGAGATAATAGATAAAAAATATAAAAAAATAGAAGAGAGAGCAAGACGACGACGCGTACGGCTGCACATGCGGAGCACCACCCTCGCAAAAAAGAAGTACGCGGATGTAGTGATGCGCAGAACAGGGAGTCTTGTGTTTCTGCATTCAAGCGACTCAAAAGCCTACGCTGAGACAGTCTTGGCGATCAACGAGCCCGATAGTTTTCGTGCTATGGCATCACACGCACCACATACATATATACTGAGATCTAACAGACAATAATGCCAAGGAAAGTACAGGGGAAGTTAGTACACACAGTTGTAATGTTAATGTGAAGAAAGAAAAGTGCGTGAAAAGATAACTCGCCGAGAGCAGGAACTGAACTTGCGACCTTCGAATAACGCGTTCGATGTTCTACCTCTAAGCTACCACGGCGGCTACCTCCCATCCGCTTTATTGGGTCTATATGTGAATTTAAACGTGGGAGTGTGAGTCAGCCCAACCAGTAGACATGGCGGCGTGTGTGCTACACTCTCGCCGCCATGGCTACTGCTGGCGCTGGCACTCCCACGTTTAAGCTCACTCGCCGTATATATATATATATATATATATATATATATATATATATATATATATATATATATATATATATATATATATATATATATTGTAAAGAAGAGGAAGTACTCCGGCACGGCTCCACCAATTATAAAGGAGATTTATTAAGCAGAAGGTAGCCGTCGAGAACGGAGTTCCAGGATGGTAGCGGGAAGGTGTAAGGGACGGTACCCACAATGTGGCCACGCAGGAGTCTTCAAGACCTACGAAAGGCTTAGACATCGCTACTACTGGCGTGGCATGTATACCTTTGTCCGCAACTTCGTCCGCTCTTGTGCCGAATGTCAGCGCCGAAAATCTCCACCACACGCCTCCGCCGGTGAACTGCAGCCTTTACCATGCCCTTCCCGACCCTTTGAACGGGTTGGAATAGATATTTATGGGCCACTTCCATTGACTCCGACTGGCAACAGGTGGATAATAGTTGCTATCGACCACCTAACGCGCTATGCTGAGACCGCTGCTCTTAAAACGGCTACAGCACAGGAGGTTGCCACTTTCCTACTGCGTCATTTTGTGTTGCGTCATGGAGGCCCTCAAGAACTCCTCAGTGACCGCGGCCGCGCCTTCTTGTCCGAAGTCATTGAAAAATTGCTCGCTGAGTGTGCTATTGTACATCGCACATGTACCGCTTACCACCCACAAACCAATGGGGCTACCGAGCGCTTTAATCGTACTCTCGGTGACATGCTATCCATGTATGTGACGCCTGACCACTCTAACTGGGACTTAGTTCTCCCATTCATTACATACGCCTATAATACGGCAACGCAAGCGACAACAGGCTTCTCCCCTTTTTACCTCCTCTACGGCCGTCACCCCTCCCACACCATTGACACCATTTTGCCCTATCGACCAGACGCGTCCGAGTGCCTACCGATCTTGGACGCCGCCAGACACGCAGAAGAATGCCGCCAGTTAGCTCGTCGCTTACCTGCGATGACCAAAACAGGCAAAAAGCAATTCATGATGCCCAGACCTCAACTCCCGTTTTTCTTCCGGGATCTCTTGTATGGCTGTCAGTGCCGCATCGCACACCTGGGCTCTCTTCCAAACTTATGCCAAAGTACGATGAGCCATATCGTATTGTCGAACAAACTTCGCCAGTAAACTACCTCATTGAGCCTCTTACGCCACCATCAGACTTGCGACGTCGCAACCGCGAGGTTGTACACGTCCAGAGGCTCAAGCAGTACCACGGTTCAACGCCGCCTGCCCAGGACTAAGTCGCCAGGATGGCTCCTTTTTTTCTCCGTGGGGCTATTGTAAAGAAGAGGAAGTACTCCGGCGCAGAGGCAGCAGCATCGAGTGTGCAGCAGCGGCTCGAGCTCGGAAATTGCGGCTGGTGCATCGCCTTCCAAGCCTTCCAAGCATCAACCCTTCTGCTTAATAAATCTCCTTTATAATATATATATATATATATATATATAAGCACTAATCTGCACGGGTATTACAGGCCAAACCCCGATATGCTATAACGCACGCCGTATAGTGGACACGGCTCCGGGTTAATTTCGAACACATATGTTTCTTTATCCGGCATTAAAATCAAAGCACATTGTTATTTGGATTTTGTTTTCACCGAAATGAGGCCGTCATAACCAGGAATCAAACGAGCGCCCAGTATACACTGCTAAATACATCGACAAACGAGCTCCATAAGGCCGCTAGGATTTGCGCTTGAGAGGCCGGCGCGCACCTCGTTTTACCAGGCACCCTGTTTTGTCCTTGAAAGCTGACAGACTCTAGCGTCAAAGACGTCACTTGCTTTCGGTTGGCACAGAAAAGAGCTGCCCATATGAACGTATGTCATCGAAAATCGGCGAGATTTCGCCGATTACTACTTGGTGTTTGTTGCCAGACGCAGCGGCACCAGGTCCGCCCGGAAGTGACGGCCAGAACTCTACGCCGATCATGGAGATTGACTGATTGATTTGTGGGGTTTAACGGCCCAAAACCACCATTTGATTATGAGAGACGCCGTAGTGGAGGGCTCCGGAAATTTAGACCACCTGGGGTTCTTTAACGTGCACCGAAATCTGAGTACACGGGCCTACAACATTTCCGCCTCCATCGGAAATGCAGCCGCCACAGCCGGGATTTGATCCAGCGACATGCGGGTCAGCAGCCGAGTACCTTAGCCACTAGACCACCGTGGCGGGGCACGCCGATCATTGAGGATGCCAACGATTGACGAATGGCGGCGCAGGCATCAATACCAATCGGCAGGAGCGTCTTCCGCACCAAAGAATGACATGTTGGCGGGGAAACGGCCGCTAAGTGCGCGGTAATGTGCGGAGAGATAAGCTTGGCGCTAGCCATTGTCTTATTAAGCCTTCCAGGAGCAAACCGAGCCGGTCCACAGAGCGAGTGAGAGAGGCAATGAAAAAACGTGACCAGGGCGAAACAAAAGGCCCCCTCCACAGCGCTCACTTCCTGTCTCCCAACAAGAGTCGGGGAGAGAGAAATATGCCGCGCGCTCCGGTTGCACCGCGGGGCGCCCACTCGCGGGCCCCCACTGATCGCGCAGTGCAGCCGCGCGAGCCGTTATCTCAGAAGGGACAGACAGCAGCGGGCGCATGTAACAGCGGTAAAGGAGGCGGCGGCGGCTACACGGCTTCCGGTTCGCCGCACACACTGTCTTTCCTTCCGCCGAACGGGAAAATGCGCGAACAAGCGAGACTGCAGATGAAGTGGAGGCCGGAAATACGCAACGCGGTGACTCAATACGGAAGACGGCAATGGCGACACGAGATGTGCCCGCAGCGAGTACCCCGTCTCGGTATCGTCGTTGGATACGCGATGTCAGCCTTCTCTCTCAGAGAGAGGGAGGGCTGAATTCGCCACTGAGAAGAAGGCCCGTTACGACAAAATTTGCAACACGATCGATCAGAAAACTTGAGCTTTTAGCCCCCATTTTTTTTTTTCATTTCACATACCCAGCATTTCGGGACATCGCTTTTAGTTCACCGTTTTTCACACCACGTGGCGTACAGACTTTTATGCTGTACATCTCAATGTACAGTCTGTTTCACACTTAGGAGAAATCTCGGAGGGCATGGCCTTGCGGTACGGCCAGCGCTGCAGTCACGCGACGGAAACAGATCGCGTATGCGCAGGCGCTTGAGGAGCTAGTGTTGAACCGCATCGTCTGCAACAGCGCTGCGCGGTGGCCAAATTGTCGGACAGCCCGTTGATTTGATCGTTTCGGCGGGAAATACACCGATATTCTGCACTAAACGTCGTGCGATGACGATCTATCAGCCTTCATTGGCGATAATGGGGTTCTATAAACGGTGTTTGACCACGCACATTGTTTGCTCTTTCAAAACACCGGAGTATTGAGTGCTACAGATATTATTTGTTCGGTTTAATGTCCCGAAACTACCATATGATTTAGAGAGACATCATAGTGGAGGACCTCGGAAACTGCGACCACCTGGGGTTCTTTAACGTGCACCTAAATCAAGGCACACGGCCGCCTCAAGCAGTGGTAGTGACCGTTGAATTCTAGAACGCATCCCTTCACTCAACGCTTCACCTTGACTTGAAAAAGTTGATGGGAGCGCCATCTCTTGGCAGACGAAGCCACTGCATATCGGTTATAATCTGTAGCGTTTCTTGAGAAGCGCAGCGTAAATTTCAGTAGAGCAGCGGCGCACAGTGCTCAACTCAGTCAAGTGAAGGATGAAATTCGAGTCGAGGAGCGTCTGTGAATACGGGGGCGAGTGTTTCAAGTATATTTATTCTTTGTGTGTTCACGGCAGTACGCTTCGACGGGGAACACAATAATGAGCAGTTTATTCACACTAATGAAAAACGAATCTCGTCAAGTCCCCAGCGGCAGCGATGACGGACTCCATTTTGGATGGAAGTGAGGCGTACAGCGATGAGCGATATCGGTTCAGTTCCCGCAGTGACGATGAAATTCACCCGCAGCCCGACAATGCAGCCAGCGCGCGCCGCCGTATCCGACGACAAGGTTCAACCGTTCAGCACTGCGTCCCTCAAGCGTTTGCGCACGCTGCGGCTCAAGCGTGACTGCCGCGCTCGCCGCATCGCGATGCCACGGGCGACGAGATTTCCCGTAAGTGTTGAACAAGCTGTACATCACATCTGCAGACTTTTTATGAGGTTTTACCATGACCAACATCCACTTTCCGATCGACTTACCGACAGGTGATTCTTTTACCTCTGTAATGCTGCTTTCCTGCACTATCGATTTGGGAAAGCTTTTCAGGAAAGAAATCCAGCCGGCGTAATCACACGAAATTTGAAACACAAAAACAGGTTATCCTACCGTACATGCCACCATAGTGCAAATAGCGAATAACTTATTGTTGTGCTATAATTAGCTTTTCAAAAATCCACCCATACATTTTCAATGAATATACAAAAGTGACTCGGGAAAAAAGTCCAGCCAGCCAATTAAAACTAATCGCGTTGTACAGCATAAACGACATTCTCAGCATTAAGTGCATGAAGAGCGATTAGCGAAAAATCAGGCACTGCTCATTAATCATTTTTTGAAGAACGCTCCCCATAGCGTACGTTCCACCCAGCGCTTCCCTTTAGGGTCGGCTTTGCCGCAGTAGCCGATGTCCCAAATTGTTGGACATGCTTTCTCCTCCCTCACTATACCACCCGTTAAGTACTGAATCATTTGGAGCAAATGAGACTAAAACTTAGCTTGTATTAGGCACGGACCATATATAAATAACACGACGCAGACGAAATAGAAAGGTAGGCGCTATAAACTTCTGTTCATTCCATGTCCTTAGCACCTATCTTAGACATTCGTAAAAAAAAAAAAAACACAGCTCTTCTTGCACGTAATCTTAATCCAACAAACGTCATTTCATTTTCCGTAGAAGAAAGTGATCGCGAGCTCACACTTGTTTCCCATTTCTTGTTCACCTTCTCTGTGGGAGATTGGCCAAAAGTTGAGTGTCTCTGCAGTGCGCTGCTGATCTGTATAGCTGTATGGTTATCGGCCAGGTGAGGATTCAGCTCACACGTGAAATAAAAGAAGCATAAGCTCTAGCAGAAATGGAAGACGTGTGTGAGCTCAAGATCAATTGCTTTGACGGAAAAGGAAATCACGTTTCTTCGATTAAGATCACGTGCAAAAATAACTGCATGTATAAGATAGGTGTTAAGGGTATGGAATGAACAGGAATTTAGCACCTACCTTTGTATTTACATCTGCGTCACGTTTCTTTTTAAATAAATGTTACTATTTGCTATATGTAGCGCGCTAATGCAAGCTATATTAATGGATGACCAACTCGCCCGAGCTTCAACACGTGTGAGACCAAAACATTTCAGGGACACAACAAAAACAAGAGCGATTTGTGCGAGTATAGCTTGTGCGCTCTTTACAGCTGCTGCGCTACCGAAAAGAACGAGGCATAATCGCGTGTAAACGGCGACATCACTGCGCTGCTCTTCACAACTAACCCCTGAAGAAATCCAAACGAGTGTGAAATTCAGGGGAAGGTGGAGGCTGGAAGTGATGAGAGCTCCTTGAACAGGAAAGCGACTTTTCGTCGACCCCAAAACACGCACAGCAAAGCGGTGATTTTCTCAAGAGTGTCTTTCATCGCGATCGCCCCGTCTGAGCAAATCACGAAGGCAAACACGAACAAACATGAAGTGTCAGCATGAAAGCCTCGTTGATTTTGCTTTATAGTTTGGCCACTAGCGACATTGACCAAGCCCCGCCGTGGTGGCCTAGTGCTAAGGTACTCGGCTGCTGACCCGTAGGTCGCGGGATCGGATTCCGGCTACGGCGGCTGCATTTTCGATGGAGGCGAAAATGCTGTAGGCTCGTGTGCTCAGATTTGGGTGCATGTTCATGAACGCCAGGTGGTCCAAATTTCAGGAGCCCTCCTCTACGGCGTGGTGCTTATATGGCGGTTTTCGGACATATAGTGGTTTTGGGACGTTAAACCCCACATATCATTTATCAACTTTGCCCAAGGGTTGAAGGCGAACTGCCCACAGCTTGAAATTTAAGCCGACTTTCCATTCTTGACTATAGATTTCCAAGCAAGCACTAGTAAAAACCTCAGAGGACCGACATTAAGTATCGAACCTCCTCGTCTTCCTCAGTAACCCATTTGTCACAATATTGGCAGACAGACAAACCACAACGGGGCAAGCCCTTTGCTAGCACGCCTGTTGTCCCACTGTGAGAAAAACCTCCCGACGCAAAAGCACCGCAGTACGGCAGACAATGAGCTGCCTGCCCAAGTTGCGGTATCACCCAGTGCAATACTGATTGTCATTGAGCACGGTAGGAATCCCCTTTCTGAGCAGTGATTGGCTCTTTTCTGTTGTTTCCGTAAAGGAGCCAATCGCGATTGAGAAATTAAACCCGGATACGGCCCGACCACGATCAGACAATAAGCGTGTGGCACCGGTATTAGAAGGAGCGCATGGAGTATTTTGAGGAACAATAAATCCATAAATCGTTCTATAAGAGTTATTTACCATTTTCACATGCTGTACGTGCACCTGCCTTGCGGTATAGCACAAGTGTTGAAAATCGATCTAAGCTTTCTAGCACCTCGAAAAACAGCACCACGTTTACCAACCAGACGGTTCAGAAAATACCGAAAAAAAAAAACTTTCTTTACAAACCCGACCAGCAAAACGAGGCTACGTTTTCGTGAAACAAGCACTACTGAACATCAAGAATCACGACGACAATCAGTGAGATGTCAACCTGACCTCGCTCAGTTTACTACCCTATACATGCAGGGAGGGCATCGAGGGGCAAAGGAGAAAGAAGGAATGCATGAGCCTTCACATTATTTACAATTCACACGGACAGCGTAGCGCAGCTGCAGACCATAGTTACCGTCATGTATCGTGGAAAGACTTGCAGGGCATTCTGGGCTAACATTTTTCCAGCGAAAGGCCAATAATCAAGTCTGCTCAAAACGCACCGGACCACCTCGCTCTTTGACTTTTCTTGTGCTTTTGTTTTTTCCCTTACTCATGTTTTGCTCTATGTGCCATAGGGTTTTTGTCACATGGCTTACTGTCTCCTCTACATATGTTCTTAAATTAGGTTAGGACAGTCTACCTTCATGGCAGATAACGCTTTTGCGGCATTTCAATACACACAACACTGGTTTTGAGCATTTGAGGCGACTTTTATATGTCGATAAAATTAGAAACTGACGCTCCATTGTCCTCCACAAACGCGAGACAATGACGCCATTACCGCAGAACAGTTAAATACGCTGCAGCGTGGCGAAATTAAATCAAACTTTCCCCACGCGCACCGGTAAAGTGGAGCTTGAGAAAGACGCCAACTTGGCACACATTCACGTTCGTCAAGCCACCGATGGCCGGGGGCCATAAGAACGCCGCCGAAAGCTCGACTCGGCCTGGCGGTGCAAGCAGTACAGTCATTAAATGGAGACTATAGCCAGATTTACGCCACCAGAATGGCTTTTCCGTGACACACCGGATATAGTTTATCATAACCTATAGGCTAAAGGGCAGTTATGCCACTAGACATTGCACACTTTCACCCTTCAGTCATAGTGAACAATGAATCATAAGATGTGCGCCACAATCACACAGTGCAAAAAACACGCATCACGGCGAGACTGTATTGTGTCTTCTTTTTTTTTCCTTCTCCGATACCGAGCACCACACGCTGCAATTTCTATAACTATCGTACTTCTCGAACGGAATCGGAGCATCCGCTCAAGATATGACACAGGGTCAATCGCGACCGGGGAGATCGATCGCGACCGAGAAGTTCGATCGCGCTCAAACGTTTCCCTGAGACCCCCGTATACCAGGGTCTCGGATATGAAAACGTGCTCACCCCATGGTCGGCGGAAGTGGCCAGTGGCGGAGAGTCCGGACTACGTGAAGTGTCCCTCCGCCAAATCCGATGCCAAGTCGGGATCTCCGTCGGACCAGGAGCGCGTGTTGGCGCCGGCGCGGGGCACCCAGCCACTACCGCTCTCGCACACGGGCAAACGCGGCGACAACGAAAAGGCGGCCAGCCCGCCCACGACACCACCTCTTCTCCTGCGTTCGCACCACGGCGTCAAGAGAAGCGAAACGGGATCTGCGAGCGAAAGGATCCGAGTGCGCGCGCGGGAGCAAGTTTTCACAGGGCGCGCGACGAGGACGAATTTCTCATGCGCCTACCTACATGCGCGCACGTGTCGTTTGTTCGTTCTCGTCCTTTCTTTGTGCCCGCCCCAAACGCCGCTAGGCAGGTTTTTCGCGTGGAAAGAACGCGCGGATTATCAGAGCGTGAATCCGGGATAGCGGTGTGCGCTCTCAACCCGTGCCAAAAGAACCGTCAGAAAGAGCCCTCAAAAAAAACCGACGGTAGCGGGAGAAAGAGGGAAACGCGGCCCAGGTATACCGACGAAGCAGCGGAGCGGGAAGCTGCGGCGCTGCTGCAGAAGGACGCACCAGCAACGCGAAACCAAAGCGAATCACGGAACTGCAGAGGGAGGTCGCCTCTCACGGCACACGAACGGCGAGGTGAAGCCGTCAGCGTTTGGAATCCGTCTGCGACACGGCCGACAATGTCAAACGGACTGACGAGAATCAGTTTCATTACTGTCGCATTCTTCCGCCTCCTACTTATCTCATTCCGACCCGTTTATTCAAATATATCTCGCGTTAAGCACGCTTGTGCCCCATACAAAGGCCCCCAACAAAGAACCCCAGCGACCAGTTAAATCATCAATAAACTCTTATACTGACAAAGAAAGCTAATTCCGCACGACACGCACGCGATGTGCGAAGCGAGTGAGAGCGCGGCTCGCGTGCGCCACGCGCCCATTCGTGTCCAATGCACGAATGAATGCACGAATACGCGAGATACTACAGGGCGCGCACCAGAAAGACCGCAACGAAGGACACCCGATTCGCAATATCGCGCGTGTCAGCTGCACTGAATAAGGTTTTGCGAGAGAGACGCTCGCAGCAGCGATGGCCCCACCGCACGCAGACCTATAGCGGTGCCGACCTTGCACAGCTGCCCCGCAGCTGTGAGCGAGTCGAGAATCCGTGCCCGCACGAATCTCGACAGCAGCTGAGCCGACGCGAAGCTCGACTCTGCGCGGCTGCAGGATGCGCGCACGCCGCCACACAGAGACAGTAACAAATTGAACCGCGAATGGGAAGCACGCGGCCAGCGAATCGCATATAAATCGCGAGTGAAACAGATGTGCCGATTCTTTATAAAATGCACGTGGCAGCAAGGCCGTTGAGCATTTGACCCCCCCCCCCCCCACCCGTCACACAGTTATTTGTCAAGCGAAGGGACCTTGTCACATTACTGGTTTGCGAGACTATACACAGCAGTGATTAGCTTTTGTACGCGTAAACAGAAGCCAGAAGAGAATCGCGGAAGTGAAAGGCACACGTGCGCCGCAAGCGTTGCCGTCCGAAAAGAATCAGTAAGGTATTAACACCCAGCTGCCTAAACGTGTCGTCATACAAAGAAAGCCAGAAGACAGTGGCGTGGTGCTGGAAAGGTCAGAGTTCCAACGCAAGCCACTACATTCGACTTCGCCGGTTATCTCCATCTGCAGAACCGCCAAGATGAATCACCATTCGCTAGCACCTACGCCCTGTTCGTGCGGATTTATTTAACCTTGCTTTCACGGAGAAAGCATTCGTAATACGAAACCTTCAGCGGTTGTGGTTTATTATTATTATTATTATTATTATTATTATTATTATTATTGCATGAAGCTCGGAAGAGAAGTTCATTCTACCATACCTTCATCGCTAAGACAAATATAGGAGTTGCACTGTCATGTGATAACATCAAGGGGTCGTACACAGTTCATTCTACAGTTCAGCGACGTTCGATTGGTATATGGATCAAATATTATTTTTTTTTTTTCGAAAACCCCGCGCTCCGAGGACTTTCGCACTTGGTAGTAGGCGTCCCTCATAGGGTACTCCCACACAGACAAGCGGAAAGTAAATGGCGCACCGATACTAGTCACACCAGTGTTGGGTGTGGTAACCGCATCACGCATTCGAGCCTTTCTCATCCTGTGACCATGACATACTGTGGCTCCCACGCTGACGGAAAGTGGCACAAACGCATATGGCACGACCTCCTGAAAGACCGACAATACTGCGGGCAGCCAACTGAAGGCAATAACAAAACCTTCGTTGCATTGTGTTCTTAATTTGAGTCATTAATATTGTACTCCGGCGATGAAAAGGCGAAGGCTGTATCTCAACAGGACAAGGAGCCCCACGAGTCAATTGACGAACGGGGTGGCATACCAGCATGCCAGTCGGCATGAACGGCAAATACTAATCAGCGCGCAACCAAATGAATGTAATTTCATAAGGATATATTTTGGAATAAGCCTGGGGCGATAGTGCCAACTCCTTGAAATTTCGACTTTGTAAAAATTATCTATAGTGCACAGCTTGTTGTGCTGCTATACGTAACCTGTTCAGGGACCCCACGGAAAGTCATTTGCCCAGTTAAAGGTATACAATGATTGGCTGTTCCTTTCTCGCTTTCCGCCAAGTGTGAGTGGTGTATGCGATTACAGATATGTAAGATATAGATTGTGTTGCATCTATATATAAAAAACCTACGTTTTTCAGAAAGCATATTTAACTTTTTTGCGGATCCTTGCAAAATTGGCAGGCCTGAATAATTTAGCGCATCCCAGTGGAACAACACACGGGACACCGTAATTTATTGAGGTGCAGTGGGGATGAGTCCACTTGCGTTCAGAATGAGGAATTGAAAGTTGAAAACAGGGGGAAAATTCATAGTAGGTAACACAAGCAGTCAAGCATTCATCGCAATTACTTATAAAGGCGCATGGAACACGCTAGCTCATTCTATGCTGCAGAGCACAACGCATAGAAGGTACTCTAGAAAATGAGCCACCGCGACTGATAGCAGGACAAGCATGCTGCGCATACGCTGTTGGTTCGTGTATACGTCACTGCGCTGCTGAGCACAAGATCGCTAACAGTATACATATTCGGCCGATGGGGACGCAATGCGCATTACAGAACGTTAAAGAACCCTTGAGGTGGATGAGTTGATCCGGAGAACCCCGCCAGGATGAGCCTTTTTATCATATTATGGTTATTTCACATTAAAGCGCGGAATGTAATCACGCAAGCACAAACGGGCAACGATATCATGAGCGTATGAGCACTTCCGATGATCACGCAAGATGACCTCAGGGGGCAGTCGCTACAGGCGGTCGACGTGTGTACACGTGTATCCGTGTACACAGAAGCGAACGACCAGCAGAAGCGAACGACCAGAAGCGAACGACCAGCAGGAGGCTTGACGTCGTGTCGCGACGCCCTTGAGCGCGACGTCGGCGTGGGCGGCTCGTCACGAGAGTGACGTCAGCACGGACTGACCCAAGCTGCCCAAAGCCGTGCCACAGTAACGCCGCTAACGACGACATGCGCGCAGTTCGCGCCGCTGTCGAACCACCGATCCGTGCGCGCCAACCCCGTCATTCTCCCGCAAACTGCAGCAAGGGATCGAACGTGGCGTGCACGTTGGATAAAGGCGCACCTGGCGCCCAGTTTCTATTTCGAAGGTGCGCCGAGGCACACCTACATTTACTGCGGACGCGGCCACGCAGCGTCGCCGAAGGAACCCGGGTCGACGCAAGGTCACCCGCAGCAAGGGGCCCGCCCTAGCGCGCGCACATCGCGAGAAGCTTAGCGGCATCACCGCTACCATAGGCGCCGACACCTGGTGTCACACTTAGCAACTGAAGCGGTTGTCTTTCGAGACAATTTTTTTAAAAGGAAGGGGCGCTTCGGGAAGAGCGGCACCGTGAGATGAAGATACGCAGGTATAGATCACTACCTGTACTTCTTCAGTATGGCGTTGTATATGTATAAGGTTATCGCATCCGATGCTGCTTAACGCTCGCGTACTATACGATGCCTGGGATAACACACAAGAGCAGCCGCCGGTAGAGAAATCGTGGTGCAGCCTGGTGATGGCACGGTGAGGAACAATACGTATACGGTGCAGCCGACCTCTTTCGGGCGGTATCCTAGAATTGTCGTAAGGACAACCACGGCAGTTCGTTTTGTTTGGCTTCTATATCTCTTTAAATCACAATGAGTCAGCAAGTGTGCCCATCTGGAAGGCTAAACATTCGTCGCGCACAGAATACAGCCTCCGTGACGCCGCACTAAATGTCGAATGACGACGGCGTCCAAAGGAGCACGGGCGCGGCAGAGAGGAAGCCGCGTTTGTGGCCGACACAAACGACGGGTCCCGCGCTGTGCAAACGACGTCTGAGCAAGCAACCAGCCCTTTGCCGGAGACCCGAGGTTTGCGAACGTGACTGGGCAAAATGCCTCGCAGAGAATACAGACGCCCGGTGCGAACAAAAGCGATCTCGCCGCCCGCCCCGAGGGATAACGAATGAAAAAAAAAACAAACACGAAACTACGCGCTGTCCTTTTGTGCAGCTGCGAACGTCGAGCAAAAGCCGATGAGGCAATGTCGCTCAAACGTCAGGAAGACGGACGAGCATGCGATCCTGTTCTCGTTTATATGGTACACGAAGTCCTGTTACCACGGGGCTGACAAGCAGCGCGGTAACGTGCATAGCACAACGTATGATAAGCTACAGGGAGCGATAATAACACATCTGCGGATTCATTTCGTACGAAATAACTGAACAGAACGGCACAGTCCTGTAGCGATAAGGTGCGAGTGCTTTAATTTCTGAAAACTAAACGTGGGGCCGATGTATCGACGCAGGATACAATTTATACTAGCGCAGAAAAAAAAACTTCAGAAAGAAACTTTTATGGACAAGCAACAACACTTCTGCTACTGCAACGGCCACTCATGCAATAGCCGCTTGCGCATGAATCTCTCCACCAGGCTCTCTGTTTATATTTTCCCTATATTATAAACAAGCAGCGGTGTTTTCCACATACTCCACGGCAACGAAGTATACATCCTGCTGATATTCGCACTGCGGGCTATATGAAGAGTACAAAAGCACATCCGTGGATCATTCAGTTATTCCGTCGGTATAATATTCAGTTCGGCCTACTTACATACTCAAAAACGCAATCACTTACAGTGACTTACATAACTTACAGTGACGAATCACCATCATTTTATATGTATACCCCCACAATCCTTTGTAACGCATCCTTCTGAATGTGCGCGTTCTTTTTTTTCGAGTGGCTGCCAATGTTAAAGAGGGAAGCGTTTCACTTCTCGACAAGTGGAACGGCCGCAAAAAAATTATGTATCGTAGCCTATAGCGCTATTAACTCCTCACCTCGACTCGGCTAAAAACATGCAGAAACAAACATTCACGCGAAGTGCGATATTTGTATCAAAATGAGAACAGCTGTTCCTTTGAACCACATTCCAAGAGTCCGTTTACAAACGTCTTTGCCCTTGCAGGTATAGTTTAAGAGAACTACGTCAATACGCGTGACAAAAGGGGAAAAAATCAGGCGGGTTAACTGCAAGGCGGCGTCACTTAAGTGCATATAACGGACCACCACTTCCGTGTAATGCGAGACGAAATAAACGAAAAGGAGGCAGTTGTTGGACTCTTGAGACAGTGCCAAGAAGCCGGCAACCGCCTCGTGATGGGGAAGCACTGCCTCGTAAAGCCCAGGGCTGTAGCGCGCGTGGCCAGAACGCAGCAGACAAGCGCGGTAAGTGTCCAGAGCAGGTGCTCAAGACCGCAGCGCGGCACGCCTTCCCGACACGTCGGCCAGCTGGCGTAAATCAAGTGCGCAGCGAAGCAGCCCGCGCTAACACCGCACGACGTCGGTCAAAACTGACCAGCGTGACGGCGTATATAGCTTGCCCCGACCTATACAGATATAGCCGTGGCACACGTCGCTCTTTCTCGCGAGTACGCGATCTTGTACAGTTCTCGTGGCGCTTTAAATGGTTCGTCACGAGAACAGCGTCGCCATCACCAAAGTAGGGAACCTTAAAGCCTCCATGCACGCTCGTGTAAAGCACGGTTCCGGGGCAGCGGTGCCGGATGCTCCATAATCGCTTAGGCGTAACGTATACGGCGTTATCGAGCAAGCTACTAAAGGCTTTTTACGAGCGCGCCCTTCTGTGGCGCATCACTGCGAGCCGACTCGGAATAGCAGCGGCAGAAGCAGCACCGGTCGTAAACCGTGCCCGTGTTGAGCCGGACGACGCGCCCGGTAAGCTGTGCAGGCGGCGCTTACACGAGACGGCAGGAAGGACAAGGCGCGAAAGCCAGGCGGGGATTCAAAACACTCACGGGGAGCATACACCTGCGAACACGAGAACGGCGCAGTGATTGAAAATGCCGCTGCTTCCAGCGGAACCGCTCGTCTGTAACTCTGAATCCACGAGAGGGACAAGCGAATAAGAAACGAAGAAGTCAAGGCAGCGCCCCCCATACAAGCAGCCGCTTCTCCATACCGCTGACGCGCAGTCACCCGACGCCCCCCCCCCCCCCCCTCGCGCAGAAGTTATTGTGCCGCCTGCTTTCAGAACAGAGCTCCAGCTTGTGCGTAACACCCTTGCATCAGCATCGCGTTAGGATCGTGACACCTCCAGCGCGGTAAACCGAGCCCCCACAAATCGGTGTCGATTCATATTCGCATATGTTTCACCACCACGGCTGGTCGCCCAGCGGCCGGGTTAAAGGCGACAGCGCTGTCAACGACATCCTTTCAGGTCGATGCAAATGGGCGCGATTGTCGCATACTGCATCTGTAATCGCATGAACGGCGTAGCCTTCCCGCATAGACGGCAACTTGATATACGGCAACAGCTGCGCTCAGGCTACAGGGTTCGTATAATAACACGGTGCTGTTTGTTGCGCATCGTTGCTCCCTTCAAGGCAGCAACGTGCAGGGTGTTGCCGTGAGCAACTGCCTAATTGTGTATACGCCAACGTCCCCGCACATACTGATATTCATTTCTTTCCTCATGCTTATACTCCTAATTCACCACACACTCACAGAGCTATAGAGAACAGGGGGAAAAAAAAGTCGCTGATCTCACCGTCACAGGAATTGAAACACGAACTTTACTGAGTGTAACTAGCTGAACTGCTTTTTACTTTAGTAAAGTACACGAAATGTGAACGTTCTTTTTACGGAAGCAGTTAAATGTTGATGGTGCATTAAATTATGAGAGCTTGAACAATGTCTATTTGTGTTAGGCAGATATAGCAACGCTTAATGTGGACGCACCGTTGTAACCTCGTCACACACCTCCATTTCCACGACTAACGCCCATGGTCACGATTTGACTCTTGCGTTCGCGGAAGTTGTTAAAATATGCCTAGACACCCAAAGCTGAATACGGCGCAAAGATAGCAACCAACAAGCACATGATGAACAATAGTACCCGATACACTCCATCAAAGCGCCGTGAAACCGATGCGCATCGTGACTGCCCTCTATAGCTTGACCATGATTTCCGAAAAGGCAAGCGGATAACGCGGTGGGAACGCCAAGCGAGCGCCGAAGAGAATTTTTTTTTTAATGGATGGATGCTAGGAGCGAGGCTTGGTCTGAAGCCGCCATTTCACGGTTTGCTGAAGCGTTGACACAATTACATTTCTAATTCAAACGTGCCAAACGGGACGGTCGTAGAAAAGGCGCGTTGCCGGAGCTAATCGCGGAGGCTACGCGTTACTTTATCCTAGTGCTTCCAGACAGCGACACCAACCCACGAACCAAGACCTGTGCGAGAGTAAAGCATGAGAAGGCGCGTTCGTGTGGCTCTTTTTTTTATGTTTTTATGGTAGCACGGAGGGTTAAACACACGCCTGTAGGGGTGTGGGAATAGAAAAATTGATAATACAATGCGAATCAAATAGTGAAGACACCGAAACGAATACCGATGCATATCGAATACTATTCGATTAGTTTTCTAATAGTAGAGCGACAAGTTTCAATGCAGATCCAAAATAGTGAGGTGACAATTTTTAAAACAGCCCAAGAATCCCAGAACATTTTATTTGAAACGATTATTCACAAGCTTTAACAAAGGAAGCTTACGGTGACCTTTAACAGACAAAAATACTACAATTATTACTGAGCTGAGCAGCAATGCGGCCTTCAGCAAAATTTTGCAGCTGCAGACTGAAATATAAAAGCAACGATATTCAAGGTGGTACTTTGTCCGTAGCTTTTAAATAAAACTGACGCTTAAATATTAGGTAATTTTCACGAGTTAACATAATCATGAATTTTATAGTATAATCATGAATTTTATAGTTAACATAATCATGAATTTTATAGCAGATTGCTCGCCCTGTTGCTTCGACGACACTTAGTTTTAAACAAAACGCCTTCATCCTGTGATCAATATGGCGTCGATAGCACCGTAGGTGCACGGGCTGCATGCATTTGAGTAATTCGACGATGAAAACATCTTAATACCATCAAGTGTTGTTATCGTTGCTGATTGTTCGAAAAAAATGGGTATTTCGAATATGTGCTATTCGATTTGAGTACTGAATAAAAAAAGCGGTATTCGATTTTTTTTATTCAAACTGTTCCACTATCCACACACCCTTACACACCAGTCATCGTCGCGGGACGACAGGCCACGGGTGAACCTGTGAACGGAACTTCTTTTTTTTCTTTACCATCTGACCACGTCTTTTTTTTTTTTCTGACCTATTTCCGCGACGTACATACGTCGTAACAGTCTTGGCGGACCCCTGAATAAAATTTTTTCGTGTTCACAAGTACTACATATTCGACACGGTTTCTATGCTCGTATCGGAATGGTGCGCACTTAATAATTCACTATACAACTTACAATACGGTATCCAATATTACTTTATATTTGGTAAGTTCATTTCGCTTCCGAAATCATCCATACGGTGGGAGGGAACTTCATGTCATGTTCAGAAGACGCGCTAATGCGACCACTTGATGGCCATGCAGAAGTATAACGCTTAATAATCGACAATTGGTCGGCAAGCGGTTTCGGAAGGCCAGCCGCTGCCTTCCTTGGCAGCGTTGAATATGCACCACCTTGCTATTTTTTATCTTCCCCGCCTCGTTCTACGACGCACAAACACGGAGATGCTATCAAGGTTCAATTTTAAAGCGATATACCATCGTGCATGTTTGTCATGAAGCATGATAGGGTCTTCGCCTTGAAACAGAGGCGGGTCCATGACTTTAACATATGACTGTTTCAGTAGCGCCCAATGAAAGGTTTTCGCACACCTGAAGTACAGGTAGTCTCTTGAATCATGATGACAAATTATTGCTGACTATTTGGCTCTTTTTGCACACGACGACAATGGGAATGCATGCGGAAGCACAAACGGCAAGGCTGGCGAGAGAGAAAAAAAATGCTAGCTTGGAAAACACATTTCACTCAACGTCCGCATACGAAAATAAACGTCACCACGTCTGCTCTGTGCAAACAGCGGTTCATACATGCACGGAACAGCGCTGCGAAAAGGCCAGCAAAACGAATATTTTCAGATGCGCAGCAGCTTCATTGACAAATGAGCGCATACATATTCATATGGATGACGCAGTCACATGCGAATCTGCACAGCTATGCAAACGTGCTTTATCAAGTGAGTAGGTTAAAAATCAAACGACGCATGAAAGTAGAACGCTATGGCTAACAGCATTTTGTCGGAGTACTCGCCTGAAAAAACCTGCAATTCATCCAGAAATATTAGCCTGGTACACATTTACGTATACAGCATATGCGAACTATTTACAAACGAACCATTCTTGAACTGCACTATAGCATTGAATTTCTATTCAGGGATTCTCACCCGCAGTAGCAGTTCTATTAATATGTTACAAAAGGGCATGGAATGTTTTGCCATATTTCCAAAATTAATAGAGCGCAGTCCATTAACCTATAGACTCGAATCTGTCATAAAGGTTACGTGCAGTAAGCTATGTTGCGAGCGGAATAAAACCAATCGTAGCCAGGAAGAGGCATGACTACCGAGGCTTCCTGAAGTACAGAGTGGCTCTCCGAGTCAACATACAAACTGCACTACGATTGGGCCACCTCGAGGACCAGGCTCGACATCGACGCACATTACAAGCCACCATTGAACAGCGTATCTCTGGCGCCATCTTCAAAGGGCGAGGGAGGTCAACGCTCGTGGTTCCACCAGCTGGAATCCCACCATCTGAAGGAGGTCACTTATGATAAAGCACACATGGAAAGCGATACAGACTTGCTGCGCAACCCACCGTTATCTGAAAAGTGTCCGATATTGAGAGTGCCTTACCGCTATGCGATTAGTAACAATTGAACATAACAAACGGCGATCCACTCAATCAAGCGTACGAAACAGGTGCGTTTCCTTGAAAGCGCACATATTACGTACAACACGCACAGAAAAGAACGCGGCGTTAGAAAGTGGCTAAACAAAGGAATTATAATAATGACTTACGTGGCTAGGTGGAGTGAGCTGATATGTCCATGGGTATGAGTACAGTTATGTTTCATCTGAACCGTTCAAAACAAGTGTGTGTGTGTGTGTGTGTGTGTGTGTGTGTGTGTGTGTGTGTGTGTGTGTGTGTGTGTGTGTGTGTGTGTGTGAATGAGGGGGGGGGGGGGCGGTACTGTCTTACAGACCACCAGAATAAGATGACATGAATTAGCGCCACTGTGAAATGTATGCGGCAAGACAACAGGAATCAGACACTGGATGGATAAAGCAATCAACCGACGGTAATTATAGGCAATCATTGAGGCAGAGAGTCGTGCATGTTGCAAAATGTTAGTGGCGCCCTTTATCTCGAACGATATTGTAAAGCGTAGCAGGGAGGCTCGCTTACGCGCTTCACTCAAAACGTTCGAGTCCCGCTCAGAAAAGGGCAGCTGGCCAGGGCTTGCCAGGCATGTGGATGCGCATCTGTCGCCACAGCCGACGAGAACCGGCGGGTATGCGTAGACGGGCAGAAAAGAAAGCTGCCACGAGGAAAGACAATTGCAACTAGCCCTGCTCGCTCGAGGTTTAAAAAGCACAATGAGAAACGTCGACTGACTCACAGTGGCTGCTTGTCGCACACGTTGCGTGTCGCTCGCTCCTCAAGGCGACGCCCGCGGAAGTCTAATCCAGATGGAGTGCGGACAGCGGTGCCGCACAACTTTCGTCATCCGAAGGTTCGCGCGCAGCAGCCGTGCCGACGGCAAACAACGCGGTGGAGATCGGTGGCCCGAAGCCGCGACGACGGGCCGCCGCGGAGGAGAACGCGCGTCGAACCGGCAGCATGGGCGACGACTGGAGGCGCTGGAGGCAGCAGCAGCGGCGGCGAGTGTGACTCACGCCGCGGCAACTCTCCCTCTCGCGTCGTCGCCGTCGTCCCCGCGACGGAGAGAGCGCAGGCCGGCCAGCTGGGATACGAGGGAGAGTGGCCCGGCTAGCGAAGCCGCCAGGTGGCGCAACATGCGCTACTCCCTGCGCGCACGACATCGTGGCGCGCGGCGGCGGCCTTCTTACGATAGAGCCGGTCGTCGCGATCATACAGTTTCTCAAAATTAACTAGAGGGCACTCCGGCGCTGCGATCGTTCAGCGACCATGGGAATGATGGGTAGTACACACATTTGCCTAGTCTTCGTACTTGCGGGTGGCGAATCGTACTTGCGGCTTCGTTTATTGCTGTGTTTCGGTTTCGTTTTGAAAGAAAGATTGAAGCCTTTTGAACTTCGTGAGCCAATTTAGAAAGTAAGTCTAAAAAAAATAAAATGGTGAAGCGCAACCGCTGAACATTTGCTAATACTTGTTTCGTAAAAAAACAGCTCCAAGCCACACGAACACACACGGAGCCAAAAGCAGGCCAGAAGTACGAATATTAGACAAATGTGTGTACTACCCATCATTCCCATGCTCGTTGAAGCGCCGTGCGTTGCAGCTCCCATAGACGCTAGCGCCAGAGTTCCCTCTAGTAAGTTTTGTGGGAAACTCTATGGTCGCGATCGCTGCACCTCTCGGCACCAACGAACGACGCCGCGGTCGGCAGACGCGAGCAACCACTCACTTGTCCGGCCACCAGTACAAGGAAGATCGATTCTGGTTCTGAAATGGAGCGCCCAACGTCACGGCGTGTGATCCGGTGCGCGAAGTCAATTTCGCCGCAAGGGCGAAGCAATGAATGCTACAGAAGCAAATTATAATGTTGTACGTAGTAAGGCTACCAGCTAACGCATTTAGCACCCGATCTGGCGAAACTCTACAAAATGCTGGCGTAAACGAACACGGCCGCTGCAGTGCGCGAAACGGTTCACCTGCCGTCCATCGCTTCAACGCGAAGTTAGCGGCGATAGCACAACTCGAAAAAAGTTATGAGCAGTCCACTGATTTCTGCCGCGATAGTCTACGCGACCATGCCCGTTTGATCAAAATTCGCAATCGTTTTCGAAATTCCCCCTTCCCCAGCGGCCACCCTTCACGCTCAGTCACCCGATGGAGCTGACCGGCATGGATCGTCTCTGATTTGGATTTTTTTTTTGCTTGTTCGCGCTCCCAGATGACGCATGTGATTATTACATACAAATGTTGATGGTTGGTTGATATGCGGGGCTTAACATCCCAAAACCACCATATGATTATGAGAGACGCCGTAGTGGAGAGCTCCCGAAATTCTAGAACATTTCTTCACTCAACACACTAGCCTGACTTGAGAACTTCGATGGAATCTCCGTCTCTGGGCAAAACAAGTCTCTGCATATCGGCGATAATCTGCAGCGATTCTTCAAAACCATGGCGTCATTTTCAGTCGAGCAGCAACGCTGTACTCACCTCGGTCAAGTGAAGGACGCAATTCAAGTCGAGGCTGGTTTAAAAATACCGGGGTTAGATCACCTAGGCTTCTTTAACGTGCACCCAAAACGGTGTACACGGGCGTACAGCATTTTCGCCTCCACCGGAAATGCAGCCGCCGCAGCCTGCATTCAATCCCGCGACTTGCGGGTCAGCAGCCGAGTACCTTAGCCGCTAGACCACCGCGGCGAGGCACATACAAATGTCCCGCTAACGTTAGCTAAGGTGTTAGCACTCTTACTATTCAGTTATTCTTTCCTAATTATCCCAGTCACTGATGCATATAATCTTATTGGTAAAAGGGTGCGACAAAAAAAAAACACACCATAGGTTTAACAGCGGTTGGTTGTGCATGCAGGTTATAGTCATTTATTTATTATTTTTAATGCTTGGCTGAATTTAACTGGGTCACCTTATGTTGGCTTGCTGCTGCATAAAGCAATTTGGTACCATATGCGCTCGGCCCATTCTTCAATAAAAATTGTTAGGCTAGTTAGTCATTCCTCATATTGTAAGATATTTAGCGCAACTTTTTGGACCAATAAACAGTTGGTAGTGAGCGATGAGTGTCGTGTGTGTTACTCGGGTGGATCAGTTAGTGTTTGCGGGGGTCAAGGTTGCGCTAATTATCTTACAATATGACTGTGCAATCTTGCTTCGAACATTAGTTCTTCAATGCTCTATGAAGTATTAGTCAACAACACAGTGCATGTTTCGATACCATTCCTAGCCACGTCATCGGCATTTTATTTCTATTTTGCAATATATATACTTACATTCATCTATACACAGTATAAACTTGCGCTGCGTGACATCGTTGTGAAGAATACATGTATCGACACAACTCTTTCCAACGCCTATGTGGAATATTGAGTTGGCCTTAGTTCATGACGCAGCTAGATTCTCTTATTATAAGTGACAACTAAAGGGGGTTACTCGCCGAAACCCCGATCTCAGTATGAGGTCGTATTTTCGTTCATTTTTACCACCTGCTATCTAAGGCATACATAAATCTGAATTGGCTTGTTTTCATCCACATTTGACTGAGGCCGCTGTAATCGAACCCGCAACCTCGCACTAAGCTGTACAGAGCGATAGCCAATAAGCTGCCTTTATGAGAGGGCACCAATGTGTCTCGATGCACCATGCAACACTGTTTGCCCTGCGAAGGTAACAGCAAATATTGAAATAGTAGTAGTACTTCAAATGAGAAAACTGATACGTTCGTCTATAAGGCGCAGTAAGCACAGGAAATGAGATCAAAGTCGTGCTGATAAAATGAGATCAAAACAATGTCTGCATCGCCCCCATGAATGATTTTATCGCAATGAACAATGAAGACGACCGTTTTCGCACCAGGTAAAACACACACACAAACAAATAAACGCTCACACGAGGAGCAGGAAGGGCAATGGCAGATAAGCACACCGGCGCGCTCGTTATATCTGCTCCTACACTGCGAAGAAAAAAAAAACAGACTTAATATGTCAACTACGTTGCACGCGGTTATAGTTGCAAGCTCAGCCAACGAGGGAGCGGGCACGATTCCTAGCGGCTGAAAAGCGTGCTGCTGCTGCCGCCGCCTCTTGTGCCTACAGAGGTGGCGGTGACGGCAGCACAAGTGCGCGCAGGTGCGACCTCGAAATGGACGAAACCCGTTCGTCCGACCGCGCGCGCACGAACGCTGCTCCGCGAAGGGGCACAGCGCGGCCGCAGATCGGACGTGTCCAGCGTCATGCAAGCCTCCCCCGCAGCGCGAGCGGATGAGACTTGCGAGAGGCGCGGACAATTAGGGTAACCCGCTGATCGATGGCAGCCATTGCAGCGAGGCGCGCGCGCTAGAAGGGACAAAAAGGAAGAAGGCCAACGGGCACAGAGACGATTACAAAAGCCGGGTCGCCGGCGCGTGGCCACGCGGTCGAACGTCCAAACCTCTTTGCACAGCCGTCGCTCGCAATTCAAGCGCAGTGTTGTGCCTCGCCCAAGTTCCACGTGGTCTTCGCGGCCTGCTGGCACCTGGCAGCTGTTGATGAGTCAACCCTGCACCGGGACGGCGACGGACGCGGACAATCGGGAAAAACCACGTCGCCGGCTCCTCTTGACACAAAAGTCGTTGGCCAAGCTTTTGTCAGCAGCCGAGAACAACACTCCGAAGCAGCGTCGACCCAGCAGCTGTACGGGGTATTCTGCATTGCTTGAGTCAACCTGGCGGCATCAAGGAGCGACTTTGCGCATGGGATTCCACGTCATCTCACTGTGGTGCCACGCTGGCGCGTGGGGTCTCCCTCACCAAACAGCGAACTGGGCATGCCTTGCCCCTTTCCTAGGTTCAGAGGGAGGCGGTGTTTGGCTTTCCCTCTTCGGGGACGGAGAGGAAGACGACGATCTCATTGGAGTATCCTGCGCATAATTTTCCTTGCAAGGGATCTTGGGAAGGCGGACGATGTATAAAAACGCTAGCGCAGAGGCGCTCGTGTGTGATTCTCTTTTCATGTTGTACCACGCTACCATGTAAATACTGTATATAAACATTTTTTCTCCTTCTCCGGCTTCTCTACTCGTCCTCTCCGGGGACTCGGATGGCCCGAGTCCGCACCACGCTACCCAAGGGCGCAACAGTGGCTGGCAGCTTATGGGATTCGCCTGCGTCGGCTGCATCGAAGTGGTGAGTGCCGCGTGTTTGCTCTTCTTTTCGCCAGACTCGTTAGCGCAGATGGTCGGTAACGTGGTAGGGTGATTTTGGTAAATTTTGATTCACAGACCAAGAATTGGGTGGCTCGTGGGCAAAATTACCTTAGAAGAGAAACGGGGTGCATATCTAAGATGGAGAAGTTTAAGGTCCAAGAACTCCTCGAAATTTGTCAGGAGCTGAATATTGCGGTCGGCTCGGTTAAAAGAAAACAACAAATTTTGGAGCACTTGGGAAAAGAGGAAGTGAGTTTAGAAGAGGCCATTGAGGCCAGAGAAACCATTTTGGCAAAGAAAGAGGAGCGTGAGCGCTTAGCCCGTGAACAGAGAGAGGAGGAAATAAGGAGGGATCGCGAGAATAAAGAACATGAAATCCGTCTGAAAGAACTTGAGCTTCGTATGTCCGTGGGAAATCGAAATTCAGGGGGTGGAGAATCAAAGATAAAGGATCTAATCCACACCTTCAAGGCGGGTGACGACATTGCATTATACCTCGTGCATTTTGAGCGAGCATGCGAAAATGCAGGGTTTAGTAGGGAGACTTGGCCACAAAAACTGATATGCGTACTACCAGGCGAAGTATCCGATGTTATCGCAAGAATGAATAAAGAGGACTCCGAGGTGTATGACAGGGTAAAGGCTGCATTGCTACGAAAATATCGCCTATCGACAGAGGCTTTCCGCCTGCGGTTCAGGCACTCTAAGAGGGGCAACGAATCTCATTCAGACTATGCCTACCAAATTAGAGCCAACTTTGAAGAGTGGCTCAAAAGCGCGCAAGTCTATGGCAACCCTGACAGGGTCATTGAGTTGATGGTACTTGAGCAGTTTTACCGGGGAATTCCCGAGGAGGTAAGGCTTTGGGTGCAGGATAGGATGAAAGACGTAGACATGAACAGGGCAGCAGAACTCGCCGAAGATTACTGCTCACGCCGTAGTCTCCGCAGTACACCACGAACTTCGGAAAAAAGTGAAAAGGTAGAAAGCTGGTCGGGAAACCAGGGACGCAAGAGGTTTGCAAGAAATAACTGGAAACCCGAGAATTCCAAGTTATTAGACAGTCAGCAGGGAAAGGACAGTGAGGGGACTAAGGCGGCACCTTCATCAGGTTCAAAGGCGCCTGGTGACATAGCGCATGCGTTAGAAGCGCGGAAGCCAGTTGTTTGCTACAGCTGCGGAGAAAAGGGCCACATGGCCAGGAGCTGTAAGAAGCACATGGCATTTGCCACAATTCAGGAGTCAGAGGATAGCTTAAAGCTGTTGAAGCCTTACATGAGGACACTCTCAGTGAACGGCCGAATGTGTAGGGTATTGAGGGACTCGGCGGCCACAATGGATGTAGCGCATCCAAGTTGCGTATCTTCCGAAGACTATATAGGAGAGTGTGCCTGGATTCGGCAAGTGGCAGAAAAACAAAGCGTCTGCCTACCGATAGCGAGGGTTGTAATCGAGGGCCCTTTCGGCCAATTGTGTACGGAAGCAGCAATTTCAGCCAACCTTCCGGAGCACTTCCCTTACCTATTTTCAAATAGGTCTGAGGAAATGTTAAAAACACGTGGAAAATCATTTGCCACCGAAATAGCTTGCATGGCCCTTACCCGTTCGAAGGCGCGCGAGCTGACGCAACAGCTGAGCAGCTCACCCTCTGGGGAGCAGACGTCCGGGGGCAGTGTAGGAAAACCTGAGGTAGTTGCGACGGAAAATGAGTCTGCCATGCGAGTTGTCGAGACGGAAACTGGGGCTATGGTCGACAACAGCGAGGAAATATCTCTAACGCCCGAAAACGAGGACTTGGTGACAGGCTCGGTGTTAACACCCGCGTCCACTAGTTGGTGTCAGCTAGCCAGAACCGACCGTGCAACGCTAGTGGTCGATCAAAAGGCGGATCTCGCACTCTCTATGCTGCTAGATGCCATACATAAGGAAGGTAACTCTAGGAAGAACGTTTCGTCCTACACCCAAAACGAGGTGTTGCATCGCAGGTATGAGAACGCTAAAGGGCGGGTCTACAACCAAGTGGTAGTTCCACTAAAATACCGGCGGAACATTCTCGACCTGGCCCACAGCAACGCATGGGCGGGCCACTTAGGTATAAAGAAAACGAAAGCTAAGCTGGCTCAGGAGTTCTACTGGCCCGGGTGCTGGAAGGATGTAGAGATGTTTGTCCGTGAATGCGACACTTGTCAGCGGATAGGAAAATCAACAGACAAATGGAAGGCACCAATGAAACTAGTGCCAATAATCACAGAACCCTTCCGTCGGCTCGTGATTGACATCGTGGGGCCTCTGCCTCCATCTAAATCAGGATATCGGTACGTCCTGACCGCGCTGTGCGTTGCCACCAAGTTCCCGGAGGCAATCGCACTGAAAGAGTTGAGTTCAGTATGCGTGGTGGACGCATTGTTGTCTATTTTTTCTCGGGTGGGTTTTCCCTCGGAGATACAGTGTGACAACGGAAGTGTGTTCACAAGCTGCCTTACGACTACATTCCTAGAACGCTGCGGGATAAAAATAGCGCATAGCTCTATTCACCATCCACAGTCGAACCCTGTGGAACGCATGCACTCGGTCATGAAACGCGTTTTGCGAGCTTTGTGCTTTGAGCATAAAAGTGACTGGGAGGGGTGTATACCAGCTGCAATGTTTTCTCTGAGGTCGGCCCCACACGAGAGTACGGGTTTTAGCCCGGCTGAACTTGTCTACGGCAGGAACTTGAGAGGTCCGCTGCACTTGATACGAGAGTCATGGACTGGATATGGGGAGGACCCTAATGTGGTTTCCTATGTACTGGATTTATTGGGGCGACTGGGGACTACACGCGAAGTGGTGGAGAGCAACATGCGCGCAGCACAGGCGCTTTCCAAGGCCCGTTACGATAAGTCAGCTCGAAAGCGAGTCTTTAGAGTGGGCGATGAGGTGATGCTGTTGTGCCCTTCAAGAAAAAACAAGCTGGACGTACAATGGGAGGGACCAGCGACAGTGATGTCAGTGCTTTCAGACACCAACTACGAGGTAAAGTGGGGCCGGAAATGCCCCAAAGTGTATCACAGTAACCTAATGAAACCCTACATGCGACGAAAAGCAGTAGTAAACCTTGCACTCAATGTTCCTGAGGATGAGGGCGCGGAAATCCTTTGTCTTTCCGATGGCACGGTCAGCAGCACATTGTCAGATAGGGTAGACACAGGGAACACCCTAAGTAAGGCTCAAAAGGAAGATTTAGAGCTTTTAGTACAGGAATTCGCTACCGTTTTCTCCGAGAAGCCAGGCAAAACGGATGTGATTAAGCACGACATTGAGCTGACGGTTAACAAGCCGAACAGCTGTAAGCCGTATCGGGTGTCACCTAGACAGAGAGAGATACTAGAGGCCGAAGTTCGCCGCATGATCGACCTAGGTGTTATCATCGAAGCAGACAGTGATTTCACCTCGCCTTTGATTTTGGTTGAGATTCTGGGCCGTGATCCAAGGCCATGCGTGGACTATCGCCGCTTGAACTCTGTAACAGTCGACCAGACTTACCCTATTCCTAACATTGAAGAGAGGGTAGAGACAGTGTCTAAGGCGAAATACATTTCTACGTTAGACCTTGTTAGGGGGTATTGGCAGGTCCCTTTGACAGAGCGCGCGAGTCGATACGCTGCTTTTATCTCACCCCTGGGCACTTTTCGTCCTTTGATGATGAGCTTTGGGCTCAAGAACGCGCCGTATTGTTTCAGCCGCCTGATGGATAAGGTTCTCCACGGGCTCGAGAAATTTGCGCTGCCTTACCTAGACGATGTGGCGATATTTTCGGACAAATGGGAAGACCATGTTGAACACCTTCGGATGGTTTTGGAACGGATCAAAAATGCAGGTCTTACGGTAAAGAGAGAGAAATGTCATTTGGGCTGTGCTGAAGTAAGCTATTTAGGGCACATTGTAGGAAATGGGCGTCGTCGACCGTCCGAACTCAAGGTAGCCGCGGTGGTCGGTTATCGGCGTCCCAGCACTAAGACCGAGATGAGAGCATTCCTCGGCCTCACAGGTTACTATCAGCATTACGTCCCGAATTACTCCGAGATTGCCAGCCCTTTGACAGATAGTTTACGCAAGACCGAACCTGTCGTCAAAAGACGCGGAAGGTTTGTTTGATTTTTTGTTTACCTTTACCTAGTTCATGTGTACTTTTTTTTTTATTCCAATGTGTTACAGTGAGGGCGTAGAGAAATTTTCACTGACTCCCTCGTTGTCCCGAGCTCTACAGTTTGCTTGTTTAGCTTGATTATAATGTTATCTCGATTCCAAATGGAATTACGTATGAAAGAGTTACTGGACACTTGTCCCGATTGGTATGCACATTGTTTCCTTGAGCTTAAGTTATTAAGATAAGATGTTTGCTTTGTAAAATCTGAGGCCTGGCGATGAGAGTGGCGTGCACGCGGTGCTTGTCGCATTGTGTGTGGCTGACAAAGGTCGTTTCTTGGAGCTTGTCACCCACTTTTCACCGAAGCGGTGCGCAGAGGCCAGCTCTTGGAGCATTCCAGTTTGACCAGGCCCTTCGAGAAAGCAAGAGCCTTGCCGGAACGTCGCCGACATCGATCCGGCCGAGCTGCATGGAACAACTCGACCTCCCGATGTATCATCTGGCGGCGGGGGTGCTGTTGTGCCTCGCCCAAGTTCCACGTGGTCTTCGCGGCCTGCTGGCACCTGGCAGCTGTTGATGAGTCAACCCTGCACCGGGACGGCGACGGACGCGGACAATCGGGAAAAACCACGTCGCCGGCTCCTCTTGACACAAAAGTCGTTGGCCAAGCTTTTGTCAGCAGCCGAGAACAACACTCCGAAGCAGCGTCGACCCAGCAGCTGTACGGGGTATTCTGCATTGCTTGAGTCAACCTGGCGGCATCAAGGAGCGACTTTGCGCATGGGATTCCACGTCATCTCACTGTGGTGCCACGCTGGCGCGTGGGGTCTCCCTCACCAAACAGCGAACTGGGCATGCCTTGCCCCTTTCCTAGGTTCAGAGGGAGGCGGTGTTTGGCTTTCCCTCTTCGGGGACGGAGAGGAAGACGACGATCTCATTGGAGTATCCTGCGCATAATTTTCCTTGCAAGGGATCTTGGGAAGGCGGACGATGTATAAAAACGCTAGCGCAGAGGCGCTCGTGTGTGATTCTCTTTTCATGTTGTACCACGCTACCATGTAAATACTGTATATAAACATTTTTTCTCCTTCTCCGGCTTCTCTACTCGTCCTCTCCGGGGACTCGGATGGCCCGAGTCCGCACCACGCTACCCAAGGGCGCAACAGCAGCGACCGCAAATAAGGAGAGGAAAGAAGTCGCCCCGGACGCGTTTGTGTTCTCGAAAGCATACGTGCCCGGCGTTTGCACCGGAAATTGACAGAAGCCCGCCGAGTCGCGAATTGAGGCTCGTCCGGTCAGGCAGCAGCGACTACGCGCCAGCAAAGCTCGTCCCGGCCAACGGCAATCATTCTCTTCGGGTCGCGGTTGACGGCAATCGCCGTCTCACTCAATCTCCATACACCAACGCGCACCTCCGTGCCCTCCAGAACCCTGTTGGTTGAAAAAATATTCGACATCCTCGCCTGATGAAGTCGTTGAACCCCACATATAATCATCATCATCGTCGCAGAAAGCCGCTTGCGACACGTCTTCGTGCCCGTGCCCACAATTTATTACTCGAGCGTTTCGCAATGGGCTTCCAGTTATCTCTCAAGGCCGTGGCATGTGCAGACTTCGAAAGTTTAATGAACGTGCGAATATGCCAATGCTCGCTGGCTGGGTGGTGCACAGACGCTGAGGTGTACCGCTTACCCCGCTCGCATTTACCTCGCGACAACCCACGTAGCAGTAGTTTCGGCAGCGCGCTGCGGTTTCGAAGATTTCGACGAACGCGGTCAGCAAGTGTCGCCGCGGCGCGATGCAGCGACCATCTCTATTCGCGCGAGATCTATGTAGGGCCTCATTCGGCGGCGTTCTGCGCCCCTTCCCTTTGGGCTGGAGCTGACCGGGTTTTGGCCCACTTCTTAAAGGGCCGGGCACGCTTCCTGCGGAGCAGACATATATGGGAGGCCCCGTGTGGTCAGTCCCCCCCCCCCCCCCTTAAAAAATATACCGGGGCTCGCGCCGATAGTGGAGATGGATGAGCAGTCGCATCCGCAGCGGCCGCCCGAACCCGTTTTTCGGAGACGTCACCGCCGCCAGCTGTGGCGGCGCACTTATATAAATCTCTTAACCGCAGATCGCGCCGGCCGCTTCCTCCGGCGATGGCCCGCGCTGCGACCAAAGCTGCCGCGCACCGATTTGGCCGACAATCGGAGAAGAGCGCGCGTCTCTTAGCCGTTGCGGCAACTGCCAAGAGTCGTTCGGGCTGCCACATGCGAGCAGTCATCGCTTCGGGGCAGACCGCGGCAAAATCACCCGAGGATGGCACTGTCGAAGCAGACAACGAAATACCGTGCAGCACCTCGGCTTGACTTCGCCAAAACGTTGGGCGTGCAGCGTCAGCTCAGCCGTTTCTGTCATCTCGAATAGTCTATAGCAGGCGTTACAAACAATCATAAGGTCGCGACATAGAAGAGTTTCTAATTTTGCAAAATGCCTACAAACCGCACACTATAGCTCAGAAAAAAAAACGCCAAAGTGTACAAATATCTGATCCAGCTTGTACGCTATCACGCAGCGAAAAGGTATAGATGCAAATGGTAAGATGCGAAAAGGTAGGATGCAACAGGCAAAAAAAAAAACTGTATTTCCTTAAGAAAAAAAATTCAACATGCCACACCAGATGCTAACGGCTTACAAAACATTCATACGACCAGTATTAGAGTACGCTAGTAATCTGTGGTCGCCTTACCAGAAAGTTCTTTCAATTTTTCCACTCAAGCCTTGAGTGGAAAAATTGAAATTCTCAATTTAAGAATTAGCAGCCCGTTTGATACGCGGTAGCTACCGACGCACACAGTCTGTCCAGCTTTGTCAAAATCCTGTGAGCTGGAGTCTTTAGAATTTCGCAAGCGTAAACATCACTTGACGACATATTGAGCGCTAAGAAACAGGGACAGGAGAGAGTGGACACCACAATGCGCTAACTTCAACAATTTTTATTTTCAGGAAACGCGAACCTATAAATCCGTGTACAGTGGCGCCACCAGTCTATCCTCTAGCCAAGCAGAAAAGCCCTTTCTCGATCTAACAAGTCAACTGACGGTGCACTTACACATGTGTCACCTTTGCGAAAGATAGCATGGGCTTCAATTATCTCTCGCACGTCTTTATCTTTATGCTTCGCCAGAACACTGCAGGATGCGTACAAGGGTGTGCAACCACATTCCACGCAATGTACTGACAAATGGCCATAATTATTCTTGTTTTTAACATTGAGCTTGTGTTCACGAAGACGGTCATTAAGGCATCTACCCGTCTGACCTATACATATACCACCACAAGTCAGAGGAAGCCCATAAACTACCCCTTCAACACACGCCACAAAATGATCGCGATGCTTCTTGGAGCAATCGACAGCAGGCTTGCGGTGCGGGTCCGTCAAGCGACTTATCCTGCCAAGCTTTCGTGGTGCTGAGAATACTACTTTGATGCCCACTCGACTAGCTACTTTCTTCAGGTTATGAGCAGTTTTGTGCAGGTACGGCACTACTGCAACTCTGCTCCTACTCACTGCCGGTTGGATATCTGCTTCCCGAGGGCGACTGCCCAACCGGCATTTTTTAAGCAAACCCTCGACAACAGACACCTGTATCGACTCTGGGAAACCTGCTGCGGATAACCTCTCCGACTGACTCATGACACTTTTCTGAATTTTATGATGGCAAGATTTCCGCAATGCGTTCCCAAAACACAGATTGGCAATGCTTCTTTTTACTAGCTTCGAGTGAGCAGATTGGTATGGCAACAGGGGCTTATTAGCTCTGGGCTTGTATTCCCAACACGTGTGCTGCTGCTTGAATTCCATTTCAATATCTAAAAACCGCAGCACGCTATCGGTTGGCTCTTCTACTGTAATAATGAGTGGGCTAAGGCAAGCAGAAAAAACAGCTTCGAGTTGACTTACTGCTACGTTTTCTTCACGCTCAAACAAGATAAGGTAATCGTCCACGTATCTCACAACTTTTGCCACCCTGTGCTGTGACAAGACATGTGCCAGATTTCTATCATGGTGGGCCAGAAAAATGTCACTCAGTACCGGCGCCAAACAGGAGCCGATACAGATGCCCTGCTTCTGAAGGAAAGTTTTTCCATTCCACGTGGCAAATGTCGAGCGGAGATATAAGCGAAGCAAGTCTAAAAAGCATTGAACCGAAATCTCGGCTGAGTTTTGAAACGCAACCACACCAAAGCTGTCAATACATTCTTCCACGCGCACGATTAGTTCATTTTGAGGCAAAGAATAATATAAGTCTTTTATGTCAAAGGAGCAGGCGAAAAAACCTTTGTCTGGGTTACTCTTCAGGAAATCTAATATTTCCCCGGAATGCTTAATCAAAAAGGGGTCGTCAATTTTAAGAATACCGAGCCTTTCTTGCAAGAAAAGGGCTAGGTTCTTCTGCCATGACCCTATTTCCGAAACTATTACCCTCAATGGCTATTCAGGCTTGTGCGTTTTCGCGCTAAACATAATATCAAGGTTTCACGATATTGACGCAGCCAAGAAAGATAGCCTTGATATTATGTTTAGCGCGAAAACGCACAAGCCTGAATGGCCATTGAGGGTAATAGTTTCGGAAATAGGGTCATGGCAGAAGAACCTAGCCCTTTTCTTGCAAGAAAGGCTCGGTATTCTTAAAATTGACGACCCCTTTTTGATTAAGCATTCCGGGGAAATATTAGATTTCCTGAAGAGTAACCCAGACAAAGGTTTTTTCGCCTGCTCCTTTGACATAAAAGACTTATATTATTCTTTGCCTCAAAATGAACTAATCGTGCGCGTGGAAGAATGTATTGACAGCTTTGGTGTGGTTGCGTTTCAAAACTCAGCCGAGATTTCGGTTCAATGCTTTTTAGACTTGCTTCGCTTATATCTCCGCTCGACATTTGCCACGTGGAATGGAAAAACTTTCCTTCAGAAGCAGGGCATCTGTATCGGCTCCTGTTTGGCGCCGGTACTGAGTGACATTTTTCTGGCCCACCATGATAGAAATCTGGCACATGTCTTGTCACAGCACAGGGTGGCAAAAGTTGTGAGATACGTGGACGATTACCTTATCTTGTTTGAGCGTGAAGAAAACGTAGCAGTAAGTCAACTCGAAGCTGTTTTTTCTGCTTGCCTTAGCCCACTCATTATTACAGTAGAAGAGCCAACCGATAGCGTGCTGCGGTTTTTAGATATTGAAATGGAATTCAAGCAGCAGCACACGTGTTGGGAATACAAGCCCAGAGCTAATAAGCCCCTGTTGCCATACCAATCTGCTCACTCGAAGCTAGTAAAAAGAAGCATTGCCAATCTGTGTTTTGGGAACGCATTGCGGAAATCTTGCCATCATAAAATTCAGAAAAGTGTCATGAGTCAGTCGGAGAGGTTATCCGCAGCAGGTTTCCCAGAGTCGATACAGGTGTCTGTTGTCGAGGGTTTGCTTAAAAAATGCCGGTTGGGCAGTCGCCCTCGGGAAGCAGATATCCAACCGGCAGTGAGTAGGAGCAGAGTTGCAGTAGTGCCGTACCTGCACAAAACTGCTCATAACCTGAAGAAAGTAGCTAGTCGAGTGGGCATCAAAGTAGTATTCTCAGCACCACGAAAGCTTGGCAGGATAAGTCGCTTGACGGACCCGCACCGCAAGCCTGCTGTCGATTGCTCCAAGAAGCATCGCGATCATTTTGTGGCGTGTGTTGAAGGGGTAGTTTATGGGCTTCCTCTGACTTGTGGTGGTATATGTATAGGTCAGACGGGTAGATGCCTTAATGACCGTCTTCGTGAACACAAGCTCAATGTTAAAAACAAGAATAATTATGGCCATTTGTCAGTACATTGCGTGGAATGTGGTTGCACACCCTTGTACGCATCCTGCAGTGTTCTGGCGAAGCATAAAGATAAAGACGTGCGAGAGATAATTGAAGCCCATGCTATCTTTCGCAAAGGTGACACATGTGTAAGTGCACCGTCAGTTGACTTGTTAGATCGAGAAAGGGCTTTTCTGCTTGGCTAGAGGATAGACTGGTGGCGCCACTGTACACGGATTTATAGGTTCGCGTTTCCTGAAAATAAAAATTGTTGAAGTTAGCGCATTGTGGTGTCCACTCTCTCCTGTCCCTGTTTCTTAGCGCTCAATATGTCGTCAAGCTCCCTTTACCAACACGCCCAAAAAATGGCACTGCTAAAATTCATTTCTAGTACATCGGGCTCTTTTCTGTGTTCTTCGTACAATCCGTGTTCAGTTGCTCCCCTCTTGATTCATGCCAACTGCCAAGCTCGCTCCCTTTCCTTCTTCATTCGCTGCAAGCACCTACCGGATGAAGTCGTGCGGTTGTTTGGTGGACTCGCTCCTTCAGCCGGGCATGGCATCAGAATCCTCAAGATTCTTAGGAGTGAGTGGCACAGGCAGGCTCGGATGTTAAAGGACCTGCTCAAGACCTCCTTGGAAGATCCAGGAAGGACACGACATGCCATCAGGGAGTGGAAGAATCTTCTAGCGATCGTCAGCAGCGGCACGGAATTCATGTGGAAGCAGACTCTGCCAGGCTTACGTGCCAGCATCCCAAAGAAGACAGGTCCAACCACATGCAGCGTCAGAACCACCGGCCAGGTTAGTCTTCCAGACTACGTTGAAAATGCTCTTAAACTTGGACCTAAGTTCGCCGTCGAGCCACGGTTGAGTGCGCCGGAACTTTTGAGCCTTGTGCGACGGATATCAAAGTGTGCCCCGGAAGGTGAAGCGAATCGATGTATATCGGAAGGGGTCGATGTGATCTCGCGGAAAAATATTGGGGCTTCACGGGTGCCTGTAAGCCGTGTTGTGTCGTTCTTGAAGCAGAAGCGACTGTGCGTTCTGCCAGCGGATAAGGAGGGCGGATTTGTTGTCCTAGGGGAAGGTGACTATGACGAGAGAGCCTGTTCTGCAGTTGCCAAAGTTTTTAATGAGTGCAACAATATGTCTCTTAGGAAGGTAAAACTTGAAACAAAACGTCTCTGTAAAAATTTGGGCCTGAGTAGATTGTTTCACGATATTGACGCAGCCAAGAAAGATAGCCTTGATATTATGTTTAGCGCGAAAACGCACAAGCCTGAATGGCCATTGAGGGTAATAGTTTCGGAAATAGGGTCATGGCAGAAGAACCTAGCCCTTTTCTTGCAAGAAAGGCTCGGTATTCTTAAAATTGACGACCCCTTTTTGATTAAGCATTCCGGGGAAATATTAGATTTCCTGAAGAGTAACCCAGACAAAGGTTTTTTCGCCTGCTCCTTTGACATAAAAGACTTATATTATTCTTTGCCTCAAAATGAACTAATCGTGCGCGTGGAAGAATGTATTGACAGCTTTGGTGTGGTTGCGTTTCAAAACTCAGCCGAGATTTCGGTTCAATGCTTTTTAGACTTGCTTCGCTTATATCTCCGCTCGACATTTGCCACGTGGAATGGAAAAACTTTCCTTCAGAAGCAGGGCATCTGTATCGGCTCCTGTTTGGCGCCGGTACTGAGTGACATTTTTCTGGCCCACCATGATAGAAATCTGGCACATGTCTTGTCACAGCACAGGGTGGCAAAAGTTGTGAGATACGTGGACGATTACCTTATCTTGTTTGAGCGTGAAGAAAACGTAGCAGTAAGTCAACTCGAAGCTGTTTTTTCTGCTTGCCTTAGCCCACTCATTATTACAGTAGAAGAGCCAACCGATAGCGTGCTGCGGTTTTTAGATATTGAAATGGAATTCAAGCAGCAGCACACGTGTTGGGAATACAAGCCCAGAGCTAATAAGCCCCTGTTGCCATACCAATCTGCTCACTCGAAGCTAGTAAAAAGAAGCATTGCCAATCTGTGTTTTGGGAACGCATTGCGGAAATCTTGCCATCATAAAATTCAGAAAAGTGTCATGAGTCAGTCGGAGAGGTTATCCGCAGCAGGTTTCCCAGAGTCGATACAGGTGTCTGTTGTCGAGGGTTTGCTTAAAAAATGCCGGTTGGGCAGTCGCCCTCGGGAAGCAGATATCCAACCGGCAGTGAGTAGGAGCAGAGTTGCAGTAGTGCCGTACCTGCACAAAACTGCTCATAACCTGAAGAAAGTAGCTAGTCGAGTGGGCATCAAAGTAGTATTCTCAGCACCACGAAAGCTTGGCAGGATAAGTCGCTTGACGGACCCGCACCGCAAGCCTGCTGTCGATTGCTCCAAGAAGCATCGCGATCATTTTGTGGCGTGTGTTGAAGGGGTAGTTTATGGGCTTCCTCTGACTTGTGGTGGTATATGTATAGGTCAGACGGGTAGATGCCTTAATGACCGTCTTCGTGAACACAAGCTCAATGTTAAAAACAAGAATAATTATGGCCATTTGTCAGTACATTGCGTGGAATGTGGTTGCACACCCTTGTACGCATCCTGCAGTGTTCTGGCGAAGCATAAAGATAAAGACGTGCGAGAGATAATTGAAGCCCATGCTATCTTTCGCAAAGGTGACACATGTGTAAGTGCACCGTCAGTTGACTTGTTAGATCGAGAAAGGGCTTTTCTGCTTGGCTAGAGGATAGACTGGTGGCGCCACTGTACACGGATTTATAGGTTCGCGTTTCCTGAAAATAAAAATTGTTGAAGTTAGCGCATTGTGGTGTCCACTCTCTCCTGTCCCTGTTTCTTAGCGCTCAATATGTCGTCAAGCTCCCTTTACCAACACGCCCAAAAAATGGCACTGTAAACATCACCTCAAGTTTATTTTCAAGATTTAAACGGACATACAAAAATAAACAAGGACTTATATCCCGAGCCCCCTGGAAGGTGATGTGGTCGTCTTAATAACGCTAGGTCTGTCCGGCCTTATTTCACACGCACGAATGGTTTCCGAAACTCTTTTTTTTCTTACACAACAGAAATATGGAATAGTTTACCAAGTGTTGTACAGCATGCAACATCAGCCGATTTCGAAGATGCACTGGAGCGTTTTCTCTGCAGTGATGCAAACTAATTACCGGCACGAGAATTTACTTGTCGGTTTTAACACGAAAGTGTTGTATGTCGGGTTCCACCACGGTTCCGCTGGCGTATTTTCGTAACGGAAGTAACGTTGATCGGAAAAAAAAATGAAAGTACGAATATGTCGCGCGTAATCGAACCAGCAAACTTTTAATTCCAAACGCGCGGCGCTAACCACCACGCCATGACGCATACGTTCTCTGGAATGCTACAGCGGCAAACCATTTATATACGCCACACACAGTTTGGCAGTCCACAGAGTTTCGAAACTTTTGCGCGTTTTCGTTATCAGTGGCGCGATGGGCTCGCGAGCATTGAGCGCGCTCCAAAGGTTGTCGCTAGAGTGCCTCGATGCGCGGAGCGGAGGGGAACGAGCGCATCGAGGCACTCTAGTCGTCGCCTCCACAAAGCGCCACCTACACGGAGTGTGGTCCCTCTTGCGCACGCGCTTATATGAGACCCGTAATTCGGAAGAGGACGAAGGTCACTTCGCACGCTGCCGCGGCTGCGTTTACGAAAGGAGCACGCTGCTGACACACTACCCAGGAAGAATTGTGTCAGTTGCTCACGTTTGTCCTGTGTTTCACTCGTTTTATGCGTCTTTCTTTCTGTATGAGCAGCGAGCTTCAAGTGTCGGAGCTGTGACAGTTAGTCCGCGCTTGTCCTGTGTATGCTAATTTTGTGCGTGTTTTCTGCTTGAAGTGTGCACTGCGAATTTCGAGTTGCTTGCCGTTCTTAACGTGAGTTGGCAATATGTTGCTGTTGCTGAAACAATGCACAATAAACGCTCAACTACCTCAGTAAAAACACGTGACACTTTGGTGTTACAAAGATTCCTATATGGAAGGATCAGCCACGCTTTTGTTTGCATAATGACTGTAGTTATTTCTTATTTTCTTTTGCTGGTTATTCATGTTATTTCCATGTGCTGTGATATTTCTTTTTTTTTCTCTCTTTATTGCGCGAACGGTATGTGTCATGTGACACGCCTCCTGTAATGACCCTAAGCACGGGGTTGACAGTATCAAATATATAAGCAAAAATTCAAAAGCACAAATCGAGATCGCTCGCATTTAGTTCTCGTGAATTCTTTCGTATAATAAGGTGCTTTTGCACTGATGGGAACCAGGCCATTTACGGTACGGAATTGCCGTTCCATCGCGGGCGTAACAAGAGAGGGAGAGAGAAGAGAGAGAATGTGTGTGCGTGCGTGTGTGTGTGTGTGTGTGCGTGTGTGTGTGTATGTGTGTGTGTGTGTGTGGTGCGTGCGTGCGTGCGTGCGTGTGTGTGTGCGTGCGTGTGTGTGTGTGTGTGTGTGTGTGTGTGTGTGTGTGTGTGTGTGTGTGTGTGTGTGTGTGTGTGTGTGTAACTGAAATGCCATGTTAAACGTATATCATGATGCAGAAACTTTTCAGTTGCGTGAGTCAATCGCTCGATGCGTACGGTAACACAATTAAGTGATTATAGTGCTAATACAGATCTTGCAGATCAAAATAGCGACGTGTGGACAACGACGGTACGGTATTTCCGTAGTTACCGTATATGGTGAAACGGCACTGGCAAAAAAGAAAGAAACATGTCAAAGGTTGCAATACGACTACAGAACCCATTACGCTGCCAACGCACTGCACAAAGCAGGTACAGCTGTATGAGACATCAGCGCCGCAAAACGAAATAAGATAATCATGAAAGCGACTAGAGAAGATATATGTGAAAGAGGAAGTGGCATAGCACCCAGATCTGAAACACTACACACACTGCTCACGTGCATCACGAGAACTGTGTCGCAAAAAGCCGGAAAGCCGAAACAGGTGATTCGGGAGAAGTTACGTGCGACGGTGTGTCGGCAGAAGAAAGATCCCCTCGGGGGAGACGCAAACACAGAATCCGATACGCTGCGCGAAAGGACGGTCCAGAAAGGCAAAATTAAAGCCAAGAATATAAAAGAAGGTGACTTCATAGCAACAGAAAAGAATGCTGGAACAGGGCGGTGCACTTGCACGGTTACCGTACAGATGACACGCATATTGTGCGGCAGATATACAAGGAATTGCGCGTGAAATCATCCTCGGTGTCTGGAACGCGGCGGCAATTGCGCGGCGAGTTCGCAAGCGCGAGCACGGATCGCCCCGTATCAGCTTTCGTCCAGGCTGAGTCTCGATTTCGAACCTAAGGTATCACTTTTCTTTCCTCCTTTGAGGAAGTATATAGGAGCTATTCGTGTCTCAACTGCGCTCCTATATCTCAATAGAGAGCTGCAGCGCGGACAGGCAGGAAATTAAGGAGTGCAAATCTCTGGAGACGAAAGCAGCTAAAGAAAGAGAGGGACAAGTGAGGCGACAAAGTAGGGCACTTGTTCGAGCAAAGGCGCTTCGCCCGCTTCAATCGGACAAGCGCAAGCCGCGCATTCAGCTCTTCGGGCCGCTTTGACGAAGAAAATGTCGACGCATGCGTATAAAAATTACAGGATATCAGCCTTTTATTGCCGATGTTCGAAGTTTGCTTGCAGTTAAGCTTGACAGCGGAAGTGGGCAGTATACATAGATAATATAAAGAGAGACCGACGAAATAAAATTTAGTTTACGAGGCTTCAAAAACAAGGACCATTTAGTCTAAACTCTTGTCCTTTGTCGAGTGAATCCACTCGATCCGAACCGTAGCGTTTCTCGAACAATCTGTGGTACTCCTCAGGCCCGCGTAGTGGAAAGTCCGACACAACTATAAATATACATCGCATTCAAGTAACCTCAGAGATACGTGAACTGAACGCGAACGAGCCATCCCCGTCGATGGCTCACGAACTACGTATACTACACAGCCGACAACGAAAAAAAAAAAAAAGCCACACTCCTGCATCTACTGTGGCGCGGGGCTACGTCAGCAACGCATGCATTGCCCCCGTGAGGTGTGGCGAAAGTATACGGGGCGAAGACGAGCCGGAAAGAAGTCTTTCTCGCCGCGCTTCTGCGGACGCCCGGCGTCGACAGGTATATACTACCGTGTACGATGTGGGCACGCACCACAAAAAAGGTCTCGCGCAGCGTCAGCTCAAGCGGGAGACGCGCCCACGGCGGATGCACGGCGGCAACTCCCAGGGGGCGCGCGCGGGTCAGGTCGGGAGGCGCAGGGGTCGGCGGCGGTACACCGACCTACATTTAGTTCCGCCGAAGACGAAAGCCGGCTGCAGCGTCGGGCGCTTCTCGCACGACGCCCCGAACCCCGCGGCGGCTACCGAGCACGCGCCGCGTGACAAGTCAGCCGCGACCAAACGCGTGCTGGCGAACGTCTCGAGCGGGGCACAGCGGCGGCGCCCCGCTAACCCGATGATCGATGGCGGAGATGCGTGCAGAGAAGAGACACAGGGCCGAAGGGAAAACAACGAACAGACTTTCGTTCATCGAGGAAAAGAACGTGTACAGTTCGCTTCCCCTACTACACTATACTTGCTGTACCAGAGGACACGAAGTGGGTTTTCTTTTGTGACAGGTGCCGCGGTATATGATCTGTGTTATAGAATTAGGCAGATCCTACGTCTCGGGGGAATCGGTTTCATGCGCAGCCACCGGCGAGTAATTGCGTATGCCGAATTTTCGCGACTTTGAGGCAAGCGTGACGAAGTGGATTGGCGTTAAGTGAAGTAGTTGGGTGCACATCGTGGGCTTGCCAGGAGCATCCAATACAATGGTGTCTAATGGCGACTACACTGGGCCACTTATGGTCAGATATTACGACAGCACACGCGTTAAGAGTACAGACGTCAGTATGGTCAAAACGAAGCATACTTCACGGTGTGACAATGCGAATTACAGCTGTGCACGGAGCCCAACCCAGGCTCACTGACGGCGTCGAAGGCCCGCCCGAGTCCTACGGTGAAGGTTTTCGAGTTGGCTCGACCCGACACTAGGAAAGTTTCCTGCCGAGACAAAATATCACTTTTTTGATAATTTCTCATTTGATTGAGCATATCAAACTTAAACATAAGCAAACGACACATGTTAGTGTGTATACACCGATTTTGGGTTATTTAAAAATAACAAGCTGTGCAGTGCTTCGGGCTTAAGTGAAGTGTGGCGCTTTTGCACCAAATAAATATCCCGCCGAACTGAAGTTCCGCTCGATGCTCGCACTCGTAGCCGTAATCGCAAACATCTTGTTCGCTAGTATAGCAAGCTTGGAATACCTACACTACTTGTTCTACCGGAAGTTTACTATCTCAGATGCAGGAGAGGAGAATGATTGGATGCATAATCACAAACGTGATATTGTGCGCTCATCGCTAAAGGGGCGCTAAAACACTTTTTTCAAGTAACCATGCTATGGATTCATTAAAGCAGCTCATGGCCTCACGAATTCAACCCCGCAAAAATTTTAAGAAACTGTCGAGTACGAGCGGAGTTACAAAAATGCACGATGCGATCGCATTCTCTCTTCTCTCGTCTCGACGACAGCGCTGGAAGCTAAGCAGGGAGGGGTGGCACAGGCGAAGAAAATACGTCACACGCACCTCGTGACCTTGGGCACTTTTTTTCTCTTCGAATACGCGGCTTTCTCAGTGTGATCGCGCACTCGTGGGCAAGTCACGGCCTCCCGTGGCGATCCCTGTAACGACTGAGCGCGCCTTGTTCAAATCAGCCAGTGGCTGATAGATGACCTTCCACGAGTGATTTTTTTAGCGTCTTCCGTCATTTGCCGAGAGAAGAGAAAGCTTTTTTTTTCTGACTTTGATCATTTATTGTGAATTCCAGGCCATGTGCTGTGCTATGATATTTGGCTCGCGTGTTCTCGGGAACATCTATAGTACCAATAAGCAGCGTCTTCTGACCATGTTCAAAAAGTGTTGGAGGGCCCCTCGTTAGGTGCTGGAAAGCAATTCTGCCACAACGTCTATATTTGGTTTTGATGCGGGCTTTGCGCTTGGTCCGGCCCACCCAATGCTCGAGATGAGTTGCCCGGCCCGGGCTTGGCATAACGCCGGCGTACCCGGGCTCGGGCTACCAGGAGCCCGTGCACACACTTCTAATGTGAATATCACATGTAACCTTCGTTAGCGTATTTCCCTGGTGTCGAGCAGAGCTTGAATGTTGCTTTCTGAATGATAGGAATATAAATGTAGTGTTTATTAGGCTGTTATAAAAGTGGAAACAACACTGAAACCACAACTGACGCTAACCCTACATGACGTCTGTCCAGGCTGTCCTATAGCTTTACGTATGCAATGTTTATTTATTGTTTTCTTATAAAATTATATAGCCACCACTGCATCAACAGCTCAAGTTGCACGAACATAACGCCTACAAAATGTCTTTTCCAAAGCAGTTTCAAGACCCAATGTTCTATGGTAAATAATTACCTGATTATCACGCAGAACGGGTTCGATTCCAGCTGAGATCCTGACTTTTTGTTTTTGCATTCTCCGAGTCTACGCTGCCGATGTCAGTTTCTCTTAACGTTCTGACGTTTAAAGGGATACTGATACAAAAATGTTCATTTATTATTATTTTTTGCGACAAATGATAGACCAAGCACACGAGAGCGTACGAAATGCATTGGTAAGCGTGAGCGCATCCTGAAAAATTATTTACAGCATGCTTTTAAAAGCTAGTTTCCGTTCCTACTGTACCCCGAAGTCACGGCATGGTATGAGCAGCGCGACAAGCGTACAAGGTGGTGCATGTGCGAGCGCGAGTTTTATTGACGTATCCTCGTCCGCGCGTCTCTTCTTTGATCGTCTGCTTCGTTTGCGGCGTGCCGCACGTGTGACAACTGTCTTGCCGTCAATGATGAACGAATTTTTTGTCAACCAACTCCGACGACAGCAGGGGGGCACACAATATTAGGACGACATCACTTTTAAGGCACAGATTCTTCGTCGACAATCTGAAGCCGGTCAGCAACTGCATGTTGCGTGTATACGCGTCCGACGTGAAGTGCAGCGAACAAAGTAAACTGCGCTTTGTTGGCGTCCAATCTCGGCCGCGGCGCACGAAGTCGACCCAGGCTTGTCTCAGTGCCGGATCAGATGGGAATCGGTGGACCTTGCACCTACATGTCTCCTGTTTCACTGGCACAAGAGTTCGCAGGGCAAAATATCAGTGCCGTGACAACAAACTCAAAATCAAGCGATTCCTTTGCCCTTTTGCAACCTCGTATCTTGTATTCGCGTGCACATATTTCTAGACTCCAGTTTCTCGCTTCACATGTACGCTGGATGACAGTGACATCACGAACACACGGCGCGAGCAGACGATCGAAGACGCGACGTGCATATTGCCATTTTATGTGTGTGTGTGTGTTTGTTTTGGTGCTTGACGTCATCACAACTAACCACACTGCTGCGTGAAGTCAGCAGAATTAGTACAGTAGCCTGACGTTAAGTTAGTGTCGACGTCGGTAGGTATTCCGCGAGCCGATTGACTTGAATATGAACATAAAATATCTCGGTATCATCAGCAATTTCTGAGCGCCACACTTTCTCAGAGCCATCTCTACATACTGAAGATTTGCATGGCAGTGTAAACGCACCTTCGAAAGAAAAAAAAAAGGTGTCCGTACCCCTTTGAGTCGCTAATGTCTGTCCTCGCCTTTCTTGGTTAGATATAAAACTGTCGATCACCTAGCGCATACCTGTGGCCCAAAATGCGACCGTCACAGCCAGAATCAAACCGAGGACCTTAGGGTCAGCACCCGAGCACCGCATTCCCAGGAATCGGGGACATCCGGAAGTGGTGCTATCTTTCGGGAGCAGGAACAGTGGCCTGCCACAGTTGAATGATAAATAGGGGGAAAATCATAATGTGTCTTGAAAAAAGTTAGTCATAAAAACGACTCCAGGTTATATGTAGCAGAGAGCCACTCGCATATTTTGGCAAAATTGCAGCATCGCACTACAAAGCATGTGGCTTCAAAGGTGTCGCAAACGAGCGCCCAGCAAAGCGCGCGCCTCCCGAATTCCGCATTCTGGCCGCTACGTGAAATCGAGGCGCCGGATAGACGCGACAAAAGCCGACGCAAAAAGGAAAAAAAGCATCAAAAGACACCGCGCGCCTCTTCGCCGCCTCGAAAACGCCACCGCCACGCCGACCAACTTCCTCGCATCTACCGCCGAGCGATCTCCAGAAGCAACTCGAAGGGGATTGATTGATTTGTGGGGTTTAACGTCCCAAAACCACCATATGATTATCAGAGACGTTGTAGTGGAGAGCTCCGAAAATTTCGACCACCTGGGGTTCTTTAACGTGCGCCCAAATCTGAGCACACGGGCCTACAACATTTCCGCCTCCATCGGAAATGCAGCCGCCGCAGCCGGGAATCGAACCCGCGACCTGCGGGTCAGCAGCCGAGTACCTTAGCCACTAGACCACCGCGGCGGGGCCAACTCGAAGGGGCGTGGTGCTGTACAGTTGCGTCGCGTTACCAGAGCAGTCCCGCCCTTCCCACAGCCTTGGCTGTGCCCAACGAAACGCCTAGCAATTTCGGGATCTCAGCGGCTAGTGCATATAAGCCAGCAGCGGAGGGAGTCGCAGAGAGATACGAAGAGAGTTTTCCGCCCGCGAGCGAAGGCTTGTCTTACAAGCAGGAGATGAAGAGAGTTTTCTACCGGATGAAGGTTTGTCTTGAAGTAGGAGATGAGTGTGTGCTTACCGCCAGTGGGCGAAGACGTGTTATGCAGTCTCAACACGTGAGTGGCCAACGTGTTACCGGCCAAGAATTTTGCTAATTAAAGTGCTGTCAGTTGACGACGCGAGAGTTTCCTGAAAAAGCAACCTCGGCCGCAGCGGGGCGACAATCGGTGCTCGACTTGATAAGAAGCATCCTTGATAAGAAGCATTTAAGCTTTGTTCCAAGAATTTCGGACTGAATTCTTTTGACGAACATTTAGTCTATAACTGTCTTGGTTAGTTAATGCATAAGATTGTATAGTAGCACGTGTTGTTATTTGTGCCCGTTGTTTTAAGTTTATCTGGTTGTGTTGCGTAGCCCGTTGTTATGAGTATTTTGTGATTGATGTCGTAATGTACTCTATAACTGCCCAGTGTGCATGTTTGTGTGTTGCTTGTTCTGCCGCGTGTGAGAATATTTTTTTTAACTCTCGCCTCTACCTCGTTCTTTGAACCACAGCCGGCGTTGGCTGCACGCCAAATAAACCAACAGTAAACTGTCCGCGCTTTCGTGGTACAGTTCAGGGGGCCGACACGTTAGCTTTTGGAATTATCCCGGCGATTTACTCCCTAATTAAAGGGACCAGTGACACCAGGACAATTGAGTACCGCCCATTACTGCCCATAGAAACACATGGGATCTCATTGTTAAATATTGAACGCTGCGGGAAGCTTGTAGTGCGGCACTGTAACTTTGCCACACGGTTCAAGAAAGTCTCTGCTGCATAAAACCGAGAGTCGTTTTTGATAACTAGCTTTTTTCGTCAAATACATTTTTTTCCCGCCCACCTTCCGTTCAGTTACGGCAGGCCACCACTTTGGCCGGCGAGAGATGGCGCTACGTGCACATGTCTCCAAATCCTGGTCATGTAGCCGCAGAAGCACCGCGGCGGAGTTTTTATTCTCGGCGGTAAATGGCCGAGAATAAAAACACGATTCAGGGCAGTGATAACAACGCGCTCCGATCATGTCATTCATTTTGCGTGCACTAGAGAGCGATGTAGTGAATACAACAGACCCGCGAGGCCGTGCCGTGAAGTATGGGCCTACTCCGAGAACACAAAAGAACATGATTTATTGAGCTTCCCCTCTTGTTTACCAGCGGCACTCGCAGGCTGAGGACAGATGCCGTCATTTTCCACGCACAAAAATCTATACCGACGTGTTAACGATATCGTTAAGCTTCGACCAAGCGGTACTATGTGTTACGAGGAACGTATGCATGGGCCACCGATTCTCCGTGTAAGAACGACTATCGGAGAAGCCTGCACACGTGACATGCGACGAAGCGAGGTGGTTTGTTGCCCTGCGCTGGCAGCAGCTGACATGAACCAAAGGTGTAAAAGCTGCTTTGTCCCTCGGCCGCTCATGCCATGAGATTGTGGGCCGTCCGATCCGAAACCACGACTATGAATAGACCCACATGTGGTGTCCAATTGGGGCCAACACTGCAAAAGCTAGAAGCGTTATTTTGCCGTACACGCTCGCAGCAGTTCATAAACATAATCACATTTCAATTCTTTCATTCGACATGCGGAGCACTGCAAAGCCTTCTGCGAGCTGTGAACCATCAGACAGAAGGCTGCATAACAGCGTGAGGTCACGACTGCCGCGACCTCGGACGGAGTTGCACGCTCAGATGAGGCCCACTAACAGGCATAACTAACTGTATAAGGTCTTCGTGTCTCATTAGGCCGATCGTACTTTGCTATGGAAATGAACCTGGATTAGGCATATATTCAAACGGCCCCTCGCTCCAGAATGAAAAGCACTCTTTAACAATATCCCAGGCGAGTGTCCATGCCAAGCAAATCGACAAACAGCCCCCCCCCCCCCCCATTAAAACAGCTGCGTGTGCGCCACGCGAGTTGCTGTAACGGAAAAGAAGGCGCCCCCGTTCGACACGCCCAGTGGGGTGCCATTCTGTACAAAATGGTGCGAAGGATAATTATGTTCCACTGTTTGTACCAGGCGAACATTTTGTAGCCATCAAGCACGCGCCTTTTTTCTCAAAAAAAAAATCGCGAGAACTTGAAGTTTAACGTATATTTTTTTAACGTTCGTCCGTGCGAGAGACGAGATGATGTTTTCAATGAAAAGCGTAGCCCTACCTTTGCAATGTCACATCCCAATCTCGGTCGACAACAACATGCGGCCTTGTGAGCACATACTCTGTGAAGCAGTACAGCTATATCCATGAATACAGCTGAATACCCCCCTCCGCCTAAAAGATGAGCTGGGGGAAAAGACAGAAAACAAAAACAAAGTGACGTCTGCACACTGCATCATAAGGGACTAGCTGTCACAATTTACCCTTACTTAACTCTGCAATGTCGATACTTCCAAAACAAATACAATTAAAAATCTCCATCTGTTTTATATCTAATCACGAAAAGTATATTTGAGTTATATATTCAATGTTACGCAACTAATTCATTGATTAGTACATTCTTTACTAAGTTTTCTTCGAGTGAAAAGGGCACGTTTCAAAAATTCAACCGAACCGACTATCCGTACGTTTCGCAGGTACAAACACAGGTACAACGGCAGCGTACGCATATATGACACATCGGCCATCATACAGCGCTCAAACAAATATATCAGTAATCGAATGATTACAAGTGACTTTTTGTTTTTGTTTTTCTACTGAAGTGGCACTCGACTTGAGTTCTCATATTGACGGGATGCCTCACCATCGTTCTAAGCTGCCGATGTCCGTATAAAACTTCTATATGAGGAAGTAGTTGACACACAAAAATATTTTTTAAATTTATTGTGTCAAACGTTTGAACACTGCACATCTTGATAATTTCGGTGACAACGCTTTTCATCACCCCACAAACGTGAGCGACGTGAAATTTCAGTAAACAACTTCTTTCATATGTTTGTGTACCGATATATACAAAATCTGCGAGCTACAGCGTTCATTAGAAAATTTGAAAAAATGGTCAAAGTGACACATTGACCCGCACGCATATCGCATACCCACTACTACGAATGCACATTTAATATGAATAGTTCATATATAAAGATTTCATCTTTATTACCATAAAGTGCCTTGTTTGGAACACGTACATGCGGAGAAAAGGATAGACGCATGGATTCTCCTGGGATCTTTTTTAACGTCACTGGTTAATACGATTTGCCCTTTAAGCAACCGAAGACAGTTGAAGACTGTCTTTGGTTGCAAAAAAAGTTGGAAAGAGTGTCTTAACCTATCTCTATACCACTTGCACTTCCTGGAGTGTGAAAGAATGTTAGGCTTGGAAGGAAAGGCGGGGTCAGGGGGCCTGCGGCCATAATACCATATCTTATCGCTTGAAAAAGACCATCCACCAAGCACTCTGTTGGCATATTTGTTAATACAAGATACATGACTTCGTCTTCGACGTAGAGCAACAACTGGTTACCAAATAAGCGGCAGTAGAGATTTGAGCCGCAATTTTTCCAGATACAGCGGTTAAATTACCACGTGACATGTAGGTTTAAGTTACTTGGGCGCGTTCTTCGTCAGTTCGGTACTTGCATCGCCTTAAAGCTAATTACACTGGCGAATTCCTCTGAGCACCTATTTCTGACAGCTCAGTGGCATAGAAACAAAAGGAGAAAATAAGAAGAGCTGCTTCATAAGCATAGATGCGCAAAATCGAGCCCGTGTTGACAACTAACTGTTCGTACCCTCAGAACGCCAGATGACGAAGCAATAAACGGGGCAACGGTCGAAGGATGCGCAAAAACGAACGCGGCACAATTGCCTTCTCCTGTGCGGATCGTTGGGCCGCCCCTCCTTTGCGCAGACAGGCGCCGCCAAGACGCACTCGGTGCACACTCCAGGGAAAGGAGAACTCCAGCGTGTGGATCGAGCGTAAACGCATGCTCGCAATCACGCGTATTAAAGCGCCCGCCCGCCCCATCTTGCTGCGGTCGGCGGTCTGGAAGTGTGGGCGCCTTTCACCGCTCCCGAAATAGGGCTAGCCGGAGCCAAATAACGGCGCAGGGCCAGCCGCCCGGACCCCTCGATGGCAGGCGGGGCGGCGGCCTTCTCGTTGAATTGGCATAACGGATCGCCACCGCTATAAACAGTTGACTATACCACCGCCACAAAGAAGGAAGCCGCTTATTGCCCGCCCCGTTGGATGTGCCATTGAAGCACCGCCGGCACCGAGCTGTCCGTATAACCCCAATCAAAAGCTGGGCAAACCACCGGCGATACGGTCGCTGTGGCAGCCGCCGAGCGACCAGAAAGAGAGCACGCATACAGTCCACGCATGGCTTCGCGCTGACTGCACACAGCTGCTCGCGGGTTTCACTCGTTGAACAGCGGTGGCGAGTTTGAAGAGCTGCGATCAGAGTTGACGGCGTGGCTCGCCGAAAATAAGAAAATGAAAATAAGCGTGTCGTCTCGAAGGACGGGAGAGCATTCGATGAACTGTAAGGAGCGACGGCAACATACGGAAGTAAAAACCAAATGGGAAAGTTGCCAGTATTCCGTGCCAGAGTCGAAGGAGACGGAAAAGGTCATGTAGAAGTGACGGTGAAGAATGACACTGAAACATCGATAAATGCGTCTCAGTCGAACAAGTGGAAAACTATCACAGCATATCCACGAGGCGAATGATCATGAGTTGGTGAAGCAGCGGGAGTCGTTCACTGTTACCGTAAGTCACCCGTGACATTGACCACTCAGGCATGTGAGTGGCAAACCAGCGGTGTACAGTTACAAACGATGTTTATAGGTCATAACTGGTAGGTTGTGCTGAGTTGAGAATTTCGTTTTGCCTTACCGCTTTGTGCTACCGCATCTCGCCGGCAGTTGGCGAAGACAAAGTCTGGGCACGTTCCCCTCGTGGGTGTTGGTTGTTTCCAGCAATGCGAAATGCGTCGTGACGTAATCTAGTGCACAAGCCAGTCGCTGTGCGTGATCATCATCATCAGCGTCATCCTCATGGCGTGTATAGTGGGTATACCTCGCACGTGCTGTGACGTGATGACAGAAACAGAACGTGCGATCTGGAAGGCGCTTGTTGTTCATCGTCTTCAGCATCATCGTTAGCGGCGGCTACGGCGCACAACGCCGACAGGCAAGCCTCTACCACAAGAAGATTCGACCTTCAAAAAATCATTCGAAAGAAATCTTGACTTTCGTACGATTTGCGAAGCAATCGAATAAAATAAAAGAAACCTGGAAGATGCCTTCTGACGCAGCGATTTCCTTAACAATATCCACTCGACCGGAAATATGCATATTACGGATGGATAAAGTAATTAATGTGTACCGATAAGATTCACTCAGCAAACGCTTCCAAAAAACAATAAAACATCACCCATAGAAACTTTTAAAAACTGCCATTGTGTTTTGCTACGTCACACTGACGAAATTATATATAGTGCTCCCTGATGGCAGGCCCCGCCGCGTTGGTCTAGTGGCTAAGGTACTCGGCTACTGACCCGCAGGGCGCGGGTTCAAATCCCGGCTGCGGCGGCTGCATTTTCGATGGAGGCGGAAATGTTGTAGGCCCGTGTGCTCAGATTTGGGTGCACGTTAAAGAACCCCAGGTGGTCTAAATTTCCACAGCCCTCCACTACGGCGTCTCTCATAATCATATGGCGGTTTTGGGACGTCAAACCCCACAAATCAATCAATCAATCAATCCCTGATGGCACGTTTTCTGGTCTCCGAATAGGGTACTATACATAAAATATATGGCATGTTAATTTGCTGACAAGCCATCACACGCTCGCTTGTCAGCGAATCCGTGTCATCAAACTGGAGGAACATGCAGCTTAGCAAAAACAGACGGCCTCGGCAACTACACGAAGGAAGGGCGGTCCACCCCCGAATACAGGCATTGCCCACATACACACTGACGGACGAATTTCGGGCAGGGAGCGCTTCCGCCGGCGCACACAGACCATCTTAACGAGCACACGCGGCCGCAACCACTGACTGTGCGACCCAGTGCACGCGCAATTGCGCGCCGTCCGTCCGGAACCACTCCGCGCCCGGCTCTGCGGGCGGCTGGCAGCTGAGCGAGGTCGTCGACCCGAGCGGGCACCGCGTGGGGCTCGCTTCCTGCTGCCAGGCTTGAAATAAGGCGCGCACGCAAACACGGGGCCGACCGATAGGCCGCGGGGTTCGTGCCAACGTGGTCCGGGCCGCGAACGCAGCACGGGTTCAAAGAGAGAGCTCTCCCCTGCCTTTCAAGAGACTCGCTATATACACTCAGCCGTGGTGCACGCCACCTACGTGCTGGTATACAGTTGCGGAAAGAAAAAAAAACGCTTAAAATTTTATGCCACCGGAGTTCGGGGCACGTCGATAAACCTCACTACGAAAACGTATACCGGGCAAGGCCTTAACAAGACAAATTAAAGTTGCCATATTTTAATCGTATACTAAGGTGGTTGCAATACGAACTTGCTTCACAGTAGAAACAGCACGCATATATTGCACCATTCTGTACATTTTCCTTTTTGTCTATTTCAGCTTATACCCACACCACACACAAGCGTGCCCGTGCGATGCATGAACGTGCGCACGTGTGTCGGCATTTGTGTCGGCCGCACATACGAGCGCACGCATGTGAATTACTGAAAAATACTTATAAGAAAAATGTCACTATTCGGTGCCGAATATGCCCCTCTATATATGATGAACCTCATCGACGCCAATTACAGTTGCCGCGTATGTCTGCATTTGCTACCGCTTGAGCAAATAAACTTTTTTGCGCGGGCATGTCAACTCACACCAACCCAAATTAACATCATGCCTCACATTACAGGGTCAATGATCAAGACTGAACATATGGAGGCCTGAATCACCAGCCAGGCGCAAGCGACGCTCCTCGACCCGGCAAGGCGGGCTGCTGAAGCCAGTATATAAACTAAGGGCCCCATCGCACTGCTTCTCAATACCTTTCGCTTGACAATGAACGTTGTTCAATCTTACACGCCGACGTGAGTAATTGCATTGGCAATGGAGTCAACATTTCATTCTAAATGCGAAAGTGTAGCCGGAAAAGAAGAGACGAAGGAAGGGTGAACGTAATATACTGGATGCATCAGAAATGTATTAAAATTGTACTCTCAACAAATACAAGCGAATGGCATGACCTCCAATTAGTCCTTCAAGTCTCATTACTCCCAAAGTAGCTAATGCCAAGGTGGAGACGTAAGGTGTTTTCATAAAAATAAGAGCAAGAAATAGAGGAAATCTCTTCACGACATGTGCACGCGAAACAAGCTCGGTGTGCACGAGAAATCAGCCGACTCGTTACACACGTTAAGTGGACACCTGAGCTCCATCTTTCAGTATAACTATCCATGCAACCAAGCAGATAATTATTCGGAAAAATCAAGTCTGCCATTCGAGTTTTCAAAGTCTGTCATTCTTACAAGTAATCGATGACAAATATAGTAACATGAACGTCGTGTACACACAATTCACTTTCCCCTCAGGTTGCTTCACAATATACGTAGCCGATGGAATGATAAAAAAACAGTAATATACGGCGCTACATACATCATTTCTATTGATTTACTCCATTGATTTTGTTTGTTTCTTCTCAAGTAACACTGATGAAGTGATGATGAGACATATAGACGACAAGTGTGAGGATTCAGATGTCAGGACAAATGTATACGTACATAAGTTCTACATACAGGTGCAAGGATATAGTATACATCGTAGTTTTTATAACCTTACACGATTTACGGGGCAGCAGCAATGCACTTGTACGGCGTGAAACAACCTACATTAACTGTTACCGTTCACAGTATAACTGTTACCTCTAACGTATATTGATGCTATTTTAACGTCCCAATGAGAGTCAGACTATATGAGAGAAGAAGTCGTAGTAGATGGCTCCGGATAATTTCTACCATCTGCGGTTCTTCCAACGAGCACAGATATATATATATATATATATATATATATATATATATATATATATATATATATATATATATATATATATATATATATATATATATATATATATATATATATATATATATTACCATTGTAACCACTGACGCTACCAAGGTATGTGCGAGACGAAAAACCAGGGCAGCCATATATTACGAATGACAGCGACTAAGGAGCTCGTCGTCCGAAGCTTTATGTAGTGTAGTATGTATATCTCACAAGGTGACGCCACGTGACCCAAGACGCAGTGCGTCCGTTCTTTTGCGACACAGCGACTACGCATGATAATCACTCGGAGTAGTGAGAACGGCTTCGTTTTCCGCCAGCGTAACCGGAACCAGTGGAAGCTTTAGAGGAAACCCAAAGGGGGCGAGCAGCCACGGAGAACAGTTGCCTTCGAGTTTCCGCTTATTCTATGCGGAAGGAAGCCATATAACCTATTTAAACATTTTTTTTTTCGCTCATAGCGACAGCCAGAGAGCACACGATTGTTAGAATGTTACCGGCTTCAATGTATCTGTTCGCAACTTTTTCTCTCGATGCCATTTAGAGCTTCGGGGCGTACATACTGCTCGATTCGCAACAGGGCGGGACATAGAGAAAGCGCACAAATAGTCGATACGTGCAAGTGATAAAGGTGCGATCACGACGAGAGAAAAAAAAAACGGGGGGGGGGGGGGGGGTTCGAGCAGCACGGGCTTCGTACGCTCGAGACGGAATAAACGTGCAGTGGAAGCGATCCAATGTTCATGGACCGCGACACACAACGGATAAGACCGGAATCGTGGGGATAGAGAAACCTACGCAATATATATATGCGTACGAATAGGCATCATGGCCCGCCGGATAGTCGCGATTCACTTCTGAAGGAGAGACACTTCCCTGCGCAGACAGTCGGGACGGCATTCCCCCGAAATCGTGGCTATATATACACTATACTTCGTGCGAACCATGGTGTTAAAAAATTGCAAACGCAGCAACTAAGATGTGTTCGTTTTACAAGATATGAGCTTTCAGCGCTCGGAAGACGGGTTTGTTAACATGAATGCTAAGTGCACGAACGGCGTGTTGTTTGCACTTTGCCTTGTGTCCAGATAGCTTTTCAGAGAAGCGCGTCCAGGCGAACGTGCCTGTGTCTACAGCAGTAATAAATAAGGAGCATGGGGTTACTCAAACAGTGCTCACTGCCACGTGCCCAACATTAGCGGGTATTTTCGACAAATATCTGTCTCGTCTGCAGTTTATACTCAGTGAATGCTGCACATGCTTCTCATTCCCACGAGATTAAGCGTAAGGAGAGACGAAGAAGCAAGTTATACGAATCACATTTCATTACAACGAATGCGCCAAGATGATTCATGTAGCACATTTTTTGCCGTTACGCACCCCAGCAAACAGACGTTGCAAGCTCTCGATGCGAACACACTGACCGCGTTGCCCAATTGAGCAGCGTCGGCGGCCGCAGTCTCGCGCCTCCCGGCCGCCGCCGACGGAGCACGACCTGCGCGAGTGTATCCAAACAATTGCGAAGGCAGCCCGCATCGACACGCGCTGACCGCGTTCCCCGCGACCGGGCGATCACTCTTCTCAAGCTGCGGTGATGTACGGCGGCACCGCGTCCGCTCCTTTCGCGAATACCAGGGCAATCGGCGGCGGCGAGACCGCCCCGGTTTCTCGGCCCATCCGCGCAGTCCGTTCGGCAAGAGTACATTGCCGACGGAGGAAACTCCATAACGCCCCCGGCTAATGAGACTCATCGACTCTCCTCGGCGACGAGTGGTTCGAGCGGCGCGCCGTATGCTGCATCGCAGCGCAGCCTCGGCGCGTCCGGGTAATGTTGCGCGCCAAGCGCGTAATAGCACTGCCCGGGAGCACCGAGACGCGTCGGTCCCCCCCCTTTTCCCCCTCTTCTCCACCTGCTTACGTGTGTGTGGCCCCGATATACGCGGCGCCTCGTCAGCCGTGCCCCAAAGCAGCGCGAACAGCCTCATTCACGGCGACACGCGCGTCCACGTTGAAGCACGTACTACCGCGGCGGCGTGGAATTAGCAATCAACGGCCCCAGAGAGGGGAAGGCCGCCACGGCACACACCGATCGCTGGCCGGCTCCTTCATCAGAAGCGGGAGCCAGGCCCTACGCTGTTGCACGGCCTGTTTATACTGTTCGCGTAATCACATCTGCGATGCCCCAGAAAGTTGCGGCGTGAATATGTAATACGTGTCGGCCCCTGCAGCGCTCGTTTTCGGGGACTCCGCAGCGATGAAAAGCAGGCGCCCGGGTGCGGGATGATTTACGCGCCAGGGGCGGTCATCTCAGCCCCGGGACCGGTTATATAACGCGCGCCGAATAGAGACCGGCTCCACGAGGCATATAAAGCAACACCGAAAACACGGCATGTGAAAGCGTTTCGAAAAGCGCCCAGCCAGCAATTTCGAGGTACACAAGCGCGATGAATGCAAGGGAAAGCGCGATGAATGCAACTCGGAGTGTTCGCTCGAACCGAACATTTCGTTACAACGCAGGTGACAGAGTGAAAGAGATTTAACATCGCAGGCACAGTGGTCACTGAAACTAAGCAGTACTCTATACAGCGCTGCACACTCCACGTATACTCGAGGCAGCGCGACCTTCATCGCATATAGGTTAATATGCAGCGAACATGCGTTCGTGGCACATCATCGGCGAAATATTTTCTGTTCTTACAATTCTCTCTTTCATCCACTTAAGTCGCTGACGTACAAGGCTATACAGGGGCAGCAACGCACCATGCAATTTGCACCAAGCAAACTCGACTGCAGGCCAATCACCACGCAGTCAGTCACGTTCGTGCCACTGTTGCATCACGGCATCAGCGAGACGCGTAGTCGGATACGCGCCGAATCCGACGGCTGTCAATCGCGACTACACAGAAACCTATAGTCGTGACAAACTCGCCAGAGGAAGCAGGTGAGCGCGGCGAAACACGCGCGCGTCCTTGGCCTTGCATGCAGCGCGTATACGCGCAAATGGACGCCTCGCCTTCTCGCCACACAAACACCCAGCCGTCAAGCTGAGACAAAAGGCGCGCAATGGCGCACGCGACCGAGGGGAACGCTACGCAACGTGACCCCTTATTCAAAAGTGCGCCACCAAATGACGCGCGTGACAACGCGCACGCGAGCCGGCTGTTTACTTAGCGCAGGTGCGGCATCCCGTTTCGCCGGTGCGGCGTACACCTACCATCGACGCGCTGGCGAAAAACGCAGCGACGCGTAGCTTCACGGCTGCGCCAAACAATGGGACAGCTGAGGGCCACGGTCTCGAGTGCAGCGCGCAAACGCAACACACAGGCAGGAAACTGCAGTCACGGCGTTTCGTGTCTTTGCAGGTTTCAAAGAACGTTCCCGCTCACATATGCATGGAGCTCAGGTAAAATCCTTAGCCGACTGCTCGAATGCAAATGCAAGCAAATTATTCATATCGTGGCTCTCCGTCTTTATCTCTTTTCTCCCTCATCGTGGACATCATTATTCAAGACATTTAAGTGCGTCAAAGAGAAGCCTTTCGGTAGCGCCCTAAAGCAACGCGCATCTGGCATTCCGCGAACTGCGAGCTGGGCGTGCGCATACCGCACCTAAGCAGCACACATGCTTTGACTACTGCGACTTGCTTACTGGTAGTGTCTAAGTACCCCCTCCCCACCCCCCAAACATACACCCAATGCCTGAATGCCGCATACGTTGACATGAAGCAAATTGCCTTGCCGCAGTTGAACAACAACAAAACGTGCTTCGCTTTGAACAAGCAACCATGAGACAGGCATTCATACTCAGCCACATTTCACAACCAAAAGCACGCAATAACAATAAAAGAGCGAAGTGGGAACGACACACACTTGCAGTTTTTTTGTGTTTCACGCAAAAGGGGGAGGGAAGTTTTGAGAAATCACGCATTAATCACATGCGCTACCACTAATGCTGGTGGCAATTTTACACCGTGCTCTGGAAGCACAGGACCAATTATAGAGGTTCGTAATTGACCGGAAAGAGTTGGGGATCTCCGGTGTGCGAGCAAAATGCCCTTTGAGCCGTTCTGCGACGCGGCGGAAGCACTGGTCTGTTTCTCGTATGGACCAAACCATGCAACCTTGCAGGCTGCATGGTTCACTGACAAATACAACTTCCGCACCAATGAGGCGGGCAGACTAATTACTCTTAAGTGCTAAAGGCAAACAATCGGGCGTCGCATTGAGTGGAAGAACAGCCTGCGGAACTGCGGCTGGGCTTTCGGCAACCCAACGCTGTCATAACTGGAGGCACCGCTGATTACAAGGAACTGTGCGTAGGCAACCGCTGCGAGACAATGCGAACGACGACATTCCAGCAACGAAGGGAGGGCCAACAAAACGACGCTGTTCGTCGTGGGTCAAGAGGGCGTTCACACACAGACAAAATATAATGACTCAGTTTATATTACGTTTAACAAGAACTTCCGCATGCTTTATGTGCGCTGGAGGGCGAGAGATTCGCGCACCCACGGAAGCTGCAAATATATTTCAAATATATTGTATCAAGACTGATTGTTGGCCAAGTTGGCATTTGCCTAATGACATACTTTAGACGCGAAATATCACAGAGTAAAAGAACACACAACGACAAGCACAAGCGGCACTTTCAACTAAGGTACACTGAGCAAAAATCCACTGGTATACCAGACATGCGCAGTCTTCCCACAACCTTACGCTATCCAGCTATCGAACAATCTCTTCTCCCGGATGCGTAGAATGTCACCGACGTGTCGATTATACACCGTTCTCCTTTCTCTTTAATGTAATAGGCTTCCATCAGCTCACGCGCAGTTGTATACCTACTTGTATACTTGGAATCTGAATCTCTTTAAAACGTGGTACACATTTGCAGGCTTTACAATGCATAGGAAAATGCGCCAAGCCATCCTTCATTTGATTTAATTCATGCTCCCTAACTCCCTCATTAATGCAGCGCCCGGCGTGCCCGATGTACAAGTTGCCACAAGAAAGGAAAATTTCATAAACCACGCCTTTGGCACATTTCCCTTATGTCGTGCCATGTTTCTTACCGCATCCCTGACGGCTCGCCTCCTGTAATAATGAGTGAGTTAGGGAGCATGAATTAAATCTAATGAAGGATGGCTTGGCGCATTTGAGTATGCATTGCAAAGCCTGAAAGTGTGTACCACGTTTTGATATGTGGGGTTCAACGTCCGGCAACCACCGTACGATTAAGAGAGATCCCGTATATAGTGGAGGGCTCCGGAAATTTCGACCACCTGGGGTTCTTTTACGTGCGCGCAAATCTGATCACAAGGGCCTACAGCATTTTCACCTCCATCGAATGTGTACCACGTCTTAAAGAGATTATAATTATAGGTTTAGAAGTAGGTATAAAATTGCGCGTGAATTGATGGAAGCCTATTACATTAAAGAGAACAGAGAAAGGTGTACCAGCGACATGTCGGTGACGTTTTACGTATCCGAGAAGATATTGTTCGATAGCTGGATAGCGTAAGGCTATGTGAAGAGTGCGCATCTCTGTATGTTGTAACTTTACGTCTGGGTTTGCGCTCGGTCCACTTTAGTTGGATGTGCCGCGCGTGGACCTGTCGTTGTGTGTTCCTTTACTCTGTGATATTTCACGCCTAAAGTACGTCATTATTCATTCATATCACGTGCAAAAGCGAGCTGGCATATCTGTATCAGCCCTCGCTCACGCGCCACATCAAACAGAAGCAACCATACGTGAAACTAATATGTAAAGTAACGTGCACTGACTAGTGCATGGACCTATGGCAGTTCACCTCCACCGAAATGTGACCGCCGCGCCCGGGACCGAACCCTCGACTTACGGATCAGTAACCGAGCACTGTAATCACTGTGCCACCGAGGCGGACCATATGTTAACTGTTAGGTGTCCCAAGAATCTAGCTCGAAGCCAAATGCTTCTATGGCAGGATCAATCACGGGTTTCTCGCTTCCGTGGCGCTTTATACGTGAAGACGATATCCATCTCAAGTGAGTTTATCGCAAAGCACGAAACACGACGGATACCATAAATAAACAGCTCTTGCCCCGCCGCGGTGGTCTAGTGGCTAAGGTACTCGGCTGCTGATCCGCAGGGCGCGGGTTCGAATCCCGGCTGCGGCGGCTGCATTTCCGATGGAGGCGGAAATGTTGTAGGCCCGTGTGCTCAGATTTGGGTGCACGTTAAAGAACCCCAGGGGGTCGAAATTTCCGGAGCCCTCCACTACGGCGTCTCTCATAATCATATGGTGGTTTTGGAACGTTAAACCCCACATATCAATCAATCAATCAATCAATCAATCAAATAAACAGCTCGATACGTTATGGTTAGTTACATAACCTTGCAGTGATACAAGTAAATTCCAAACATATTGATGCGTTAGTCCATGTGAAGAACAAGGATAAACAAAATGGCATGCGAAACGTAGCCCATATTGCTGCGATTAGTTGGAATTCCCGTATCTTTATTCCAAAAAGAGGACAGTGCCTCACGCAGGCGTGCGACACGCATTCGTACAGCAGCTCAATGGTTGTCAGTACTCTGTGATGTGCTTCCTAAATGCATAAGTTAAGCAGACACGATACATAAACTTTTACGAATGTCGTCATAGGGTGACATGAAACTCGCGCAATTATAAGCAATCGATCGAACCGCCTCGCTTGCGTCGCAAGCGCTCGGCTCGTCAGGCATTCCAGCTACACAAAAACAACGCGGCGTTACGTCACACAGAACTGGGCACACGCACGATGTGGCGGCGTCTTCTGCGCACGCTATGCTGCCTAGGACGCCGGACTCCAAAGATTTCCTTCACGAATCGGAGCAAACGCTGCTACCGTTCGTGCTCAACGCATCGAGGGGGGCGAGCGCGCCTGCGTTAAGGTCGAGACGGTGTCCGACGTGCCATGCACACTCACAGCGGGAGATGCTGGAAATCACGCACACCGACTTGCTTTCCACTAATTAAAATCAAAACAAAAAGAAACAAAAAACACACACACGAGGCCACGTTGCAGCAATAGAGGCGCCGGTGGCCACACGTGCATGCAGCATTCAAGGTGGCTCTCTCCGACATGCGACGCTTTTTTCTGTTGCCAACTGCACAACTGTAGGAAAGACGGCCAGAAAGAAAAGCAGCGCACGAAAGAGTGGCGACTCGACGAGGGGATAATATGAAATACAAAAGAAAGCTTTAATAAGCGACGACTCAGCTCGCTGAAAAGCCTGTTTACGGTCGCCGGCGAACACAGAAAGATCCCAAGGGCGCCGCCGCGGTCCAGCTTCGGGAAGCAGCTTCGTTATTACTATTTTAATTTCTATTTATCTTTTTTTTTCGCGAGCGATGCAACCGCTCGGACTGGTCGCCAGCGGCTTCATCCGGGAAGTGACGCAACGTCCTTCGCGGCCCAGCGCCTCTTTCAAGCACCGGGTGTCCATTATTCTTCGTCCTGTCCCGCCGGGCTCGGATAACGCGGCGAAGTGAGTCAGCGCACCTCTCTTCTTTCAAGTGCCCACAGTCAGTCGCCAGTGCCATGTCAATCCGCCCTTACACTTTTCTCCCGGCGATGACGATTGCTATATAGACGGAGATCAGCGGCGCGCTGCATTCGTTCAGGGGTACAACGTGTGCTGGAAAATGAATTCCGAGGTTGCCCAACAATGAGGCGCAACATAGATCGTGTCGTGTGGCCCAGAACTTTTTTTCCCGACCGCTACATGTTCTCTCTTTCAGTCTTGTTATTATTTTGTTCACCTTCGTAGATTTTGCTTCACCGAGTAACTTTCAGTGCGAGAACGAAGCATAACACCTTCACGCAAGCTTGTCACTAAACCTAAATGTTGCCTGGTATTACACTACGTATATCGTACCATACTACACTTATACAAACACCTCCGGCGTTACAAACAATGGCAGGGAAGACATTAAACTGCCACTACAGGACAAGCCAATGATATGATCCCCCACGGAGGATTGATACGCAATATACAACATCGGTCAAAACAGAAGCTATAGGAGAAGTTATCCCTGTGCTTTCATACTTCTGATACAATCGAGCGACAGGTGGAAAAATACGCTTATCGGAACTGCACAACCTGGCTTTGAGTGGCGGCAAAAGCGAAAAGCATCGAGCAAAAATACGCCAGAGCACCTGCGCGAAGAGTGTATATGTTCACTTTATTTGCGCCGGATGAGCAGTAAGCGCTAAACATCAACGCCACAGCTTTCCCAAAGAATCCCACTAAATAATTGTGCACCTATAGCGCTCAGCTTGTTTAACGCAAAAAAGTCACGCTTTTAGCCTTTAGCAACGCGCCCGAATCACGACCAACATGATTTAGTACAGCGAAAATTTATAGGGGACGTTTACCATTACTTGTTTCACTTCCCCGCATTTGTTCTATATGGTGGCTCTTTCCGACGTTAACGTTATCTTCCTTCCTGTTTTTTTTTAATCTCAAATACAAAAAAAGAAGACGTCGGCAAAGCGATGGCGACAGCGCACTTGTCAAAAGAGAGAGAGAATTTTTCGGCACTTGATTAAAACTACATGCCTCTGCGGCAATCCGTTTAAAACAGTTGCACCTATAAGAAAAAGGCATACGATAATGCAGCGCTAACGAAGTTGACGACGTCGCAAGAAAAGAAAGCGAAAACTTTTACTCGGTCCAACTTGCATCGCCCATGGTCTGTATCAGACTTACTTTATCTGCTTTTTAAATTCTTGCCATAGAATTCAGAAACTTCGTCTATAGTAGATAGATATGTGGGGCTTGAAATCCCAAAACCACCATATGATTATGAGAGGCGCCGTAGTGGAGGGCTCCGGAAATTTCGACCACCTGGGGTTCTTTAACGTGCGCCCAGATTTGAGCACACGGGCCTACAACATTTCCGCCTCCATCGGCAATGCAGCCGCCGCAGCCGGGATTTGAACCCGCGACCTGCGGGTCAGCAGCCGAGTACCTTAGCCACTAGACCACCGCGGCGGGGCAACTTCGTCTAAAGTACTGTTCAGTTTGGCCAGAATACTCTGCGTGCTTGAGACGCACATAGTCGAGGCGCTCTGTCCGTGCAGGACGGCAACCACTCAAAGGCTAATTAATTTATTGCCGAAGCGAAGTTTTGAAAGCACAATAAAACGCCAGTGCGAGGGCGCAGACAGTTAGACAAAAGGCGCGCGCAACGCAGAAACGCCCGCTTAAGGCCATGCCCCAACTGTTGAAATTACGCCTATTACGTTGCCAACACCACCATGTGTGGCCATCCCCTCCCCGCTACTCGGACGCACCATGCGCTGCCCCTTAAGTTGACGGTGAGTGTATGATAACGGGTGAAGAAAGAGATGGTTCGCGCGAACGGGCGAAAAACGCGCTTGAAACCCCCGCGGAGACAAAAAAACATTCACGGTGAAAGTGGCGCGCCGACAATGAAGAACTTTCCAGCGCGTCCTTCGGCGGAAGACGACGAGACAGCTCGCCGCGCCACTGAAGCGACGCATTGCGCCATGGCCACACGGCCCAGACAGAAGAGAGGCCACCGTTTAAACGGCGTGCATTCAAAGCGCGCCGTGGCAACTCAATGCAGCCATTTCCTCCAGGAGAAAAGAAGAAATCCAGTCGCACCTACACGAGGTCGTAGACTATAGATAAAATGCCAGTGACTGCCTTAGCCACCCCTTAGCACACGTCCACGCTTCTGGTATGTGTCCGTGGAAATGAGAAGAGCTTAAAACTCGCAAAGATGCTTTTTTACGTCACTAAACCCAAACAATCAGAGATATTGATGGCCACGCAAATAGGTCGCGGAAATAACTGCGCCAGCCATAATAATGCGTGGAATTTGCCAAGTCCCAGAACCACGATATGATCACGATGAATGCGATAGACGAGGGCTACTCAAGAAATTTCAACCGTGTGTTTTTCTTTGACGTGCACTGATATGGCACAGTTCACTTCCATCTAATGCGATCACCACAGCCGGAATCGAGCCCGCGACCTTCCGGTCAGCAGCCGAGCACCGCATTCACTACACACCGCGAAGGCCACACTGCGCCAGCCATAAATACCAGGACCATTATGCAAATCACAGCAATCAGGGCTGGGAACTTCAGCCTTCGTTATCTATAGGCGCCGCTCTTTACTGGGCCTTTTTCCACTAAACTTGTGACGCTTATTTTTTTCCCAAAAAGAGACAAATGCAGAAACCGAAACTATAGGCTTCATTTTACGGTATCACGCCTGAGCATCTTTCACATCTGAAACGGTTGGAATCGCAATGGGCAATTCTATATTGCATAATGTGAACTCAAAGAGGGAGTTTTCAATCAAAAGTGAGCTAACTAAGTACTGCAACTGTTTCAGTCGAACCGAGCCACATTCATATATATATATATATATATATATATATATATATATATATATATATATATATATATATATATATATATATATATATATATATATATAGTAGGCTCTTCAAAAAAATCAATAAAACACTATACTTTGTTCAACGGGTGCATGCCACGATGTCACGTCTTGGCCGCCTCTTGAATGATAGAGGACAAAATCGAACACACTTCATACAAATTTATGACCATCTTGCCTGGGCACATACGTTCGGGCACATGCAAAGCGCGGACAGGATCTATGGGATCCCTGCTGCGATTAGATTAACGCGGTACGGCGGCAGAAAAATGGTGCGTAACCAGTGTTGCATCAATGACAAACGCATTTACGACGTCAGCAGTCGTCCTGAGATTGCATGCACCAGAATGTTTTGTAACGGTCTCTTTCATCCTCCCTCCTTATCACCTTCATTCCGGATGGACGCCCTGCAGCGGGAGGATGACTCCTTGCAAAGACGGCCACCCCATTCTTCGGCAAAGCAGATTAAGGGACACGTAAGAGAACGTGTAGAGATGTTTGCAAGGCCGCATTTCTGAGGGCGAGAACCCACGCGTAGGCGAACAAAGACCGCGGGCACACGTTCACTTTACGGTGACAATGTCGTGTGAACGCCCTATTGCATGCAGCGCAAGTGTACACGTAACGTCACGATTCAGTGTCGTCGTAACAAGACCTAAACTGTTGTTTTTGTAAGAGCCAGCAGCTTGACAAAACAAGTTCCGGATTTAAGATCAAGTATAGGCGTTATAAAGCTACATGTGACTGAAGAGAGTATGCATGCTTTGGCATGTTGTGTAGCACAGTCGTCAACGGGTGTCACACGTATAAAAATCGATTAACATGACATTGGGTAGACAGTTGCTGCAAGGAGCTTTAGGAAGCACGTAAACGAACGCAAACAAACTAAACGCCGCCTTCCTGCGTGGCATAGCATAAACATTCAGAAATGCCAATACCCGAATGGGGTATGCGCACTCGCACACAGGTGTGAAACGTAACAGAACGACAAGAATGGTTTTGCCTTAGAGGAATGGGAGCGCTTACTTGAATATCCTCCGCAAGTTCAATTGTATTGCACAGACACTGTAACTGTGCATTGACAGTGTGTTTGTGCACGCGTTGTGGTGGTCATGATAAGTGTGAGATGTAGTCATGGACTTTTCTCCTTTTTACTTGTTTCATACTCCCTTGCGCTTTTACAAGAATATAGCAATCAAATGGAGCTCTCATGATCACCTCACAGTTTACCCTCGCTGGTACAATGGTAATGGTGTTCGGCTGTCGACCAGAGGGTCGCACGTTCAGTCCTGGCCGCGATGGTCCCATTTCGATGGAGGCGAAATTCTAAAGGCCCATGTGTACTGTGTGATGTCAGTGCACGTTAAAGAATAACAGATTGTCAAATTTCCTTAACTCTTCTAATATAGGAACACAACACATCTGAGTTATTAAGCTCGCACGAGACACCATGCCACAGCCAACGAGGCGTGACCGTTTGCCACGGTAAAGACCTCCGGGCATGGAAACCGGGGTTTCCACTGCCCACGTTCGTTATGAAGTCGCACGAGTCGAAGACGCAACCGGGAGAAGCGCAACCCTGATAGCTGTACCGCTATAGCTTTAACGTTCCGCATAACGCTCCGCTTCGCCGATTAAAGCGAACGGATGGCGGCAACTGGCAAAGGAACACGCCGACTGAGCGCTTCCGCTCGTCCTCGAATTCCCCACCGTGGCCCATCACCAAGCATGGAAGAGCTCGCATGTTTCGCTTCATGCGGCCCGCAATCTGGCACGTTATGTTCCGGTTCCACGCAGTCAAACCAGAGCGGGCACGGTGGGCTTTAAAAGAGACGGAGGACGAGAGAGAAACGGGCCTAGATAAATGGCCGTCCCAGAGGCGCGCCATGTTCAGGGGCCCGTGACGCGCATGAAGACGTGACCGCACATGCAGGGCATGGAAACCACGTGAACGAACGGGCCACTGCATGAGAATGGCCGCGGGTGCCCGGATTTCCACGACGGGAAAGCAAGGGGAGCGCGCGCACAAAGCGGGCGCCCACGTAAGCGCAGAAACGAAGAGCGCCGATCGTGGAAAAAGAGGGAAACAAAGGGGAAACGCATCCGAAGTTCGCTCGTGAAGACGATCTTCGGCGCCGACTCGTGCACGCACGGCATCGCACTCGCGTGCCGATGGAACATTATTTTCTCGGCCAGAATAAGAAGCACCACGCGAATTGCGCAGAAACAAGGGGCGGGCGGCGTGACGTCATTGCGCAGCAGAGCGAGACGGGAGGAGGGCATCCTGGAATCAGTGCGCGCAGGATGCGCCTTTTCAAGGCCCGAGCGCCGCGGCCGAGCGACCTCGTCGGGCTCCACAGATGATCACAATGAGCGCAGGCACGACAATTATATTGGCGCCCGCGCACACAGCAGTACCACTCGTGGCGTCGTACGGAACGGCGATGATTCTGTGGCTGGCGGCTGGGACGGCTGTGTGTAAGTTAGGTAACTATATCAAAACCCACTGCTAACGGAAGAAAGCGAGCCCCAGTGCCGTCTACAGTGATACATGTTCAAGGATATAATCGTATGATCACCTAAACACACACACCACACACACAAACCTACTGAATTCTGCATGCTGGTGCGCTAAAATTAAAATGAGTTCAGCAATATCACGCTCTAGAAACCGCGACACGAGGCACGCACTTGTGATGAACTGAGGACCAATTTCGGCTTTTTTTTTTTTTTACAGCGAAAGCTGCCATGAGATCACAACACGAATTAAGTGCGCGCCATAGTTGTCCGCTGCCGCCGGTGTCAGTAAGCACTAACACGAAATAAGAAAAAAACAACAGTGAATAAAGAACACCAACGACGCAATGGGACTCGAACACAGTCCCCTGCATTCCAGCCCCGTATTCTACCCCTGAGCCACGCCGACCGTCTAGTCTCCTTTACAAACTGGCCTTGGGTAGGATTGATGTCAAGAAAGGAATCGCGTTATTATGAGTAATAAACCGTTATAGAACAGCACAGGAACACCCAGTGCTAGATAATGAGATTGCGCAACGAGTGGGTCGTCGAATGCTCCAACCTTTTACAAACGCTTGATCTTCAGCTATTAATTGTGGCGCATATACCCACCGTAGGAGATTGTGGGGATTACAAAAATTTCTGCCATAATTCTTCATCGTCATGTATAGCACAGCACAAAAAAAAAAAGCACAACGTTCCTTGCAAGCGTGCAGCACGTACCAAGCTTCTCCAAAGAATGACGAAGGATGGCATATGTGAATGCTTGCCTACTACACAATCATTAATGACATAGTGGGTACCCTGCAAGTGTGCTTGCAGCAGCTACTTATAAAGAGTCTTTAAAAAAAAAGGCTCTTAAAGGACGCTCTTCTAGCTTTCGCTGTGACAGCGCTGCGCGTTCAGCGGAGGCGCCTGGTGTTTCTTTTAATTATTTCTTTAACGAACGCTTAAATCTGTGCTACACGGGCGCTTTTGTATTCTACCTGCATCGAAATGCGGCCGCCATTGCCGGTGTCAGCGATGGCTGAATGATGGAGTTAAGGCAAGGTTCGATTTCTAAGAAGAAAACTGTATAGTACTAAAGTTACAATTGAATAGGCAGTGGTTACATGTAGAAGCAAACGGGATTCGTTGCTGGAGCTCGATCGGCTGCGTCCGACGCCACTCGTGTCTTGGCTCGCTCCATCTTCTCTGGCAATGCGTTGCTGTGCGTTCCCGGCTCACAAGCTCACTTCAGTTCTTTTTGAATGTTCGTAGAAACAACGCCTCAGGGCAAGCGCAACAAGCGGACGTGCTTAGGGCTCGAAGTCCACGTTTACGTAGTGTAGTGTTTCTTCTGCGAGCGCCGAGATGCTGCCGGTGAATCGGCCGTGTTTACGTATTGTGGCGTTTCTTGTGCGGGCGCCGAGACTCTGCCGGGCAATATCGAGTGCCGCTTACACGGAACAGAGAGTAAAGAGACACTGGGTTGAACAGCTGGTAACAAACATGTGTGAACAACGAGAGTAATGTTTAACAACAAGAGTTTATGTTAACAACAAGAGTTTATGTGAGCAAACAAGAGTAACGTGAGTCGTACACACGGGCAAACAAAGCGCGAAGCTTTGCGGTAAACGCGCGCACCCGATGCCGGAGGACACTTGCGCCACCTGCCGGGTGCCATACTATGAGAGCGGCGTCCGCTATACCGGACCGGCAGGCAGCTCCAGCGCACAAGATTCGCGCTATGGCCACTGCACTGGAGACTAACTTTATATAATAATTGTTGGGGTTTTTTTTACGTCCCTAAACCACCATATAATTATGAGAGACGCTGTAGTGGAACGCTTCGAAAAATTTCGACCATGTGGTGCTTTGAAGTTCAGCTAAATCACACATGCCGCTATAGCATTTCGCCTCGATGTAAATGCGGCCGCCGACACGGGGATTCCATCCCGGGACCTTTAGGGCAAACAGTCAGGAACCATGACCTGTAGACCTCCGCCGAGAGTGTTCTGGCTTTTTAAGTGCATTGTGGACGTACTTGGCGGGTCGTATGCTGTCGTAGTCACTTGGCGTAAACGCAGGCAGAACCATATATAGCATTGCCAGCAGTAGCACGCGCTCGCACTGAAAAGAAGTCTTCTTTCTCTTGTTCTTCGAAAGCCTTGATGATGACATTGCCGCGTGTGTGCTATAGGGACGAAGACGACGACGACGACAGCGCAGATGCGCATGGCTAAAAAGTCGCAATAACTAGACTACGTTGTCGTGTGCCCCCTATTAAATTTGTACTTGGCGTCTCCCTTATGTACCTTTTTGTGTAGAACCCGAAACAATAGAACATTATTTTGTATCATGTCGCCGGTACAGATTACTAAGAAAAAGACTTCTTGTTATCCCGTTCTCTAACCTGGGGCTGAACTTGTCTAGAGGCAATGTACTTACCTTCGGTGTTTTGACTTTGGGCTCCAGCCACAAGAGCATTTTGGATGCTGTTTGTGTTTACCTCCACGAAACAAAACGAATGAGACTTCAACTGGCTAAATGTGTCTCATACGTGCAGCAATAGTTTAACATAAAAAGAGCCGTCATTTTTACTATGGTTATTATTAGTATGAATTATTTTTAAGCACGTTCATTTGTAGTCAAGATAATAACGATGCTGTCTAGTCTGAGCGGGAGAAAAACACTTATTGCACTCGTCTCGCTTTACGTAAATTATTTTCCTCATAAGTATTCAATATTGAAAATGTCTAGCTCATGAAAGCAGTTCTTGGCCGATCCACCTGAGTGGGTATATGAGCCATATTTAAAGCATCATCATCATCATCTTCATCAGATGCGCAAGCCTTAAAATGCAGAAACGAGAAAGAAGAACCCGCTGGCACGCGGCATTAAAAAGACACACTTGCTGCTGCTACTGTTTCCTGCATATGTTCATTACGACTGTCTTCCCGTCGCATCCCGTGGCAATATTAACGCAGGCAGAACCACATATTATTCATTATTAGTCGGCTTCATTATTTGCTGATTTTAATTAATAAATAGAGCGCTAAAAATCCCTCTAATGAAAACAAGCCAGCAAGCGCGGTGCACCGTATAGGCTTGGCTGCATCGCAAAGCAACAAGTAGCAGTATATCAGCGCACCCAAAATGTGCTTACATTTCTGGGATCTTACCGTACGAACGATTATCGTCGTTGACGCCGGTAATGCACCGAGATTGTAGGCGGCTCAGTTTGCGCGGCCTTCGCAGGCAAAGGTCACTGACTTTCATTGCCTCCTTTCGCGCAAACAACCAAGGGTGCTTGGTAAGCACATTATGACATCTGACTCTGACAAAAAGAGCGCAATTTACCGTCACAGTTCTGCGAAACATGTTAAGGTTGAACACCTTTCTAAGAGACACAAACAGGGGAGCAGTTCTTGGGCCTTATATCAGGTGTTTCTTATAAGGAAGGTACCATATTCCCATTTTCCGAATAACCCCTGATTGGTTGTAGACGCACTTGTGTCTCTTATGCCAATTCGACTCTCACTTCACTGTCTCTTATGAAGGGATATCAAATGTACTAAGATCCAGCTGCATGCCGACGCGGAGTCCGGGAGTATTTCCCTCACATTGGCTCGGCTGTAGCAACCCGTCTAGGTCGTAAAAATCGCCAATTGCTTTCCACTGCAACCAACCGCGACGACACATCGTACGGCCTAATACGGCACAATATAGAGCCTACAATAGAGTAACGTCCCGACTGGGCACTTTCTGCGAGCCGCGATGTAAAAGAACTGCGTACGCGGCGTGTGTTTTGACGGCTCCTCCGGCGACGATCGAGTGTTTGCGTTTTCTGGGCGATCTCGTGCCCCGCTGCGATAACAGCCGCCCCTCGCAAATCGGGCCCTCCGCACGCGTTGCGCAATGGGTGCCAGGCACGCGCCGCAGAAAGACGCTCCCTTTCCTCCGGGAGGCCGCCTTCAGCACCGCTTCAATTATGCGACGGCTCGGCACGCAAACTTTATAATCGGCGCGGCCTCGCTCGGCGCAGCGAGACCATCGTTAATACTTAGCCCCGGCACAAAGGATACACTCTACGAGGGGAGGAGGGCATACATAAATTAATGGCTGCCTTTGTCTCCCGAACAAAGCAAAGAAGACACAAATCTCGAGCGCCTTTCACCTGCGCCACTGTACGCTGCTGCGGAAGAGTTCAAGGCAGCCGCGCAAAAAACAAGCGCGCCGTCGGCGAGATTCCTCTCGCTTGGCGGGAGCAGTCGAGGCTGATTGCGAAGTGCTGAGATGGCTGGCTGCAGAAACACCTCGCGCGGTAGGAAAACAAAGCGACCGAGCCGATTAGATATATATCGTGGGCCAGATTTTCGCTAGGCCTCCTCGAGTGATTCGTGAGCGGCCAATAGGAGAAGAGAAACCAGTGCACTCGGCGCGCCTGCAGTGGCGGTCAATCGCGACTGTTTCGCGGTAAAAGTGTGTGTCCTGCGGGAAAGGCGGCCGGCTTCACCCCGAAGCTAATGATGCGTGCACCCCTGCCGATGAGCCATGCATGGCGCTGCATACACAGCGCCTGCCGAGGCGATTAACATTCCTCGGCGTGCACGCTCGGCTTAGCTAGCGGCGCCGCGTTCGTCCTGAAATGACGCGTAACGATAACAGCGACCCGTAGCCGTGAGAAAAGAACAAAGAACTTGTTTGTAAGGGCCCAGATAACACGCGCGTGCAGAAGTCGCGATACTGCAGCCGGCGAAGAACAAGAGAGAGAGAGACCTTCGAGTCGCGCGAATGTCGAAACGGCTAAACACTAATTACTGGTACATAGTTGATACAACCACATTGTATTGCGTTCTCGAACAGTGTCCAACATCAGTTGCAGAAGAGCGGTAATATGGGCGGTTTGGCAATGATTCATTGCGAAACTGTGCAAAAAAGGAACGGAAACACACAGGGAGCACTGCGCCTTTTTGCGCTTTTCTCTCCCTTCGTGTTTCCGTTCGTTTTTGCGCAGTTACATGATGATCCAACACCAATGTTGGTACACTCTTTATTAAGCATAAATTACAAGAAAAACAGTTCGTTTTCATACGTTATCTTTCAAGGCAAGGCATGTGTACCGAGGCCAGCATTGCTTTTCTGATAAACCAAAAGTTTCACACCGCGGTTAATATATAGAACGAACAGTCAGCGCGACTATATTTTCCATTACGCACATAATACTGCATACTGCAAGAAAAATGCGTAAAGAAAAAAACAAACAGGTACGCAACTGAAGGCGGGATTTTGGGAATCACTTGAAAGGAAAAATTGTCATTCACCTGATGAAAACGCGAACCCACACGAATTTAACATTTGAAGGCGAGTAAAACAAGTATACTAAGACTGCGTTTTTCTTCATTGTTTGTCATACTATCTTTTTTACTATAGAGCTAAAGAGGCTAGAATTACAAGGCTCTCTTTTTTTTTTTCGGTCGTTTGATAGAGCAATACATCTCACGCTGGCATTGCGTGTATTGGGACACTAAAGTTGATAGGAGTAAGGATTCTGTGTTTTCCGCCAAACCTAAAGAGATCACAAAGCTTTCTGTAAATTATTATCCTTTTTTAATTTTTCTCTCTCTCTAGGTAAGTTGTTCCTGCTTCGCCGAGAGTTGTGTTGAACATACGACTATGTAGGCAACGACATAATAAACTATATTTTCTGTAAAAGCGCCACTATACAGGCCTCTCTTTTTTTTTTCCTTCCGTTACTTTTTCCTACCGGATGTCCCTGTATACCGTATTCAGTAATTGCCCATCATTACGCAGTTACTTCCTCCGTCCGCTGCAAACATTACATCTGGTTTCTTTTTTTTTCTCTCTGCCATCCCCTGTCGCTTAGCGGTTACGCACAACATTAAAGCTATGTACCCGTCCTTTCCGGCCGATACGCTATGCGCCATCAAAATAAGCACGCGCGTCATCTTCATTCGCTCACTCGGCCGTCCTCCCCGATGGTCGACAATCTGACAGGAACGCTGCTCGCGATTCTTTCCGGGTTCGCCGGACGTAAGATAGGGCTCTCAGTGGATTGCATATCGCCTCACGCTCCATCTTCGTACCGAGACGCCCACCGCTAACGTCGTTCGCGAATATATCAACTGGCAGACGATGGCCTCCCATGACGCGATCGGACGAGCTCGCAAGCACGTGCCCCGGCCGAAATAGATGGGTTCCGACAACGACCCGACGTACGTAGCCTACGATTCTCACCGCTCATTACGAACCAGACCGGGGTCGCAATGACATCGAAACCACCATCGGGAGAGCCGCGCAGGTTGGTTTAACGGCGGTGTTTCCGGCACGCGTGCCACGCGCGGCGGCGGGACCCCAGAGACAAATCCCCGCCGCCCCTCGCCTATATTCTTCCGCCGGACTCAATCACTCTCCTAATCGAAGCGGACGCAGCAGTTTTCCGCCGTGTTACGCCTGGCCGTAAGCACGTGCACCACGTCGGGGCTCTCGGGACCCCGGTGACACCAGAGATTGCTGCTGCTGCTGCGCGCACCCCGTACAGCTGCGCAAGGTATAGCGGCCACGCGCAACAATATAACCGTCCGGATGCACCGCTGCTGCTGCTGCGATGGCCGGCGGCGGATGCAAAACTTCAATTGTTCTCCAACTTGGCTCAATGTGGGACAAAAGACTCCGCTTGTACCGCACGGAAACAATCGGACGCCGCATGCGCCATCACCGCACGGGGGCAGCTTCGGTGTTTAGGCCTCGGCGGGTGCGCCGCGGCTGTAATTACGAAATGACCCGCGGTCGGTTACCTCAATCACTTTCACACCATTGTCCCCCACGGGTTAGCCGGCGGAAAGAACGCCATAGTATACGCCATCCTTACGCTGACCCCTCGCATGCCGTGTCGACGACGGGTACACGAAGACACACGTCGTTTCTGCACGGAGGACAATCGGACGACTGCCGCGGGGGACGCCACCGGCAGGTAATGAAAACGTTTGTCCCGGCCTCCTCCTCGGGCATAAACTCAACGCGTCCCGCGTCACATTGCGCTGTTCGCCGGAAAGTGGCGCCGTAATGCGACAAATGAAAAACAATTAGGTAAGTGCGATTACGCGCGCATATATTACACTCCAACAGTCGCAGGTTGCCCAACATGCAGACTCGGCCACTCACGCAGCTTAACTGGCTAGCACCGCAATACACTCACGCCGCCTTTGCACAATCCGTTCGATTGACAACATGCAAATGGAAATAACCCAAATCACCGATTTTGGCGTCACATTTTCGATACATGTAATGTAAAAGGAGACAAAAAAGCATTTTTCAAGTAATGTTCTTCATATGTCCAAGCAATTTGGTGAATGTGTACCAAGCGTGCAAAACAGTAACGCCCTCACAAAGTAAGAGCATAGAATGTGGGAAGACACCTATATGTATACACTGATTAATAGCAGCCACCATAGCGCGGATGATGCACAGAGTAAGTTTGACCTTTCGTGCGCACTTTATCCACTAGTACTTTCCGGACATTTACGTTGTTAGCGTCGCAGTCGTTTGCTGTCAGCTCAGTCTGGCTATTCTAATATAATTTACGCCGATTTCTATATACACTACACTACAGAATCAGCATTGCGTCGCACACTAACACTGCGCCACTATTCTATGCTGTATGGTGTCTACCTTTATTATCACGAAACTGCGGCGAAGGACCGCGACCTCGTCACATACAGGCATCAATCCAGTCGTAAAAATATACGAAGCACAACATTCTACGAGGTGGAATTTACAAACCTTTTCGTCCTTATGGATGCCTCGTCGTTTGGCGACTGTTTATGTAAATACATGTCTAGGTGGCTTTCTTTTTATCCCTTAATTGCGATCAATTTCGGTGTAAGAACGTTTTCATTAACACGCTATTACGCTATGACTGTTCTTATGGGAGGAAATGTCTGGGAATCCTGGCGCTACACATGATATTCACGAAGCCAATCGGTCAAACAGCACTTAAGAACAAAGGTATCTATTAACATCGCCCCTGGGGATGAACTACACACAAGCACAACTTATGCGCATGTCACCGTCGTCTAATGATACTGCTGCTATTACGATTGTTCGGTGCTTGTTCTTATTACTAATTTCTGGTACAAAGCGTTTTTTAAATACGGGCCCCGAGCTAATACTTTCACTCCGCTATTAGTCAGCCATTGACGGTGATGAATAACACATGCTGTTCTTCTAATACTCTCTAGCGAATGTGGTAATGGGGCACTATCGGTTTCACTCACATACATTATTTGTGCCACATAATTACATACGTTACGTGTGCCTGGGCGATAGCTAGCGCATATCAGTGTCACATACGCAGCATCGGAGTTGCATGTTCGAGACCGTGCCCAATGACGCAATAATCAGCGACGCACATTACTTATCTTATACAACAGACAGCAGCAAGTTGTCCATTCAGGCACCATGAATGCCCATAGCAACTTCATGTTGACTTTCACACAGCTTCCCGAGGATACAAAAGCACGAAGTTGTGTGGAAGAGACGAAGAAAGCGATATACCGTGGAAAAAAAAAACTGTCCGCGTTGTGCTGCAGTGGCTTTGCTCGGCTACAGAGTCGAAGGTCGCTCATTCGATCCCTGCAGCGGCGGTCGCATTTCTATGGAGGCGAAATGGTAGGGGCCCGTGTACTGAGCGATGTCAGCTAGTGCACGTCAAAGAACACCAGATGGTAGAACTTTCCGGAGCCCTCCACTACACCGTCTCTCATAATGATTTGTTGGTATTGGGACGTAAAACCCCAGCTATTTTAATGGAAAGAAAATTGGTCAAAATGACGCATTATAGGCGTTTAATGAGGTAGCTGGCATAGCGTGCGACGTATTTCACAAAATCGGTGCATGACGATGCGAACTATGAGTAGCGGCATGTAATGCCACTGACGCTACATTATTACCCAGTCGTAAAACACCACTCGAGCAGAAAAGTGTTCTGAAAACTGAAAACTTGAGGAAGAAAAAAAAGTATACACACACACACACACACACACACACACACACACACACACACACACACACACACATATATATATATATATATATATATATATATATATATATATATATATATATATATATATATATATATATATATATATATGAAACGACTTGTCTTATTGCGACGCGATTAGTTTAGTCACAGTTTCTGAGAGGAAATGACTTCGTACGCGAGCTTCTTGATAAGCGAACAAACAAAAAGGGTAACAACTGCGACAGGACCAAACGCTTTTCAGCAGTGTATATATATATATATATATATATATATATATATATATATATATATATATATATATGTGTGTGTGTGTGTGTGTGTGTGTGTGTGTGTGTGTTCACGCTCGTGACCGACAGCGTTTCCGCGTAAACTGAGGCACAATTCAAGGTATAGCGTTTATCGATTTCCTTCAGCGGAAAGGCCTCACTGCGGAAACTTGCTTTCCTGTACTTATGTATACGCGCAAACGTGCGCCAACCGCCATAACTCTGGTCCTGACCACTGTTGATAAAGAAGACGCCAAGCCAAGGCTGTTCGCAAGAACACTGGCGAATATGTGCACACTATTATGTTGGCTTTTTTTTCTTTCTTTCTTTTCTGTGCCTGCGTTTTTTTTGGGGGGGGTGTAAAGGAAAAGAGAGAGAGAGCGAGCGAGTGAAACAACTTTGTTATGTCCACAATAGACGCGAGTTCACTCGACGTCACCTGGCTAGGCCCACGCGGGGACGGTCAGATTTAATCGCGCGGGCCCTCCGGACGGTCAGGGCTTGAGAAGTGAGGTCCTGGGCCTTAATCAGCTCGTTCATTTCCGGAGAGAGAGAGAAAAAGATAAGGCGCATATGCCTACTGCATGCACCACCATTCGAAACTTCTGCCTGGTTTCTAAGTTGAGCACCAATGCTAGCGGTACTACCAAATGACTACAAATAATAAGGACAACATTCAATCCCTTATTCCACCTTAGTAGAGAAAACAAAAAGAAAAAAAGAAAAACAAACACCAAGGCACATTTTGTTGCTTTCATGCGGAGAAAAGAGCGCTCTACTGGTTTGTTTAGGGGCCAAGGTAATATAAATATTACGATATAGAGTATAAGGAGGAATGACCATTACTTTGAAGCGAGCGGTCAGTGAGCACAGGGTGAGCGAGATATGCCTGTCGCCCGGACACAACAAGGACAAAAAGAAAAAGAAAACAAAGGAACACACTTGAGCAACTTAGCATCTAGTGCGTGAAAGCGTTCAGATGTATTCATAATCACATCACTATCTAGCGCACAACACTGCACAAGGACCGAGTCACTCAGTCATTGTCTTGTGTTGTGCACTAGACATCGGGATTGAATATACCAACAAGTCCAAAATCAGGTGATGAGCACTTCACAATATGTAAAATGTCAGTAACTGCCAAGGAGACTATACTCTCAATGAGTGTTACTCACTCTTTACAAGCTATGCACTAAGAGAAGAGATCCCCGGGTGCGCCAATGTGTCAAGTTATTTTCTTGGCCTACCCATGGCCTATGTGTTTTACTGTGGTATTGTTAGCGCAGAACATTTCTTTCATTGCATCACGCTAACAGTTACGTCCTCACTCGCAACACGTACTCAAGAAGTGAACACAGAATACAGCACGAAGATTTAGTTACCTCAATTACCATTTATTCACTAAATTATGTAAAAAGGCGTTTGTCACCACAATCTTTGATCGCGAAAGGCAAGAAATCGAGACTCGTGAGAGGTCATGCATAGTTAGCCGGTTGTGCTATACGGTAAAGTACAACAACCGGCTAAGTACGCAACGTGCGTGACTACGAACGACGTGCGTGACGTAATGCACGTTGTTCACTTCCACTGTTGGTTCGGAAAAAATATGCGAAACGCAATTACCCAAAGGCATTGTTCCATATTGTTCACTTCAAGCGTTACCATAGCCCAACCTTAATTGGTGATATATTGAATGAGATGAAAGCGAGATTACTGGCATTCTTTTTTAAATTCCCACTTTCAAGCTTTCAGCATATAATAGATGCATTATTGAATTAAATTTAAACCGCGGAAGACACAAATACAACTTTCGCAAGCGTGAATGTCAGCTTGCTATTTCACACTATGCTACAATACTGCTGCATTCGAATTATCCTTGCCGCCACGAGTAATTACCGAATGGAACAAGCTCGCGATTGAAGTGTATTTGTGGACTGTCGATAGCTTGAAGCTTTTCATCAACTTGTGGAACGGTTTTCTGCACGGTATTGTATATTAATTTTCCCACCCATGTGCCCACGTGGGAGAAGCGCGCGAAGGGCTACTTCGCGTCCCACAAGTTCCTCCTAACAAAGTTTTAAATGCGAATGCATTTCTTAGTCGGGCCAAGTCAGGCGTCCATCGGGATCCGTCCACCCCCCTCTCCCATAGCAACAGCTGCGGACAGGCGCACTTTCCAAGCCCATACTGCGCCGTGCTCCCGACCGGGTTGCAGAAATTAGGTGCCTTTCCTCATCTTCTAACCACTACCACCACCATAGCAACTGGAGCTTGTGGTGCGAGAGTGTAGGAGAAGGTAAGAACAGCGCTCCGCCACTCCTTGCCTCGTGGTTCGTGCTCTCTCCTCTTTTCACCCCACTTTCCCGTCCGCTCACGCCTCACTGTCGACCGTTCGCTGGCTGGGCGCCTCTCAAGAACAACCGGAAATGTGTGCTCGAGCCTCCGCTGTGAAACACCAACGCCGAGCCGAGAACACTGTTCATTCTGTTCACTTCGTCGTACTCTTTAACCGTGCACGCTAGCTGCTAGAGCTGGAAACGCATACCGTGTTTCTCGTGAGAGAAAAACCCTACGCGTGAGTGCACAGTGTAAGGAAAAAAAAAGCATTATTCTTCTAACTCTGGGTTCTCACGTGCGAAACACCATAATAGACGCTACGCAATTCATTCGCATTTTCTCACGATTCCCTTCGGGAAGGTGGGGGCATTTTTTCCATTCCACTCCCTGCAACACCACATGAGAGCCTGCAGCTATTGTAGAAAACTGACAAATAAATATGCTGCCTAAGCTATGGCATTTATTACAATAAAAAAGTCTACCATTGCATACTTTATAACGCCTACCGGATCAAACTAGATGCATGATTGGAGCATTCATGAACCCATAGAGCGCAACATAGTCGGAATATCTCGGCGCACGAGTGCATTTACCGAATTCAGCGGCTTTCCGGGTGCCGCCGCAGCTGACGCCGCCGCATCCGGCCTGAGCGACGGGACCACGGTGTCAGCGCTGCTGGTTCCATACCCGGCATCCTGCGAAAAAAAGGGAGGGGGACACGTGAAGAGCTTGGTTGTGATTTTCGTGAAGGCGGCGGCGTGCAGCTACGTGTTGGCACCACTCGACATAGCGCAGACACCGCACCAAATAAGTGAACAGAGAAAGTCCTCTCTCGAGGCAAACACACATGCAAGTATGCCCCACGTCACTTTGACATATTACCAAAGGATTTGAAGAGGGTATTTTTTTTCTTTTTGTTTTCAGAGAGCACTTTTTCTGTGCAACTCCATATATTTCCTTCTTGGTTCTCTCCCTCCTCCACTCCCCCCGTGATGTGCAAGGAGACGCTGCAAAAGACTGCTACTTCGGATCGTAACCGTCAGAGGATGACATTTGTACAAAGCACACGTTTTAATTATTTCTTCTTGTTTTAATACAACCGCATTTGTCAATGACGTGGCCCGCATGGCTAATATATCGGAAGAACAAGTCGTTTCTGCCAAGAGACGTATGTACATGAGACCCGACTACGGTCAAGCCGACGTCACGATAAATTTCTGATCAAAAATTAACAAACCCCGCAATTCAATAGTGAGGCATAAGTAAGAGAGACCAATAAGGCCAAAGACTGGGTCAGTTGGTACATGACGCTAAGGCGAAAACCAGTCAAGACAGTAACTACTACCCCTAGTCCGCCATCATCTTGGTTGGCTTTTGCACAAGAGAGACCAGTCATTGCGCATACTGCGACTGACCACACGAATGGCACAATATCAAGTTATTGTAGGGTTTTCAAATGGTGCTCTAAAGAAATACAATGGAGCCTAAAACCATGTAGAGAGCACTGTAACGCGTAGGAATCATATACGAATATATTTTTATTACCGCAACCCTTAAAAATCATTTCCTATATTGGGGGAGAGGAGGCAGTTTTTCAGTGACGTGTCATCGCAGTGTGACGTCACGGAGACACGGCGACTCGCGATGTACTACAGCGGTAGATCTGTCATCTGTATGTGATGCACTAAAACAAAACGATGAGTGCACTGTCGTCCCGTAATCCCGACAGTGATTTATGCGATTTAGACATGTATGCAGCACGCATACTTCGCAAACTCCCTGTTGACCCATCGGGATAACGCCCATAGCAGTGGGGCTGGTTTGTAGATGCTCGGCGACGAAAAGATCAAGGTAATATATTTTGTATTGTATACGTGTTCTTCGACTCCGGCGTGTAGAAAGCGTTCCACGGAAACGAAAAATGCCGCTTTTGAGATGTCTCAAAATTGTGTCGGTATTTTTAGAAGCAGCGATTTAAAGGGCTCCTAAATAACAATATATAGGAGGAGGAAGAGAGGCGAGCCCACGCACCGCCGAGCAGACAATCACGTTATTTTGTGGGTGACATGTGAATTACGTGCCAAAAAAATTATCACAGGTGGTTTAGGCCCGGGCCCTCGACAAAAAGATCGAAAAAAAAGAAAGGTGACACCCACAATAGGGAATCAGAAAAAAAAAGGGGGGGGGGGGGAGACACGAAAGCAGACCGCCTTTCTGCCCGTTTTGCAGAGTAAGGACAATAAGGAAACGTACAGATGCAGTGTGAAGTGGACCGACGCACGGAGCAACGAACTCCCCGCGGTACACTCACGCGACTTTCAGCCACTTTCTGCTGTTTACACTGTGCTGATGCAGGAGGGCTAAAGATCTCACGCAATTCCACATGATTACTTCTTTGACTTCTCTTCTCGATTAACCTTTAGTGAGCATGTCATCTCGGTACAGCTGACCCTTTAAGAAAAAAAGATCTACAGCTCCCTTTACGGTGAGAATACCCTGCCCCCTTTCTAGAATAAAAACAACAATAAGGTGGCTTAGCTATTAATATTAGGTTTTACAAGAGTTATTGTTTCAAATATTGGCGAGGTACGTCTATTCATCCAATTGGCATATTCTCGTGTTTTTTTTTTCTGTCACGATGAGCAAAGTTTAGCGCGCAAAGTAGATGATCTAGATGTCCAGGGGTGTTCAAAAGTTACCAGGCCACTCTATGCTGTATTAGCATGGCACCACGGCCTGCCAACTTTTGAACACCCTGTACGTTCCAGTCCACTGCAAAGCAAAACAGACAGGTATTAAAAAAGAGCAACATGGTAACTAAGCCCTGCTTGTATCCTCATCTGATATGTCCTGATAGAGAGAGTGTGTGTGTTTGTGTGTGCGCGTGCAAGAGAGAGAGAGAGAGGGAGGGGGGCACAACGCGCACCGTCGCAATGCGGCGAAAAGTGAATCATCACAAGTTTGTGAACAGCGACAATAGCGGTGGAGACAATCTGTGACACTTATGTTACGACAGGAGCGAATCTTTGCCGAGAAGCTCCGCAAATAATATAGTACGAGCAGTGGTTTGTAGAGAATGGCAAGACGCGACCCACAGAATCGTTGCAGAAAAAGCAATGAGACAGAGAAAGAGAATAGCCAAAGGGAACCTCCTGTAAGAAAAAAGGATAACTAGAAGAGAAAATGGGAGTGCTTGGACTATACGCGAACGCAACAAGCTCAAACTCCCAATGTGCACACACACACACAACGATGATGTTGCAGTACATACACGAGGGGCATCACCGAGGCAAACTTTTCAATCGCGCCGACAGCTTTCATTTTCTCCTGACACTGACCACAGATCGTCGACACTGACAAAGAGCGAGGAAATTAATTCCCAGCTGCCGCAACCAGACCGCGAACATCTTGATAGAAGCGGCGGGCACCGCTTTGTGTTTTGAACACAACGAGCGCGCGCAGATGACAAAGGAGAAAGGCGGGCCCGCACGAGGAAGACTTGATTTCGGTCGCTCGAAGGCAGAAGCGTCGTCGCGCGCAGCCAGTCAACAAAACATGTAGGTCAGCGGCGGCATTGGAGTGGAATCAGCGGGGCCACCTATAGATAACCCCGCGCGGTCAACCGCTACCTGCTCCGAAGAGGGAGTGCCCGGCCGAGACCGCGGAGCTCCGAACTCCTCGTGCGAGGGTAAATTTAATTGCCCACCCCTCATTTCTCTTTACATCTTTCTTCTCGTTGTCACGGGCTGTGTCACGCGTTATAAATAGAACGGCGGAATAGAGAAAAGACGGAGACGACGCACTGCGACCAGAATCGCATCCGCGCCGAATCACCAGGGCGGTGAGCGCGCGCGCCCTAAATGCCTAAAGAGGCACTCGTGCGCGGCACGCACCATGGAAGCGGCTGAGGTGAAATTGTGCATGTGCACGAGTGTGTGTGGTTGGGGGCACGGACTGGGCGCGCGTGTGCGGCAGCAGAGCACCACCGGTATTGTTCTTTCATGCATGAGACGCGCGAAAAGCGCAGCGATTACCGTAATACGCGGGTGTCTGGTGGTGTATACCGCACGCTGGTATACACGCAGCAGGCAGCCTACACACGCGGCCGGCTGAGAAAGCCAGGGCAGAGTACCTCATGAGTGGCTCTAAAACAACGAGATGCATGCTGAGGGTCCTGGCGGCCAACGTATACGCGGTCATCTGCTAATGCTATACGCCGCGAGTACGGGCGCACGCGCCCGGGTGTATAAATATGCACGACGACGCCCACGACTCGTAAAAGCGGGCAGGCACGGCAATATGTCTATACACGTTGGTAGCGAAGCTCGTGCGCTGATATACACGGACGTCAGTCGACGTTGAAGATGCGCATGCCGGCGCAGTACGTGGTTGCAGCGCTCCGCTGCCGACCCGATCGAAAGACGCCGGTTCGATTCCAGCAGTGCCAGTCGCATTTCTATGGACGCGACACGTTATAAGAGTCCCCCGTGTACTGTATACGCACGTTAAAAACAGTAGAGGCGATCGAAATTAACAGGAGCCCTGCCCTGTGCGACATGCCTCATACCATTATTTTAGCCTGTAATTCCCCCCCCTCCCCCCCCAAAAGATATTATCTCGGGCAGTGGAATCTGGCTAGCGTCATCAGTAAATATTTTTCACCTCGGGCCCCATCCTTGAATGTTTGCACTGTTATTCTACATAACCATAACACGCTTCTTTAACGTTGCACTACATGCTGCTCCAACTCACAAAAGTTCTCAAAAGGTGCGCAATAAATTTAAATGGTATATTCGTATTCCCTCTGAAGACCTTTTTTCAAAGACGAATGGACGACCTCAGTGCATGCGTCTATAGAACTACCAAAAGTTACTGCGCGTAGGCCGGACAAATGTTATGCGCGTAGGCCGGACAAATAGCATATAATGACTGTGAAAATACTTCCAACATTTTAATACTAAGATCAATAATGTTTACTCGGAGACAAATAAGATGTGTTTCTTGGGAGTTGCTGAAATGGTCTACAATAAGCCGTCACCGCGACGACCGTTGCGGGAATGTTACTGCAGCAGAAGGTAAAACGCCGGTCTGACTTCACCTCGCGAGTCTTTTTCGTTACTTCGACAGCATACAGGCGGTCGTCATCATCAGGATTCTAATCTTCAGCGTAGGCTGCTGCCACCATGCCAACCAGCTCTGCAGAAGAAATAAGGCAGTTGAACGGGGCAATGAGGAAAACGTTGCGATATACAATTGTGTGGTTTGGGCACCTTTAAAGGG